>VZRN01001324.1:2608351-2640762 GCA_013397935.1 Dasyornis broadbenti
CACACAACAAAAAAAAAAAAAAAAAAAAAAAAAAAAAAAAAAAAAAAAAAAAAGTGAGAGAAGGGCGGGGGAGGCGAGCTGGCTCTGCCGGGGCGGGCAGGCGCGGCGGGTGCTACCGGGACGGCGGGGACGGCGCAGCCGCTACCGGGCGCTCCCGTCCCCGCACCCGCGGCCGGTCCGCGCTGCCGTTCCCGGCGCGTGCGGCCCCGCCGGGAGCTTCCCTTTCCCCGTAAATCGCGCACGCGTTACCCTCCGGAGTCCCGCTCCGCTCCTGGCCAGGCAATTAGCAGCTTACACAGAGGCAGATAACCATAAGGAAGCGCTTCAGCTGGCTCCCAAAGCCCACTGCGGACCCGCTGCGTCCCAAGCAGCAAACGCAGGGATGCCCTGATGTACCTGAGAGCCACGGTCCCGGCATCTTCTCACTGCACTTGAAAAGGCACAAAACGCGCCAGGCTTTGGCAAGGGTCGGCCCGCGGGGCACCGGCTGAGCAGCAGCGGGGCAAGGCAGCGCCGAAATGAGCCCCTCGGTGGGGACGGGACGGGACGGGAATCACCGCCAGCCCTGGACCCGCTCCAGTAGCCGCTGCGCGTCCCGAGCCCTGCGCGGGCGAGGCCTGAGCAATGTCACCTGGAAAGGATTGTGCCACTTGATTGTGCCTTGAAGCCAGCCTTGCTTCATGAGCAGGGTGATGGCTGAGTGTTCTTTTCATTATTATTTACGTATTTCTTTTTTCAGAACCTACCTGTGCTCCACAATGTCCTACAATATGTGAAGTAGCTGACAGTGAGTCACAGATGAAGGGCAACGCTGAGCTGAAATTCCATACAGGGATGTGACCTAAAGCAATAACATTTTGTACACAGTACTAATTATATTGTTTCCAGAGATTGCAAAAATAATCACCTGAATCATTACTTGATTAATTCTATATATTCTCCGTTAATTATCTAAGTTCACACCCCAGATGCTCTATGAATTAACTTTCTGAAGGGATAAAGCTGAGTTTCTCCATTGGCCTGCCCAATTGTTGAATACCCTAAGCATTCCCTGTCAAGAACCACAAACCCTACCAAGCCTGGACCCCAGGTGGAGTATGCCTACCCTGCAATTGTGCCATCACAGATTTACCCCACGGTTTTCAATCTGCTGCCTGTGGCTCTGCTCAGTGAGCCTTGCTGGGCAAGGCTTTCCACTCAAGTCTTTTGCCATGCAACAAGGAGAATTTCTTTTAATCTCAAATATATGGGAATGATTTTGCTGCTTTCTGCCCCTCTCTGAACTGGAGGTGTGGTTGTTGGCATCCATTTTGTGACCCAGAGAGAAAGTTAGATCTGGCATCCGGAATGTTAACGGATAGGAAAGATTTTGTTGCCAGCACCCCTGAGGCTGCTGTTACCTTCACAATGACAGGTGTGGATGACCAATATGTGTTTAAACTCTCAGATCCCCATGTCTTTCTTCTGGGAAGTTCAGAACAGTATATCAAACCCATTCCCCCACCAAAACACTGAGTCCTCTGTGAGACTTAGGAAGTTGACCCTTGCTCTGTAGACCCTGTGTGTGCCTCTGCTCTCCCATTTCTTTCTAATTTGTTGTAGGACTTGTACTGGCAACCTATTACAGAAGCATCAATCAAATCAGGTCCTAAAATGGTTTGTCAGACTGTTCTGTTGATTCATGCATTTTTAAGAGATCTGGAGGGAGAAAGTTAGAAGCAAACAGTGTCACTGAAATTGGCTGGGACCAGTTTTATTAATTCTGGAGTAAGCAGAAGAAAAGTAACTAATGCATGCAGAGTAAAGTGTTTGGAATTATGCAGCAAATGCCACAGGCTTTTTAAAAGTCTGTGTTTAGACATGATATCTTTAATCAACCAGAATCTTCCTGCTTGATGCTGAAGAAAGGTTGGCTAGACAAGGCAATTCAAGATAGCCAGATGATCATGCAAAAGTTACTATTTCCATTTATGGGTTGTTGCGTGTACAAGTTTTGTACAAGTGTTATTAATTGTTCTTCTGTTGACATTGCTGCAGGCCCTAGCAATCCTGCATAAATACAAAGCAGAAAAAGTTCCTGAGTCCCTGCCCCAAATATCATTATATCATTAAATAAAAGAGCACAAATTGTAACAGAATTTTACAAAAGAACACCAGAACAATACTCATCAGCTTGAGGAGCAGGCGTCTCAGTACCCCAGCAATCTGTTGTTGGCAATTTTTTTGTAGGCATTGTATCTAAGGGCAACGAAGATAAATAGGTTGCATTTCTTTAGAAGTTCTCAATGGAGTTTCTGCCAAATATATGGATGAAAGCACTCCAGCGCTCCTTTGAAAATGTAACAAGTGGAAAATAGACACTGGCTTCATTACCGGTTTAAAAATAGAAGTCAACCTTTAGATGCTGAATGAGAATATTATATAAACTATGAAACTCCTAAAAGACTAATCACTTCTGCTGACTTTGAATGTGGAAAGGATGATTGTGAGACAGGTGAATGAAATAACAGTCGAGGAAAACAATATTTTAGCTATCTTTCTGATCAGAAATTCGTGGGGAAGAACTGAATTTGTGAACACCAGACAAAAAGACGTGTTAGAAACTGATATGAGCAGGTGAGAGTTTCAAAGGTTTTAGCTGTGTAGGCATCTGGAGGTCACAGATCAGGAAAAATATGTAAGTTAAATACAGCACCATGGTCAACACTGGTACTAATTCAAGCATGTGGTGCTGTGCAGACAAACGGGTGAGGGTTTATTACATGGAACTCAGGTGGTTCACGTGGTCTGTAGACCAGTTCCTTGGACCAGACTCCAGCTGTGATCATCTCCTGGGCATTTGTTTCTTCTCTACCAGTTTTGAACTATTTCAGGCGGTAGTAGAAGTTAAAATGTTAACACAGGTAGAAACACAGATTTGGCACTGAAATAGTTCCAGGCTATAAACTCCAGGGCAAAGACTATTACATTTTATAACCATAATGATGTTTTTATGGCTAGGATTTGAAAGAATGTGTGTTAGGTCCACGCTCAGATTTGTCTGAAATATAAAACTCTGAAAAACATGGTGTGGAAGATAATTATTTAGTTCCTCCCACTGATCTCATTGCACTTCTCTAATCACCAATTACACCTTTTATTCAGTTAGGTTTGATGTAGCTGAATTATGCTCTAAGTCAGTTATTCTAAAGCACGGGATCAATAGATTAAGAGAGATGTAAAGAAATGCACTAAAACTACTCACAGTTACCACCATAACTACAAAGATGTATTTTTCATACATTTAAACCAAAGGACCTTTTTTTATCTACTCCTTCTGGTATTTCCTGTGGTGCTTTTATGTAATCAGCACCAGCTGTATTGTTAATACAGTTCACAGCAATGTAGATTTCCAGCTCAAATAATTGACAGTTTTCTTCACTGACCTCATCCTCTATTGAGGCATCATCTCTAAAACACTTTCCACAGACACAATCCTACTGTTTGCATACTCAACTCCTGCCTCTGGTTACATTACTGTCAAGTTACATCTGGGTCTCTGTCCATTCTTTGTTCTTCTGAAGTTTTTAGAAAATTACTGTGGTGATGTTGCTAAAGTATTACGAAATGTTTTCTTGGTCATCCTGACATCCGCTGTAAGACCATGATATTTGCAGAGCATCCTTTTTATTGAATGTTCATGCTTTTTTTGTCACTAACTGTCCTTCCTCTGTCAGTACCTAATACAGCTCTTGCATAAAAATCTTCATAAAAACTCAGGGATCTTTACAGGTCACTAAGTTTCTGGTGAGGTGACTGTTGACTTTAGCCCATTTGTGGTCTCCACTACTGACTTTGTTCTGTTTTCCACTTTCTTAATTCTCTCAGGAATATGGTTACTCTCTTAAGGACATATTCTGCTGAGTTTTCAGTGGAAAAGGTACTACAGGGGTCTCTTCAAATCCTCTATTTGTGGTGTAAGCCCTGCCATTGCTGTGACCGTACTGCTCTGATATGCTCTCAGATAAAACTCTTAAGAATAGATGAGGTAGAGCAAATAGTTTCTCTGCCTGATCATTCAGCAAAGATCTCCAACAAGATGATCTTGCATCTTTTGTCTGTACTGATACAACTGCCTGGCCTAACTTACTTGTAGCAGTAGCTTTTCTTTTAGGGGCTTTGGTTTATACATTTTATATGTTTTGCATTTCTCCATCCGATCATGTTTATTTTTAAATCTGTGTGCAATCTTTAGAAGTCATCATTAAAAGCAGCTAGTACCAAACGCTGTTAACTGCTGCTGCCTCCTTTTGCAATGAGCCATGCTGTGCTGCCTCTGGATCTATTGCCCCAATAAACATCACATCTGTGACCTCAGCTCATTCTCTTCTGTGGACTTCTGTGTTTCTCTCTTGGGAAGCACATTTTTTGCAGAGGGGTTTTCTTTACCTTCTGAACACAGTTTATCATAGCTTACCATGTGCTGGCAGTTTTGCTTTTAATGGGATGATTGGTTCTCCATTACTTGCACACTTTCATATTCATACTCCAATCAAATTAATTTAGGGGCTACTGTTTAGCATAATCACTTGGCCCTTCTATCAGATATCACCCAAACCCACTTCAATTGATAAAAACACCCTGTCTGACCTAAGTGAACCGTGGATTGGACCTCTTAGTATTTAGTATTTAACCTGGTTGAGTTAGATTGTACCTTGCAGAGTAGTTGACGATAGAGCTTTCAATGGTTTTTTTCTACATAGTGAAAAAATAAGTTCTATTTTAAGAGTCTATTTCAAAAGACAGTTACAAAATCAAACTTTATCCCACGTCTTTCAAAAACGCAAAAAAAACCCAGAAAAAAACTCCAAATCCTTCTGTGAACTGACCTGTGAAAGCTATACTGTTCATATGTATCATTGCTTTTCACATAACAGAATCCACTTTGATCCATGGGTTCTAAGCTGTCTTGGCACAACTGAAGCAGGACTTTGTTGTGGAATTAGTGCCTGAAATACAGGTTACTTTCTGCAGCAGGACGGACATCTTGCCTTACAACCTATGCGGTGTTGCTTAAAGATAGCAGGAGTACATTATGGCATTATCTAGGAACTGCTACTTGAACTTTTGCAAATTTCCACTGAAATAAGTGGGATTACTCACCTGAGTAATGTAAGCAGAATTCATTACCAAATTAATGTTTTCAACAGATCGGCATATTGACCTCACAAAAGACTGACTATTGTTACACTTTTCAATAAACATCCTTTCAAAAACTTTACATATTTTGCTGCTGAATTTTCTGCTTAATTTTTGAAATTTTCTATTTAGTATTTTCACAATTTTAGTCTATCCAAAAAGTAAACAAAGGAAGAGGTGAAGGTGTTTCACAGACACAATTGCTTCAGGCAACTGTCAAATGTAAAATTCAGTGGAAAACTTCAGCGTGTCTCTAGTTTAACTCAGTTGAGGAATGCTGCAAAAACAGGTGTTGTCTGACACAAGCAATAATTATCTTTCACCTTGATGGATGTTAGTTTAATCTGTTTTTTTACATGGTAGCTAGGTCTCAGCTGGGTTAATGCCAGAAAGCAGATGAGATGTTTTGAGTACTTTCTGTATTACAATATCCCAGACTGTTTTTACTCCTCTTTTGTATTTATTATATGGAATAGTTTTAGTAGTCTCGGTGGCTTGTCCATTAAATTTTAATGCTAGATTCATTTTATTTTATACTATCAATGTATTTTAAATGAGCTTACATTTAAACTGTTGGCTATTGAGTACTTCACTGAAAGAAAAGAGATTAATGAATGGAATATGCTTCTAAAATATAGATAGTTACTTATCTAATACTAACAAAGCAAAATGGCTTAAAGAACAAGATTAAGGGAAGAAGCTTCAGAAAAACAAACAAAAAACCCCCTACTTCATGTGATTCCTTTGCATACATTTAAACTAGAAAATAAAAACCTGTAAGTTGTACCTTTAATCTAAAATGCTTTATTACTTTCTAGTATCCAGTAGTTACATCACATCCTTCCTCATATTAAGTCACTCCAAACTAGACTACACCCTTCCTATGGCCTTGGGCAGAATTTCTAGCCCTGTGGGCATGGGAATAGTCTGTAAACCATGCTAACATTGAACTTGGCACACGATGTCAGGGATTCTCTTTGTTTTAACAGTGTTTTAACAGTTTCTTAAAGGTGTTAAGCAATACATACAGCAAGTTAAACAAAAGGCATGCAGGGCCTCCTGATTCGGCAATATTTTCTACAAAACTTAAATTAATAGATATGTGGTACATCACCCCAGTGTAAGATTCTTGGTGGTTTTTCTTGCTTGTGTACACACATGATGTTCTATGTTGAAATTATTTCAAACTGACATACTAGTCACAGTTGGCTGGTGACTTTTATCAGAATGTACACAAGTAAATTTCCACCAGCTCCTGTTGTTAAGTTTGCTCTTAATAGCTCTTCTCTGACACAGAATTTCAGCGTGACAGTAACCTTATGCACTGAAAACAGTGGGTTAATATTAACAGCATTGGTTTCCTCTGAACATATTCTGTACTTCCCCCACTGTGCAGAACATCCAGTGGTTTAAGTACGTTCCTTGGTCTACGTATGCTTCTCTCCACAGCCTGCACCTAAGAGTCTCATTTATTTCATCTTAAGACAACTACCTTTACTCTTATGTTATGGTATTAGGCTAAAACAATAGGAAAAACCTGTTTTGAAAGGACAGCACACAGCAGGATTAAAAGACATGACTACCTGAAAACCTGTGTTGAAAGCAGACTGTGTTCTTCAGAGCTTACAGGTACACAGAAGGAAATTGTCTCAAAGCTGTATTTCTAAAAGAGACTATTAAAAAGGATTTCTTAGCCCCCATGAAAGCAAAACACTAAAGGAACAGGGAGACTTTCTCTTAAGACTTACCTAGAAGCTGAATGGATAGAAGCCTATCCATTCACCATAGAATAGCAAACCAGATAAATAGCAAAGCAACCTTCAATGCTGGTGAACTTGGTTTCATTTGGGTACCTATATGCAAAAAATATAGACGTTCCATTGAGTTCTTTAAAAATCCTATCCCATGTATGTTTTCATTCCTAATTACTAAGATATGGGTAATACTTATTCTCTAACATACTCATGCTTCTCCAGCAGGAAATGATTCTATGGTTATGTTTCCATTTCTAGAGAGCAGCACAAGATAAATAAAAGAGAAGTGCCTTCATTTTATGTATTGGGTATACAAATATAGTTTCATATTTATACATCAATTTTTTCATCTTTCTAGTTCCCCATTTCAACATGATCCTCAAACCACAAACTTTGCACAGAGTACAATGCTTGGCAGATGATTTTACACTCTATGGAACAGAAACAAAAGATAAAAAGAGATGACCATGTGTGCTTAGGTATTTAATAAAAGTACTTATGGATAACTTTTAATTAAAAGTGAAGAGTAAGTCTTATAACAGGTGCCCAGGACTTTCTGCGAAAGACATTCATATGAAAGATTGGCCAGCTTTCAATATGGAATCTGGTTCTATTTTGTCAATGTTTTTAAGATGGCATTATGATTTATTTAGCAGCAGCTGGAGATATCATTACTAACATGTGTGCCCCTCCCAGGGTAAGTGTCGGAAACGGTCAGCAGGCACCTCAGATACAATATTAATGTTTTTTATTGTTGCTAAAATAGTCAGAGAAAGTCCTTACATGTAAAGCCAGAGAAAAAAAGCTCATGCACCTGTATAGACAGAAAACATGACAAAGCAGAAGGACTCAAGTTTGTAGTCAAATTTGTACAATGATGTGTAAATATTTTTCATCCAAAAACTCAGGAATTTCAGACCATGTAGGATCCTATGTTCTTAGGAATTTTCCTTTAAAAGGTTGAGTTAGAAAACACACGTGAAGAGCAGTAACCATACGAAAATCCCAGCAGTTAGGACAGGAGTTGAGGAGATGAAAACCTGTGTTGAAGTATTCAGGCATTCATAAAGTGAAGCATGCTGAGCCATATGTGAAACAGGAATAATGACAATTACTCTCCTCATTAAGAAAAATGTAAAGAAAATGCATTGAGACTGCAGTACTCAGGTATTGCATTCATAGTGGCTCTACACAGGGCAGACCAATCTCAATACACATCTCAAATGGTGCTGCACAGGAAACTTCTTCATTTGGGAGTGAAAATTGCAAAAGGATAATTGAGGTCTGTGTAGTCATCACCCAGAAACACAGCCATGCTCACTGAATTAATACATCTCCAGGTACAGATGGCAAATGTGGAGGAGTTGCAAACCTCTCAAGAGCCTGTAAAATATTCAACTTTAAACAGTTACCAAAAAAATTATTCAAACCCTGGAAAAATGCCACCCTTCATGGAATAACGCATGAATAAAAGAGTGAGCAGAGTCAGTGAACTTTGGGTAAAAAGGTAAGTAAGGAATAATTCAAGGGGACAAATACAAGGACACGTGGCACCATTTCTTAAATGTTTTTAAATAAACGTTAAAGACCCAAGGAAGAAAGAAAACCAAATATTACTCAGAGATTGGCACTACTCGGGGAGCTCACAGAATTTATGGTAGAAACATGCAATCATTAAAATTAATGAAGAATAGGAAAAAACCAAACATGAGAGTGATAATCTTGCATATATAAATATATATATATATGTATATAAACCACAAAGAACCAGAATATACTGACAAGCTAATCCTACTCTGCACACTGTTTAAAGGAAAACACAATAAATCCTTTAGTCAAAACAAGTGAAATTAGAATGGGGGTGGGGGGGGAAGAGAGCAAGAGCAAACATTAAAAAAAAAAGCCCAAAAACTAATATTTGTGAAAAGAAGCCAGAGGTTGAATCGCAAAAAGAAAGTTTATTTCTTTCCCTCTACCTCTTCCTCAGCCTTCTCTTATTATGGTTTCAAAACAGCAATCTTTAACATGTAGCTGAAATATAATTTCTGTAATTTGCCTTACTACAGATCTCATTATTGGTTGTAGGTCACTCGATAAACTGAAGAATGTCATGTAGGAATGAAATGTACCTATAATCATTATTTTTAATAAATGCGTTCTAATGTTTCATGTTTTTTCTGCCTAAACAGCACATTTTTACCAGAAACAAATACTTTGCTCATTTAACAATCTTCATCTATCTAATTAACATCTGGCATTTTATTACTGAACAAAACATACAATATAAGAGAAAGAACTTTCTCTTAAATTCAAAACCCCAAGTGGAAATATGCTTTCCGTCATTTTAAAGAAGGAGCTGCAGCATTACAAAAATAACACAAATATGAGAATTTTTTTCTCCCCTTGCCTTGCAGCTGATCTGCTTAGATGGGTCATTTTGGCATCCTTATGAAAGGTGTGAAACCCCTGCATCAATGAAATTGCCTATCATTAAGGGATAATAAGAAAGGATGTTTAACCATTTTTTTTAGCCCGACTAACACGTTAATGACCATCAAGAGTTTTTACCCTTTCTTGCTAGAATGACAGATAAGACTATTATTTTTTTATAATTACCTTATTCATTGTTCCTTTGACTTGAAAAACAAATGTGTACACAAACTAGAAAAAAATATGGAGTCCATATGTTCATGCTACATGAATTTACTAACTAATCAGAAATTACTTAGCTAGCAGTAATTTGTATCTTATTGAAAGAACAAAATGTGCAAAATCAAATTGCATACCTGCTAAACATAGGAAATATGTACGCAGTAGAGACAAAAATCTCTACAGCTGTATATCTGCAAGAAGTAATTTGGCATTTAACTGTTCTTAAATTTCTGATTTTGACTACAAAATATCAACACAAAATTAATACAATGTACTATTTTACTAGAGGTGCTACAAAAAAAGTATACTCAATTTTTTTCATGTTTTGCCCATATCCTCACTGTTGCAGGCTGCTCCACTGATTTTGAATCCACTCTACTGAACTCACCCCATTATGTACCAAGTTCATTTATTGTGTGATTGCTGAACATGATATGTGTACATAAGAGTTTAAATTATCCTAAGTTTTTGTCTCTGATTTCATATAATCTATCACAGATACAGTTGCTTTACATTTTTAAATGGTTTACAGGAAAAAATACCTTGTAATATTTGAAGAAATAAGAGGACAGTAGCTCAGACTGAGCTTCTAGAAATCACTGGAAAACTATTTCCCTAACAAATTTTGATATTAAATGCTTGCATTGTAAAACATGGTAATGACTTGTTTTGGATTATGATTTATGAGTCACATTCAGCAACGTGTAACAGGAAAAGATCAATTTTCCTTTGTCAAATGCCTAAGAAGATAGCTGAGGCTTTGGTCACTCTGGAAATTGATTATTGATTAATCCATGAAGGAACTATGGCAAAAGAAAATTATTCCTGCAGCACATACAGGTATTAAAGATTAATAGTAAACAAGATGCTGTTATAGAAACATTTATTTTCTCAAGTCAGATGTTTAACAACGCTATTACAGCATTGACCTACCTACATACCTTCTCCCTTCTTTTTAGAGAGAACACGCAGATTGAATAAAACATCCCCAAAAGCCCTCAGCTGCCATTTTTAATTATTTGCGTTCAGATTGACTGTGTTATTAAATATAGTGCCTCCTGGAGTAAGTGAAGCTGGGTCAGGGAGATATAAAACCTCATGATTGCTGTTTCATACACTTGGTTTCAAATGTCCCTGAGTTTCAGAAGCAGGACGTTTTAAAGAGAACCACTCATTCAACTCCATACTAAAGGCGTAAGACTAATATTTTGAAAACCTCTAATTCAAAGACCTGTTATCTTTGCTTGACCTTATTTCCTGTCATTGGCAAGAAGTGAGTTGCTTCTATTCACTCTAATAGCCATATAGTATAGCTCTCACTGTGAACAACTGCTATTTATACATCCCTTTGTAGAGAGCTCCAGCCTTGGGAAGTCATACCCTGCCTCTGAAGGGTCATTTACAAACAGCTTCTTGTTTGACCTAGGGGATACATCACATTGCCTCGCCCTGTACTTTTTACCTTGTGTACTGTACTTCCTTCCTCTCATGTTTAATGCTGCACAGGTGGTTCTATGGTTTAAAACCAGGTGTCTGAGTCTGAAGTCATCTGCAAAAACGTTTACCTTCTTGTAATTTTTAGCTGGATTTCAGAAGCTGTAAATGTGTGGTTGGGGTTTTTTGTTTGTTTGGGGGTTTTGTGGTTCGTTTTTTAAATTTGGTTGGTTGGTAGGTTTTGTGAGGAGGAGAAAAAGCCTATTTATTGTGGGATCTTTCCATTTTGTAAAAAAAAAATATTTTAGTGCCTGACTACATGTATTTGTCATCTGACCAAAAATGAGTCCAAACCACCTACTTATTCCCTGTTCCAAAAATTTATTAATGATAAGTCATTGATTTAAATGTATATAAGAACAAACAAGAACTAGGAACCTGTCTCTGAAGAATCATAAACCTTTTCCGCTATTAAAAGAATGGCTAATATTCAAATTACAGAATGTGTTTTACAAGCAAGTCCAAGAACGAAAACTTTTTGAAGCCTCTCTACTTTTAATTTCTGTTATTTTTAATAGTATATAAATAGCTTTATATAGGTAATTATATGTTTGAAGTTGTCCATACCAGAAACACAGAAAATTCCTCTTTTTCCTTCTCAATTCCATTGTGCTTCACAAAGATCTAGATCTCAAAAGAATATAAAGTCCTAAAATGATACAGAATTGAAGGCGTTAGTTTATACATGAAGGTATTAGTATGTACATCATCTCTCTGTAATTAGGAGAATATTAGTATTTCCTGAAACATGTTTTTCTATTAGGACAGATCAACCTCTCCAGGTGTGTATTATAAAGATTTAATAAATCCAAAATTATTTTTGCACAGCTGTAGTTACAAGAGTGTTTTTCATCAGCCTTGAAAGAATTTAATCATTTTGATTCTCAGTGGAGAAACAAACAGATAAAAAAAGCAAGTCAGACAAGCATTTAAAAAGCATTATCCTGCTGCTTCTGCATTCTATCTCCTCTGTTATGGGAGGAGTTAACAACCCAATATTGCACTGAAATATCACAAAGCTGCAGCTGTTAACAATACCATCATCCATATTTGAAATGCATACATTTTAAATTTTTCCTGACAAGTTAAGGATTCTTTCATAGGATGTTGTACAGAGTTGACATACGAAGCTCAGTTCTATCATTGAGAATTCATAGTAAATGTATCAGACTGGGTGAGGCATTTCATGATGGTTTGTTTTGAAGAAATAACAGAATTTCTGGTCACAGAAAAAGCCTGCAGTGGAGCACCTGGTGCTATGCTTCAGGAGTGTTGGTAGTTAAGTTAGAAAATGTGGGAACTGAGGGATGTGAGGTGGATGAGGATTTTGCTAGGGGGGAGGTTGTAAAAGGAGTAATATTTGGTCAGAGGTGGTTAGGTGAGTAATAACTATTGTAATTTCTCAGTGATCAGTTTTGTGACCATCTCATTTCATAAGGCAGCAAAGAGTCAAGAGGGTGGTAATGTCCAAAAGTGAGTGGCGCTCAGGAGTGTGCTAGTGGGATGAAAAGTGATGTATAAAGTAAATACTTAGCGACTAATAACAACTAATATTAGACTAAGATGAGACTAATAATTCTCATCAGATGGAAACAACTGAAGGTAAAAAAAAAGGTCAGGAAGTATTACCTGATCATGGAACGACTGAGCTGCCAACATGATATGGCTGTGAAAAGCCAAAAGTGATCCTGCAATATATGAGGTGAGGCACTTCCAGTGGAAATAGGCAAATGTTCATAACACTGGAGAAGGTGTTGTTCGAGCCTCGTCTGGAATACTGTTCACATTAGCCCATATTTTAAATTCATCTTTGTTCAAAATTGAACGACTAAAGAGTAAACTTGCTCTACTGACAGGACCCTGGAGAAGAGAATGAAAAGGTTTGTGTGGTGCAATAGAGTGAAGTCTGCTAGAATGGTTCTCTATACTCAAAATGGAAAAACCTTTATTAATTTTAAAACCAAATTAGTGCAAGAATAAATAGTTATAACCTAGCTCTGAGGAATTTTTTTCTGGATTTCAAGTAATGTTTTAAAGGGACATTGAAGGAGAGTTTTCCTTTAAGAATAGTGGAAGCAAGTAACATACCTGTTTTTACGACTGAGTTCAATACGTTTCGAGAATGGGGTTTGTGACTAAACAGCAATTAGCTGCAACAGCAGTGTCAAAGAAGGTTTTTTCTAGAGCAGTGCCATGATAACATACATTGTTTTGGATAAAAATTACTAACTCTGATATAAAAATCACCACATTGTTGTGAAAATGAAACAATCTGTAAAATAATACCTGCAAGATATTGACATACCAATATCGTTTCTCTCAAAATTAAAGTTTAGAAACAAGCTCTTTCTCCCTCCACTTCCTCCCCCCACTTTGCATCAGCAGACACTAAACTTTGCAAGAACCACTTCACCAAGCAATAGTAATGGTAGGAATATATTATCCATTACTTCCAAAAGAAAACATACCTTAGGATGTGGTGAAGTGTAGAAAGATATTTTTATGGTCAGTGTGAATATATTAGTTTCTAGTTTTTGCGGCACATTATGATATTATGTTAAGAAGTTATTATTCTGCAGTGTATGACTTACTGCCTGGTCCTGCTGTTTTAACTTAGACCTTTCACAACTTGTTTTCAGACAAGGGGATTCTTTTACATTAATTGTGCATTTGAGTAAGGAATGCAGAACTGAATTCCCATTTACTGCATTGAAATAAAACGAACAAACCAAATAGGATATGAGAGAACAAGGAATTTGTATTTTGCATTGATTCACTTCATAACACAGCTGTTTTCCAGATTTAACCCTCATATTCAGAATTCTCTTACTACTTGATAAATCACTCAGAAAGGTTCAGGTCTATACCTATCTTTTATTCAATTCCTCTTTCCAGACAGAGATAATAAAGTGGACAATGTACACATTCAGGCACAGAAAAGGTGATAGTCCATTAGGAAATCTCAGCATTCTGCAGTAAATCAGTGTTGCTGTTTCCTGCCTTACTCTTGTCAGTTTTAACCACAATTCCCAGGACCACAATGGGCAAATACGCTCCCCAGTGCACTGGCTTATATTGTCATCCCAAGAAACAATTGAACTAAATCATGGCAAGTAAAACCTGAGCCTTTGGAATCAGGGTTCCTAGGAGGTTAACTTTCATCTTTTGAAGTATTCTTCTCTCAGAAATCAAGTACACTCATCATTAGAAAGTTTGGGTTATACAGAGCTAAGGTTGCAGGTGGCAATGTGAAAGCAGAATTGAACACAGCAGCTCCACACTGGTGTAGCCATCTCACCAACATGGTAACCAAATTGACATCAAAGTCATCCTAATCAAGATTTCTTCAAAAGATGTAAAACTTCATAAAAGGTACAGCCAAGCCCCTCACTTTCAGACAAGCACTCCAGCTCCTATGACAGCATCCTGCTTCCTGACCAGACCCGTGAATATTTATAATCATGGTCTGGCACAATTCCAGGTAAGGTCAACTTTCTGCCCTGCAGCTGAGCACTCCACCATGCTGCTGGAGGTTCTGTGGTTAGGAATGCTTTCCCAGCAAGGGGGTGGAGCATGTCACCCAGCCAAGGTATGACTCATATTCCTATGTCTTGGACAGCAACTTCCACTAGTAGGCAATGAGATGAAAGGGAAACATCTTTGCTATTTTCCCTCTTTTGGGTTACGTCCTGAGCATATCTAGCAAAAAAATTTTGTATATAGGGCCCTCAAGAGTTGTAGATTACTGAGAATAAGGATGTGCCAGAAAATGTTCTTTTAGACTCCTAATTCATGCTACATATTCCTAGATGCTATGACAAAATTTTAAATAGTAACAGTATATATAAGAATAGGCCCTTTATAGGACTCTTACATAAAGATTGGGTTGCTAGGGAAGTCCTACAAGATGTTTTGGCTAGATACAGCCTGGTTTTTAAAATTCAAGTGGAATTTTGCTGTCAACTCAAATGAGGTTGTCTTCCAAATTATTCCTTGCTTTTGTACATAACATTACATGGTCCCTGTGTTAGATAATTCTATCACAATCATTATTATCTTTAGTCTGCAAAGGCCTTCTGCATGGTGTAGACATTGGGCAAGGATGGTGTCTAACATGCAGAAGCTGGTCAGGAGGAGGATGAAACACCATCTGTGTTCCTTTGCAATGTGTTTGTATGAACACCCTTGGCTTCTTGTAGATACTGTCTGCCTGGGGAATAGAAGCTATACAATTCCAATAATGTAGAAAATAACCACCCTCTCTGCGAGGGAAAGGGCCTGATGACCAAAAATGCTTCCTAAGAATTTAATATTCTTAAGTTATCAGAATGCTGAGTGGATACCACAGTCACATAAAACTAGAGGGGTTATTTGTACCTAATATGTCCTAAATTAAAAGTTATCCTTAACCAGCCTTTCATATACTTATAGGTGCAGGTAGAACACATCATTTGTTTAATAACAGCATGCGATTCTTCTATTGAGTGCTCAGTCACCCATAACTCTGAACATATCAGCCTACATCATAATTGGCATGTACAAGACAGAATGTCCATCTGGAAAAAATATATCCCGCAAATTACCCATAGCATGCTGACATTTTTCCTTTCCTTTCCATGCACTTTGAACTGTAAACAATTAGCCAGCTAAACTACTATTAATAACATTGCCTAAATACTGTGTATACTACGTGTTGCACAAGCTCTGAGAAACCATTCAGCCTTTTGTCTGAGAAACCTGACCCACTAACTTTTTCACTTTCTGCTACCATAAACTGTTCTGCAACTGCCAGCCAAAGTCAGACCCTGTGCCTCCACAGTTAGCAGGCAGAGCAAAACCTCCCTCCAGGTGCATAAAGAAGGGATATATGGGATATATAATACTTCTTGCACAGCTCTGCTTACAACAGGCTGATTGTTTCAGTAAGCCTAGGCACCTTCCCTTCAACCAATCCCGTGTATTACACTTCTGACAATTTAATGGGCAGCTGATATTGCTACCATAATTTTACATTCAAATTAAAGTACAACGTGTAAACGTAATTTTTTTGTGAAGCAGTATGTAAAGGACTAACAGAAACAAAAGTTTCACCATAAGTTTCACCATTCCCAAAACAATTCAATGGCTCCATTTCTTTACCTGGTGAAAGGAAAAGCAATATGAGTCCAAGATGAGTGCTAACATTATTGTTCAATGTACTTTTGAAAGGTGCTTAAAGTGATTAGCACAGCAAGGGAACCTACAAGAACATAACAGATGATAACCAAGCACAGAAAATAAACAGAGTTCTGGATTCAAGCAGCTAATGCAATAGAGCTGTTGGTGTAGGTTTGCTGACAACAGTATTTTGGCCCCTGGCTTGGCTTGCACACACCAATCTCCTCTTCCTAGTGTCCAGACATTCTGACAGCAACATTAAACAGAGAAGGGTTAATGGTCAGGGACATTTGAACAATGTTTAAGACCTCATTTTAGTCATATTACTGCATTGTACACCGATGACAATAATGCTCACCATCCAGTTACTTATCTTCATAGCTCTTCTGCTTTCCAAGGAAAAAAACATTTTCTGCCAGGGCACCGAGAGCTGAAGCGCCATACTGAAGGCGACAAAGAAGGAATCCACAATCCCAGGAAGGGAACTCACACCCCAGCTGAGCAGTCTGGGATCTACTCAGAATGTGTCGAAACTTCTTTTTCCTGCAGTAAACAATGGTGAAAAGGGTACACACATTTGTCAATAGTTCTGCACTCCATGTCATAGCGGTGCTGTAATTGGCATCCAGCAGCCTCCACATAAGACCACACACCACACGGTTAGAAGAAATTGCTAAATTATTTGACTTGTAAACCCAGTTTGAAATGCTAACTGCAGCGTTGTCTGAGTGATAAACTCTTTAAGGAGAAACCTTTGATCTCCAGTCAAGTAAAGACCTTTAAAAGTCCTGAAGTCTGGAGTAGCCAGCCCTAAAGACCTTTGTTTGCAGCCATCACTGGAAGAGGGGGAGGGAAAAAGCATTTTGCAGTGATTGCCCAGAAGTTTGGCTTTGCTTGTAAAGCTAGAAGGTGAAAGGCCGTGCAGGTCCCTTCCCTTCCCCCAAGCAAATAAAAAAAAAGGTTATCCAGCCTCATGGTATAAGGCAGTCCTTAAGTTTAAACTAATGAATTTGGCTTAACAAAGAAGATTGCAATAATCTGGAAAAAGGGGTTTATAGACAGTGAATTTTCTTGTTCATGAAATAACACTGCTAAGATCAAATTTGAAGTGGCCTCTGGTAGCCTTTAAGCACACCATGTTGCAATAGAGTTTTGGTTTCTAGCACTGAAGTGGGAAAGAGTTCAATCTGCACACAAGTTCTGCTAGAGGCACCTACCCACTTTATCACCCAGTGCAGCTCCAGAGGGCCAGGGCTTGCACATGTGCTGACCGCCATCCTTCAGCATCACTCTGACTAAAAGCAGCAGGGTGTGGGTCTGCCACTGCAGTTGGGGGACAGTTGAACCAGAGGTGAACTCTCTCCTGCTGCTGCACAGGCAACCTCTAGGAGAGGCAGGAGGGGTTACTAACCTTTTCTTCCTCACGAGTTTATTCATAGAAAATATCCTTCATTGCCAACATTTTTTCTGACAGAAGGAACTGGAGTTAAAAAAACCTGACGGTAAATTGGTAAGGCCTGAGTGTCACTCCTCCTACTTCCTCCTGTGTCCTTTCACCATCATCACCCTCTGGATGAAAGTTCACAGCTCACTAGCAGTGTCTGTAAATGGCAGATCTTTTACTGCTAGCTTTAGCCTCTGCTGCGCTCCCAAATGGGATGGTGTTGCTTGATGGGGTCATCTGTTTACTTAAAACAGGACTGGGATCAAAAGTTCATTTTCATAGACCATTAAAGGACAACGATAACTGCGCCAGCCACTGCTAAGTTGAGTTGGATGTGACTGGAAGGGGAATGACACCATATGCCAGCCACCCTGGTTTTTACAAGATTTATTTCTCAGTGCCTTCCCTGTACCTATCAGGGAATATGGAAACAGCCATCTTCCATGCCATTCTAGAAGAGGTCTCTGTAGGCCTCTGTAGTTAATGTATCTCTGATACATTAACTTCCCCTCAGAGGTCACTAGCGATTCATTACAGCGTATTTACAGACATACCAACAAACAATTGGATTTGTTTCAATGAATCAGTAACAGCCAATTTCTGAGCAGCAAAATCTTACTCATCTTTCACTTTTTTGGTCACAGGAAAACTCTGAGAGACTTACTGCTCATGGAGCATTGAAGTCAGAACTTGTGGTCCAGAGAGAGGGTGAGGCAGAAAGAGGAAAAAAAAAAAAAATGGGAAAGGGTGAAAATTTAAGTAACTTTCAAGTCTCTAGACAGAAGAATTGAAAAACTGAGTAAAATTCACATTGCCTCTAACATGCAGCCCCATGAAAAGTGGAAGTATGACAATGAATGATTTTTGGTGTCAAAGCTTGAGTTATTTAGGCTTTTAAACTGACAGTAGTTTTGCCTAAAAACCATAAAAGCTCCAGTCCAGTCATGAGTTAAGCCGAATTTCTACAGGAACACAAAGGAAGTCTTCCTTAATTGAATAAGGGCACTCAGACCATGTAGGTGACCTACACATCTGCTGAAGGCTCAGCACCTGCCTGTAAAAAAAAAAAATGTTTTCTCATGGAAAATGTGGGTTGTTTTTTCCTAATGGCATGTTAGGACAGAGTACAGGACAAAGTAAGGGCCTGGGTCACACAATACCACCCTCCCTCCGCAAAGCCAGCTAGTGCACAGCTGGCTCCAAGGAGAGCCAGATGGAGCCCTGTCTGTCCATCCGCCAGTCCTTCCCATCCAGGACAAGTGCTGCCAGCTCTCCAAAGCCCTCTCCAAAGCCCTCTCCAAAGCCCTCTCCAAAGCCCTCTCCAAAGCCAAAGCCTCAGGTCTATGATGACAGGCACATCATAAGGCCATTTCTCAACTCAAGGGTGTTTCTCCCTCTGTAGTATGGTTTGTTTTGACTACTTCATCAAATTCATTAGAAAATGCCAAGGAATGGTGCCAGATCAATGCCAACTGGAGGAAAATCTGAAAATTGAGAAGGGAGAAGTGGGAAACCCTTGTGGCCTGGGCAGCACCAGCACAGCTTAAGGGACTTCTGCTATGGTCTGTAGATGAACAAGTGTCTGGTGGCACCCATTAACTGCTTTCAGCATAACAATGGCTCTTTCTCATCCCTGCCCATCCTCCCTGTCCCAGTTAAATGAGCCATTTCCCAGACAAATAAAGACTGGAGAGTCTGTTTTCACTAGGGCTAGGAGACTGGGAAGGATGATGGGGAGGGGAATGATGGGAGACTACCGACAAAGTTAGGGAGACAGAGCCACCGTGAGCACTGCTAAGGGAGATGAGGAGAAAGGGAAAGCCTGGTACAGGGGAGAAAGGTGCAGGGAGCATGAGGGGACATGAACTGCATTTATCCTCTGTGCAGTATCTTGCAGGAGGGAAGGGAAGCCACAGTGCAGCAGCAGATATTAGGGATCAGAGACATGCAGGAGATCAAAGGAGGATGAGAAAGGAGGAAACTGACAGGGAGGTGACCCTGGTGCCTGCACCAGCTCAGCCTACAGGAGCTGCAAAGTGCACAAGTGTTCATAGAAGCCGCAGCAAAGGGCTGAGTTTCTGTGTTCCCCACTTGCTGTTTTCTTAGCATACTTATGTCCCCTCCATCCAAAGAAGCTGAGCAGGCACGAGGGCACCTACAGTGCCCTTGTCACAAGCTGGTGGTCTGACTACACTCCTGTCCCTTTTCTGCTATGGCTGCAAGAACAGTGTGTCTGATCAAGAAGCCGCTGCTAAAATTCATGTCCTTCCTGCAAACTTCAGGAAAAGCAAGCAAACAAGGAGCAGCAGCCAAGTGGGATACAAACTGTGCTTTAAAGCTGACAAGTGTATCTGTGTTTCTTTACCTAGTGTAGGTAGTATGAAGTTAAAAATAATTTTTCATATTTTTACCTGACTTTATATAGCTAGATATATAACTATATACATTTGACCCTGTATAGTGAGAGTAAATATTTCTATGTCTAACCTGACTGCAGACTTCATGCTGTCAGATAAAGTAATCAGTTTGAAGGAATTCAGGAATACAAGATTGGTTTATATTATCTCAGTTGTTTTTCTGCCACTTCTGCTGTGGCAGAACAACTGTTCCAAAACCACAGCCAGCCATACTGATAGAGCAGAGCCCAGAAGTTGGGCTTAGAGAGCATGCAGTTCAGTATATGAAGAAAAAATTAGTAAATCAAAGGCTTAATTTCTGAAAAGACATTTAGCCAAATCTTCCTCTACAGCAATGTTAATTATAAGAAGTAATTATCAAAACAATTTTTAAAAAAACAGTTTTGAGTCTGCAACACACACAACCCAGAAAGAACAGAGACCTTTCCACAAGACTGGGAAAACATTTTGGGGAGCACTTTATGGTAGACCTCCTCAAATGTAACTCTTTGCTGAAAGGATGGCTGAAATCAGAACACTATTGACAAGCGCTGGCTTAGCCTTTCCTGGATATCTCCTTCCCAATCCAGCCACTCGTTAACTCCCTGTTATACAGGTACTGATGCTTCTGTACACCTCTGCTCAGCCTTTGTCTGGGCTGCAGGAGCAAGGAAGTCACCTGAAGGCACACTCAGAGGAAGAACGCTCGCAGGAGAGTTTGTGGCACAGTTTCTCCCTCTTCCAAGTGCGCTCTCTTCAATATACCCCTTGTTAGTGTCGCTCTGACTTTCTTTTCCCCCTCATGCTGTAATACTGGTGCTAAATTTTGATGAGAAAAAAACAGGTGTAGCCCATGGCATTTGTTTCTTTAGAATCAAACGCAACATTTCAGTAAATATTTTGGAGTTACAAAGAAGAATGATAGGTCAACTGCTTCTCTCAATCCAGAATCGGTTCTTGTATTTTTATGTAGCCAATTAAAGAAAATACTTGCCTTGAATCCACAACTGTATTTTTCCTTTTAGATATTCCAGACACTTTTGGTTTTACATTAGTGTTGGCTCTTTTATATAATTCATACAAGTAGCCACAGGCACCAAAATAAGTTAATTTCTTAACTGTAGCTTTCCTCTCTTTATGTTTGCAATTTCAATTAACTCTTCTAAATAACTGACAACATGGAATATAAAACATTCCTGCAACAATGTAGGTCTAACAGCAATTACATTGATTTACTCTGGACCATGTTAAGTTCAGGGAGTAGGATAAAGAGACAAGAGTTTAAAACTTCTTTCACACTGATGTAATAAATTCAGTACATTGCTTTAAAGTTAGGGCAAAATAGCTGGTAACTGAAACTAAAAAAAAACCCCTTGTTTTGTTTTCCACTGTGATAGAAAACAATAGATTATGGGAAAGTTCTTCAGAAGGTGATCAGAGGAAAAGTTCACCAGCATCTATCATGGACTGTGTCTCTGTGGCCTGCTGGGATAGGAGGGAGGGACATAAAGGTGTCAGCAGTTGAACTGATACGGTAAATCACAGTAGGGCTAGTAAAGCGCAATGGCAGCCTAGTGTAAATGCCTTCAGACTTCTATTTCTTCTCCGAGGTTGTACTCGGGACACGTCCCCTTTTTGTGACCTTATCTCTGGGGCAGTGGGTTGTGCACTGGTCTCTTCTCTTTAGTTTACGAGGACTAATCCATTTGCAGGTTAATAAAAGGTGAAAAGGACAATCACCAAGGAGCCACCAAAATAAACAAGTACCTTTGACTGCTTAAGGATTCTTGGTTTTCCTCATCAGCATGCTTGGGTTTTCTCCTTTCTCTCCTCCTAAATACTTTCATAATAAGTACATCTGCAAACTATTGATTAAAAAAAATTACTATCAGTATGGAGGAGAGAAGAACAATAAGTCAATTCCATTAACAGTGGATGGTTCTACTTTGTAGGCATGTAACTGGTCTCTCTAAAATGTACTTTTCTGTCTATGTCTTTGTGGTTGAAATTTGTGATTTTTTTCTAGAAATGCTGACTGACAATTAGTGCATTTCAGTGACCAACATGCTCTTAGTCCCAGTTAGAGCAAAAGTCCCCTCAGAAATGTCACAAATCTGAGCCATTTCGTTTCATACAATGAGCAAAAAGGTCACGACATGCCATCACTTCAAGCAAGATTAATGAACTTTTCTCTTTAACTGCTAGATTTATAATGCACGTGCTAGCTTGCTGCAGTGCTGTAGGCAGCTTCATTAACATCAATAATATCTATTTAATATAATGACACCAAGAGCCAGAGAGTGCAGGACAAGAAGGATGACACCAGGGTGAAAATCACCTGAGTGTCAGGCAGCCAGGGCTGTAGCGTGGTGCAGGAGCAGTGGGGCTGTTTGTCTCACTGCTGGTTGCCCTTTGTTCCCACCCTATCTCCTTCCATTCTTGTCAAAGTTAAGGACAATTCACAAAAGAGGAGGCTATTGCCAGGTCAGGGAGCAGTTTCCGATTACTCTGCGGTTCCTAGGCTTCCAAGGGAAGCTTTGGAAAGAAGCAGTGTGTTTGATGAGTAGGTGTATGGTGTAGATATTAAGTAAGAGGGGAACAAAACCCAACTCTATTCACACAGGCAGGCACTGCTATTGCTAGCAGGGCAATATGCAGTCCCTTCCTTGCTTTCCCGTAGGATACAAGTAGTTAGTTCATTCAGAAGGGCTCAGATATAAAATAAAGGCTATTAGGTAAAGCACACCTTTATGTAAGAAAGAAGCCCCTTGCTTCTTTCAGTCAATTAAGTCAGCAAGCCAAGGAAACCAAGATCTACTTTCATTCCACTGAAAATTCAGATTCTATCTTGAAAACATACTTGTTCTGCTGATATTTTGCAAAAGCTGTATATTTCTGAGATACAGATGCACTAAATTAATATTGACCCCCATACAGCTCAAGCAGAAAAAAATCCCAAACCTAAGTTGTTGCTTTTCCCCTCAAAATAGCATTTCCTGGTGGAAGCTATTTCATTTAAAGCAGCATTAACAAAGATGACTTAACAAGGGTTGGTAGATATGTGCCTATGTGTATCTCCTTCTTAAACTGTACTTAGAGCACTACTCAGGACCCACGTCTCCCTATTGACACCGATCTTTTCAGCTTCACACCACGTCAGAAAGTTACTGACCTGCCTGCTACTCAAAAGAGTGCAAATGGTAGTGACTGCATTTCAGTGACTTTTGTCTCTAGAGAGATCCTGTGAGGGGCCCTCAGCACTGGAATTTATTCCCCGCTTTGCTCGAAAACAACCTCCAACAATCTTTGACCTTCTGCATAAGTTGTGAGGCCCAAATCCAAGGATTTGGTTTGGGAGAGGCATAAGAAAGGTTGCCATTTGTGGGTGTGGTAGGAGAACATGTTGTCTATAGCTGATTTAGTCCTGGATTTATAATTTTCCCATGTTGTGACAGTTATCCTGTACAGCACTGTAATCTTAACCCACAGAGTTTTAGGCTTTCCTAAATGGTCATAAGTGGGGGAAACTAAAAGCATTGAAATCTACCAACATATGAATGATTGCGCATTTGTGAACAAAATGACCTGGCAAACGAGTACATCATAAGTCACTTTTGTTAAAATGATCCTTACAGCATTGCAAATCACACAAGTTCTGTGTGTGTCTCTGGGGCACTAACAGCTTACAAGTGAAACTGCAATGATGGGACTGCTGATAAAGGGACAAAAAAAGCTTTAATTAACTGAGAATACTTAATATGTTGCCCTGTCTATGTTGCAACTGAGAGGCAAACTGTAAACACCTATTAAAACAGAACTATTATGTCCTACTATGAAAGTTCTCCTGTCTGTCACCTTTTAAATATTTAAATCTCAGGTTCTTTAAAAGCTGTTTCCAGGGCTTTTACTCTTTGGATGTAAATAGATTACTTAAATATTTTATTTCTAACCCACCCACGAAGCTACATTCATTTACATAACTTAATGAAGGTTGCATTATTCATTGAACTTCTCATATAACATTTTTCGCAAGACATTATTAAACAAGTGAAGCAAGCCAGTCTAGTAATGAGTCTTCTCTAAACTTGCTGCCAGCTACATTTCCTTTCTCCTAATCTATCACTCTAATGGTTGCAACTAATAAACTTTTTGAATTTTTGCTGCTAATCTGTATATGTTTTCCATTGCATGCTGGATGTACAAGCTGACAGAGAATTTACAACACAAACCACCTGGCAAACAAAACTATCTCAATTAACAAATACTATCCAAATCTACCCCACTCTTTTTGTTACAATAGAGGACAAATACATGTAACATAGTACATTTAATCTATAAATAAATTCACTAATTTGGGCCTGGAACATACCAGCAATATATCTCAAACACAAGATTTGTGTCTGTATCTTATAATTTCTAAAATTTTGCCGAAAATCAGTAGATTAAAGTTTGGTTTATGCAAATGTCCTGCATGGCCTTGTAAAAGATCCGACAGTCTTGCATAGGATCCTGTTAGACTGTTCTAGGAAAGATGATATGCAATAATTTTAAGGTAAAGAAATCCAGCAATGAGTTGTTTACACTTGGGCCATTTAATCTGTGTTCAAAACTAGTTGGATTTTCAGGGAGTCTAAGCAGTGCAGCTGCATTTGAGACAGATAGCACATTTTCAGGATTTATACCTCATAAAATTAATTCCAATTATTTAGAAAAAAAGAAACAGAGAGTTGGATACAGAGTTCTAATTTTATGCACATTAGTTTTAAAAGACTGGGGCATATTATTTTGTCAGCATCCACCCTGAAAACCTCTGCAGATACGTAGAGTTAACAAAACACAGCAGTGTTCTGTTCTCAAAGACAGCTAGATGCAGACCTGTAAAAACATTTTTAAAAACTTCCTACAGCACTTACGAAAGTACCACTTGAAAGTCAAAGATGAAGTATTTTACATATTATTAAGTATTTTTCTTGGTACTTCTCCAAGGGTTATCCTAAATCACTGAACAGAATAAAATAAGAAAATACACAATAGATTGAAATGGGGTAGAAAGAAGGAAAACCTTTTTGTCAGCCTCTCCTCTTGCAAGGTCCAGGAAAAGACTCCTGTAGTAAAAACAAAAAAAAAAATATCAGAAAATTAAGTTCAAAACCTTAAGCATACAGCACTTCAAATTATATTGTCCCTTGAACAGGTGCTTCTATGAACCAAAACGAAAAATATCTTTCCCAGCTCAACTGCTGAAAGCAACACGCAAGTAACGTCTTTGTTTCACCGGGACAAAATAACTAAAGCTGATCAATTTATTTTTATCATACCCAATGAGTCTTCAGCATTGTTTTTCTTACTTATATAACCATTACCAAAATTCACTTTTACCTGTTCTGACCTTATGTGGAAATACTGTTACCTTTCAATCAGGTATTGATTTATCAAGTAGCGTTCCTCAGTGTCCATTTATACCAATGTAATCCTTTAATGTCGTTTCTATTCAAGAATAGATATAACTGCGTGTTGTTAAGAACACATTTAGCACTGAATAGATACCTCAGAAATTCTCAGCTCCAGAGATGCTGCTGGCTGGCAGGAGCTGTGATTCACGTGGTTTTAGGAGAAGTGTGGGTTCTAGTAGCTAACCTTACCCTCAGGGAAGAACCAGCATTCTACATATAAATCATGGCTTTTTACTCCAGGACCAAAGCACAGCACCTTCTAAATTGCATGTGATTTTTTAAAGAGAGGCCTGGTCAAATGTTTTTCTTTTAAATTACAGGTTAACCAAGAGGAGGAATATGAAATACCTTGCCTCCTGTCTTGGTGCAGCACCCCAGCACAAACTATGCTCATGTGGGGAGCTGGAATGAGGACCTGACCTACCTGCAAAGCTATTAGTTTTTAGATAGGTAATTTTTCAACAAAATCAGTTCCTGGACCCAGCATAACAAGAGAGGTAGGGCCTCAAGGTGCAGCAGACAGGCAGCACCCAGAGAGCAACCACATCTCAGCATGTGCCCACCCCAGCCTCTGCTGAGCAGGCAAAGCTACACTCATACCAGAGCTCACCTGAAACTGGTCTGCAGCCAGCATCTAAGCTGTCAAAATACAGCTGCAGAGAGGAGATTAGCAGGGGTTGTAAAACCTGCTCAAGAAGTTGGGCAAATATTTTAGCAATTAACCCACACTGAGCTCCATTTTACTGTAGCTCCGCTGCTACCATTTCTTGAGATAGCTGGTTTAAAGCTAGCTCCAGGATGCCTAAATTGCACAGCAGTGACAGACCACTTAACTACAGAGATAAATTAGTACAGGGGCAGTACCTTACATAGGTTATGTTGTCATGATTTACAACAGATGAAGATGTGCCCCTAGATGTCCAGGCAAAATCAAATTAAGTATATGATCTTTTTCTTCTTCAAACATAAAAGCCATGCAAACTCGACTCAAAACCAAAAATGAAAGACTTGCATGTATGACCTCAGACTTACACTGTGAAAGTGTTTGTATTCTGCAGACAGCACTTAGGTTCCCATACTTTACAAAATTAAAATATTAACCAAAATAATATGAAGACCATGCAAAAAAGTTCCCACATACAAAAGACTTTAATTAAAACCAAACAAAACATTTAAAGAATATCAACATCTATTGGGATTTGGAGAATGTTTTAATGTTACAGGAGAAAATGTTAGTAAAGAATACCAAGACAAGAGTCTTGCTGTTCTCCAGACTCCAGATGACCTCCAAATCAGATCAAGGTTTGCAATTTTCCACTACTATACTGGTAATAAAGGAGTCTTAAACTGAGGTTATCAAGTCTCTGAGAAACATAATGGTGCAAGAGGTTCGCACAGTAAAAAAATATTTAAGATTTTAAACATTGCCAAGATGACTCAGGTGCAATCTAAAAAGAAAATATTTTGTATTTTAAGGCTGAAAAAAAATTGAATATGAAAAATTCTTGATAGTTATGCTCATATGTAGGTTGTATCTAAGGCCGTAGGTTAGAAGCTTCCGTGTTTAAAATGCTAGCTGGAAACACATCAAATGTGTTATAGAAACATCCCTTAAAAAAAATTCCAAACCTCATCGATGCTATTAAGTGCCTGCAGCTATTTTGGGCAACTTAACTCTGACCTTAATTTTGATCTTAAAAGAACATAATCAAAAAGTGCCTGTTTTCCAGAAGCAAACAAAAAATTTAATTATTCTGTATGGTGCTATAGGTGTTCACAGCACTGAATTACATTGGTTTACGTTGTAGATGTTTATAGAGCCAGCCTGTGTTGTTTGACTTTTGAGAGAAGACTAATAGGTGTAGTAAGCGGGGGTGGGCACAAAACCCCTTATGGTTAAGCCAAAATAGGGGTCATGCCTAGGGCATTTTATCTGCCCTGCTTACACACCCCTGGGGAATTGCATCTCAACAGTTGATTCTCTGTTAATCAATTCACATTAGTGCCTGCCTTTTAGTTTTCACTTTGGTGAATTCCAGAGAAGAAGTTCTTAAACCAAATGCATGCTCTCTCTCTGACCTAGCCAGAGCTGTTGCATTTCAAGAAGAAATCAGCAGATTTTATTTGCTCTACCAGCTGATAAGAGACACCTTTGTAAGTAAAGATTCATAGCCAGCAGGCTCAACACAGAACAAGATTCACTGGTCTGTTTACACAGGTCAGTAGTAATATGGCAGGAGAAGACATTTATGGATTTTTTTTCCTCAACCATCTCCAGAGAAAGATTTATGTGACCACTATTCTGTTTTCTTTTACTTTCTTATTTACTGTGGCTCAAGATGATGCACTTGATAAGGAGACCTGTAGTACTTGTCATCACTCCATGTAGATTTCAGTGAGCATGTGGTTGTGCACCGTTCTTGCACTTCCAAGCTAAAACTTAAAACAATTAACTAGTCACAAGCAAGAACCACATGTGAAGGGGGGGAGGCAGGAGAGAGTTATGAATGTAGAAATAGCAAATACCTCATTCACAAAAGCAGATCTGACTTTACATCCAAACCCTAGAGACACATTCATTAAGTTACTCTCTAGCATATACACAGATCTTCATACAGATGATCATCAAAAATAAATTTTATTATCAAACTTAAAATTCACACATTAAACGTACAATCTAGACACAAATAATACTGAAAATATTCTCAGAAAATAACCATTTCAGGTAATTTGGATGAGTAGCTAGTTACCACTGTCTTCAATGCTTTTTGAGTATTTCTTAATACATACACCATCCTGAAATGTCTTCAAATGATTAGCTGGCCAGCTTTCAATGATATTTTTAAATAGGGGAAAACTTATTTCTATAGAAATAACATTATCTAATTATGAATCAGAGACCCATAATTGTAGTGCTTGGGGGGAAAAAAATATCATAGGCTCTTGAAATATTTAGAAGACATAAATAACTATTGTAAATTTACAAGTTTTAAATATTTAAAGGCCTTTGTTACTATAAAAAGTTACTATGTACATATTAAATGCTATATAGAAATCCAGTCGGACGCAAGTGTTGAGCTCTCAGATTTGGCCACTGAAACCTATGAATCTGGTAGGCAGATTGTCCACAGGGTAAACTATGGGGCCCGTTTTCATTGTAGGAGGTCCATTCAGCAGCTGCCAGTCACAGCTCCGAGCCAACTCCACTGTAAATATTTTTAGAAGGACTTTTGCGAACTCTTTGCCCACGCAGCTCCTCAAGCCCCCACCAAAAGGAATGAAACTGAACCTCGAGGAATCCTCTGGAGATGGAGACATGAAGCGATCTGGGTTAAATTCTTCCTTGTTGGTAAAGAGATCTGCCACATCGTGTGTATCACAGATACTGTAAATAACATTCCAACCTTTAGGGATCTGGTAACCCTATAAAAAGAAAAGAAAGGAGACATGGAGCACCTTGCTGTGTTAAATAATGTGAAGTGACAGCACAGGACACATCAGTGCACCCCATCTCCCCTCCTGGCTTCCTGCAGGTCACTCTAAGGCAGACAGGCTACATTAATATACAAAACTTTGCAGCTGCTCAGAGGAGCTGTGCCCAAGCCTCGCTTACATTTAGCTCAAGGGTCTTGAGTGCAATTCGAAATCCTCCAGGAACAGGCGGGCTCAGCCTGAGGGTCTCTTTGATGACACAGCCTGTGTACTTCAGCTGCTCCAAGACCTCCATGTCCAGCTGTTTCTCTTGGTTGGAACTGCAGAGTAACCCCTAGAAAGGAAAATACAGCCATGATATTCATAAAGCAGACAGCCAGGGTTCCTGGCTCTGCAAAGCAGCTGCCCCTCAGCAAACAGTATTTTCCTGCCACCCCTAAAAGTAGGGCACCACCTGGCTGAAAGGGAGCCCTGCCTGGGACACCTGTCCTGGAGGTACCTTCCTCCCACTGCCCCCTCCTGTGAATGGCTCTGGGGAAGACACACACCTTCACCTGCAGTTCTTTCCTCACTTTCTGCAGGACTTCATGGTGGAGGCCTAGGAAGGCGATCAGCGACGTGGCAGCACTAGCAGTGGTTTCATGGCCTCCAAACAGGAGCTCAGTGGCAGACTCCTTCAGCTCCTTACACAAAAGATAGAACAGGGATAAACTAGGCTTTGAACACAGTGTCTTTACCAGGCCCACTCTACCACTGCAATGCAGTACATTGTTCCCAAACTGAAGCACACACCCAGGGGCCAGGATGGGGGTGGTCGGTGGTGCTTATGCTCCATTTGGACATGTCTCCCCATCCAACAACCTGACTCTGCACACCAGTGCGCAACACAAGATGGTTTGTTTCATGGGGAGAGAGAGCGCCTCCTGCTCTCTCCTTTTGTCCCCACAATGTAAGTGTGATGCCCTCAGAGGAGCTGGGGGAAAGGGATGAATCCAGCCCTGGGGAACCTTACCTGCATGTTGAGCTGCTCCCCGTTACCCTGCGTGTGTTCCATCAGCAGCTGCAGCGCATCCTTGTAGCCGCCCTCAGGCTCCTTGCGGGCCATCTTGGCACGGATGTTCTCCTCGATCTTGGCATGGATGATGTTGCGTGCCCGCAAGCCCTGACCAAGCAGTGGGGAGAGCAATGTGGGTCTTAGGCTGTACTGCCATCCCTACCCCGCCCCCGATTCCCTCCTGCCCTGGCCGCAGGAGGACCTCTCTTCTCCCGGCCCACCGTGAGCCTTACCCGGTAAAGCCCACTGAACGGCACGTCGATGGGCAGGGAGAAGAGGTTGCGGATCATCTCCTCGAAGGCCTCCACCAGCTCCTGCTCGCCGTCGGGGCTGGCCTGGCGGGGCTGGAAGCCCAGCAGGATTCTCATGGCAATGCGAAACATGAGGCGCTTCACCTCGGGGTACACGAGCAGGCAGGGCCCGGCGGCGCCCAGCCACCGCGCCAGGCAGGCGGTCACCTCCTCCTGGATGACGGGCACGTAGTGCTGCAGGGCGTCTCGGGAGAAGGCGCGCATGATCACCTGCCCGGAGGACGAGGAGGAATGGGACACAGGCTCAGCCGCCGCGCCCGGGGCGACCGCGCCGGCTCCCCGACCGCCTTCGGGCCGTACCTTTTTGCGGTGCTTGTGCTGCCCGTTGTGAAGGTTGGAGAGGCAGCCCGAGCCCAGGATGGTCCGCACCGAGGCGGGCCACTGCACGGAGACGAGCCGGTGCTCGCCCAGCAGGATGTGCCGCACGTTCTCGGCGCCCATCACCCGTACCGTGGGCCGCCCGAAGAGGTGAGTCTTGTAGATGAAGCCGTATTTCCTGCGTTTCATCTGCAGGAATTTCCGCCTCTGGACAGTGAATGAGAGGGGGGAAATGATAAAATAAATTTTAGAAAGAGTAAGAGGAAGAGGCAGGGAGAGCAGCTCTTTCCTCCCACCTGGGCAGGGGAGCCTGTCAAAGTTTCCGTTCATCTCCCTTCCCTGCAACCAGAGGAGCAGCCGGGGCGCCTCGCCGCTCCCCGCGCCATCGCCTCGCCTTACCTGCAGCACCAGCTGCAGCGTCTCCCCGAAGAAAGGGAGCCCCATGGTGCCCGGGGGCAGCGGGAGCGGGCAGCTAGGGTCGCGGCTGCTCACGCAATACAGGTCCCAGAGCCTGACGGCAGCAAGAAAGAGTAGCAGGGGCAGCAGGAAGGTGCACAGAGCGCTGGCTACTAGGGCGGAGAAGCCCATGACTGGGGAGCGACTCCCGCCCGGCCCCCCTGGAGCTCTGAGTGCGCGGCCCGGGCTCGCCGCGGGCCGCCTTTTATACCCTTCCCAGGTTGCTGCCCACCCCTACCTTGGTCCGATAAATTAGTTCACCCAAAGTTCATCTTTAATTGCGGATTGCGGCCTGACTCCTCCCCCCGAAATCTTTAACTATTTGCTTTGCGTAGTGCATCCTACTCCGCGCAGACCACTGCCGAGGAAGGAAAGGTGCTGTCGGGGGCGGCGGCAGCGGCTCCGGGCTCGCTGACCCTGCACCGCGCTCGGCGAGTGGGCTGCGGGACGCCGCCGACAGCTGACAGACGGTGGTCGGCCGCCACTGCCTCCTCCTCCTCGGATTTATCGCCGATGCTCGTTAGAGAACAGCGATTGCACCGAGAAATTCCAGCACCGGCACCCGGCTGCCCGGAGAGACACCTAACCCGGGGCGCTGCCGCCCGGCCCCGATGCGCTCTGTGGAACTCCTTCGTCCGCCCGCCGCCGCCGTCGTCGACCGGGAAGGAACGGCGAGGTAGCGGCCGGACCCGGGAGACGCCGGGCCGGGCCCATAGGGCGGCCGGAGCGGACGGTCCCCCGCGCTGGGGCAGCCCGGAGACCACCCGAACAGAGCCGCAGCTGTGCCGGCGCATCGGCGGAGGAGACTCCGCTGTCCCCTGGTTCACCTCGAAAGGCACGGCTTGTATTTCTGCCGGCCGCGGAGGAAGGAGCCGCCGGCAGCAGTCCGTCTCAGCCTCCCGATGCAGGTTCAAGCACGGGTCACCGAGGGAAAAGGAGGTGAGCGTGGAAAGGAAACATTAACCCCGCCATGCCCAGCTCCACTCTCCGGGATCCGCTGCCCAACCCCGCCCGTCGGGGTTGCCGCGGTCGTGAAGAGGCGCTCGGCACGGCCGGGCTCCCCGCCTGAAGCCGCGGCGCAGAGGGGCTCCGTGCCGGCGCCGGCGGGCGGGCACTGGGGCTGCTCTCCGGGCGGGAGCGGCGGCTCCGGGCAGGAGGAGCGCGGCAGGAGCGGGGCTGAGGAAGGGCTGCGCTGGCTGCGGCTGCCGCTCGGTGCCGGCGCAAGAGCCGCCGGCCGCTTGGGAAATGGGCGCCCGGCGCGGGCCGCGGCTGCGGGACCGCGGAGCTCTCCGCCGGCCACGCCCGCTGTAAA
>VZRN01001324.1:2653318-2760305 GCA_013397935.1 Dasyornis broadbenti
TCCTGCCAGGGCGGCTCCGGCTCCAGCTCCGGCCCTGGCGCCGCTTTGCATCCCCGCGCCGGCAGCTCCGGCCCCGGCCCCCGCACTTACTTCTCCAGGAGCGTGAGGGCCGTGCTGGGGTTGACCCGCAGGTACTTGGAGGTGGCCTGCCCGTAGTCAGCCAGGTAGGTGGACCAGTCCCACACCATGAAGAGGTCCAGGAGCTGCGGGAGGACAGGGGGGTGAGAGAGCGCGGGGCGGCTCTGCAGAGAGAGGCCGGGCGCAGCCCCTCGCTGAGCCCAGCCGACACCCCTTCCTTCACCTGCCCATTTCATTCTTTAACATCTCTCACCTCCCTCCGTGATCAGGAAGGCGGCTGTGCAGGTTCGGCCCCAGGAGGGGATGCTAATGGCTTCATGCTTTGGTGTTTGGGAACTTGCTTTACCGTGAGGAGCAAGACAGGGATGCTCATGTCTGCTGCTTCTCACAGTAATTTAAACCAGAGGTTCAGATAGTCTCAGCTAAGTGAATTAAACACCTCCTGCTGCACTCTCCATTGTGACTGATCCCTGAAATTCAGAGCCAAGCCCTGGGCACACTTTTGGCCCAAACAAACACAAACACTTCAATGTAGGAACAAAAAGCCTCCAAGCACGGTCCTACGTCTGGCTGCAGTTTCAAATCAGGCCTTTGACTCATGATCACAGAGCTGCTGTTCAACAAAACAGCCTGCCTTTACAATCAGACAGAATACCGAACCTCCAGTAGCCAGCACCCTAACAGCCCTCAAAGCCTAATTCCCCCTCCAGCATCACGGGGTGCAGGCCAGGCACCACTGGGCACCCTGCCCAGGCTGCCAGGGGCCATGGCACAGGCAGCCCTGCTCGGGGATGCCTTTCCCACGGCTACCTGCAGCCAGCAGGCCCCACTGCCATTGACGTCAATGGCAGGGCGCCCCAGCTTCCCCCTGCGTCTGGTGCCTGGCCTTGTCCCGCTGCTGAGGGCTAACAAGGGCTTGTTCTCAGGCTGTCCTGTGTTAGCCAAACCTACTGTTAAAATAAGCATTGGGAACCATTAACAACACTTTGCCTCAGTGTGCAGCACCCGTGGCTGCTCCACTGAGCTGGGTCCTTGGTGTAACCTAGGGCCCTGCTTGCCTGGAGACCTGCTGAATCAGTAATGCTAGAAAGGTGGGCTGGAACGGGATTTTCTGTAACAAAACCACTTACAGAAGTGTAACAGACTATTGCAAGTCACATCATTTTGCTATTTCAAGGAAGAAGCCTGTTCACTTCAAACATTTGCTTCTGCTAAGCCAGACCAGAGCTGTTATGCCTGGGGCACAACAGCAGCAGCCCCTGCTCCCACAAGGCAGAGCTAAAGCAGGCACCTGCTCCTCTGACTTCTCAGGCTACACCAAGAGGAGGACTGCACTCAGAGAACCTTGTCTTCCTCAAACTTCTCAGCCTGATAAACTGCCAGAGGTGCCCAGTAATGCTCATACTCAAAATCATAACACCAACTTATTTACAGAATAAAAACACACCCAGTTTCCACAGCTTCAAATTTCTATGCCTCTTTTTTTGCAAATTTTTCCATTTCCAAACCACTTTCTTCTGTTACTTTCAAATAAAGGGTCTAACATAAATACATACTTTTCTAATTAATTACTCTTTCCTTAGTGTAATATTTTAGGACTAGGTAGCAACATTTCCTCACATTATAATGGACCTCTGACACACCTACTGCTCTGTCATCCCAAAGACTTCCAGGGACCCTTACAAACTTCAGTGACACCTACATTTCAAATTTACCTATCTCATAGGGGTGAAAGGATCTAAAACCCAAGAAGGCTATTTCATTCTCTGCTGACTAGATATCCATGATAACCACCAAGGTCAAATTCAAATAGTTCTTTCCCACAAAGCCCTTTCTCAAGATGGACACCACCAATTTTATTGAGCTGCAGAGAACATGCCTTTAGTCACTTTGCAAACAGACTTGGGAAGGCTTGATAGCTCAGAAATTGGTATCAGTTGTGAAACTCACAGCCTCAGCTGCTGCTGCATGTTACTCATGACTTGTTATTACCTGTGTTACACAGTTAGTAGTGACCAGTCCTCATAGAGGTATTTTAAAGCACAACCAAAAGCGTGGAAAGATAGGACAGGCAGATGCACAAGACAAGCTGTAAGGATAAAGCTGACAGGAACCCAAACTATATAATCTGGTCATTAATAACTTACTGTTACTTAGAGTGCTACTTGTCATGGGCTCCACATGGGACATGTCCTTAAGGATGGACCAATGTTCCTGTAGTAGTGTTCAGTGAGTCAGAGGTGAACAATTTCATTTCTTATCCCTATTTTAACATTGAAATTGAGAACTCTGGGTAAATCCTAAACAACCCTGAAGCTCATATGGGTGAAAGGTATCTAAAGGTATCCCGTAAGCAATGTGCAACCCAAAGCTATTGATGACTAACACAAATACTGTGCTGACAAGTTCAAAGAACCTTCCCTGACAATACTGCATGAGTGAGTTTCATATAATGCTTTCAACGGTTGACTCAAATGTCTGATTGTGCCAAGGCTCTGGGAAACCTCAGTGATAGTGACTGCTGGAAGATTACACCTCATTTGTCACCTGGCCAAACACAGGTAGACATGTAGGGCTCTAAAGACACCATGAAATCTGTTGTTTTTCAACACAAGGCAAAAAAATGCCACGCAAGACAGTCCTGGCTCTTAAGAATGAACACCCCAAGAGACACTATTGGCAAGGGCGATGTACCCAGATGTACCCATGGATGTGCTCCATGCTTGGTCAAAGAGCTGCACACAACCAACCTCCTGCTAATAAATCTCTTAAGTTCAAGCAGCCGTCATGACATGTGGTAGGTAGCTCAAAGGCCCAGAGATGCAATCAAATGACACATGCCACTCAGTCACAGCCCCCTTCCCTCCTTCTGTGCATCTTTTCAGGGGCTGCAGTGTGACAATCATGCCCTGGCTCTGGAGTAAATGTGGCAGGGAGCTGAAGACACTGCTAGAGACCAGACTGCTGCTGTGCACAATTATGCATTGTGCATTTTGTCCTCCTCACAGCTGCAGTTTTGCACCGTGGCATACTGCTGTACACAGTGGGCTTTGACAGCACGTACTGCACGCTGTGGGTGGGCAGGAGCTGCCTGGTGTTCAGCTCTTGGGATCTGTGTCCTGGTCATTCTCTATCACCTGCATCTGCCCTGGCCCCCAGGCTCAATGGATGTACAGCCCATGCAGGCGCTTTGTGAAGGCAGCAGGTTGGCAAGCAGCCAGCAGCAGAGAGGACAGTCTAGGAGAAATGACTCACGGGCCCTAGGACCACCACATGTGTAGTGGGAAATAACTTCAATCCATTCATGCAAACAACACAACATTGAATTCACTTTCACTCCTGCAGCAATAATGCAGAGGTGTTGACTCACCCATCTGTTTCAATTTCTGCTGCTCTGTTCCTTTCTGATTTACACCATCTTTTGCTACACAAATGTGTGCCCTATTTAAATTAAGCATTTCAATTCTTCTCCCTGATATACAAAAAGGGGGACTGTCTTGGCCACAGGCATATGATGTACATGAAGCACAGGAGAATTTGCTGGTTCTGTGACAGTAGTTTTTACTGCACCACCTAGGATCAAAAATTATTAGAGGCCAACTTAAAGCAACATTTCCCTACTATTATTTTACCTGTTAAAGCTTTCACTATTACTGAGACAATATCTGAAAATTAGATGTATTGTCTAGCAAGGAATGGTCCACACTGGCATATACTGTCAAACATAGGCAAAGAGTAGGTCCTGGCAATAAGTATTTCCCAGCCTCAAAAATCAGTCAAAGGTCACAGAATGTATCACACCATACTGGTGGCTACTGGCTGTGACTCCTTCAAAGTTAGAATGTGCATGGCTTGCCTTGAAATTACAAGAGGAGAAGTGTTTATTTCACACATGCATCTTTCCAAAGTTAACATGAACAGAAAAAACTTCAGGCAGAAAGGCAGTCTCCCTCACTACACTGAGAGTCTGGAGGCAGTGCAGCCTGTTTGGGCTGTTAGAAAGCTACTCAGCCCGACCTAAGGAGCTACCTAAGGGTGTTCAGTCAGAACCAGCTTATCATGAAGCCAAAACACTATGAAGTACCGAATAAACTAAACATATGTACTCTGCTACCCAAGAACAGTGGCACTGCTGTGCTCTTTATCCCATAACAACCACGAAAAATAAGAATAAGCTCAGACAGGCAATAGTGTAGCTGAGCATTTTATAATGAAGCAGAATATGCTTCCCTATGAGCGAGAAGCAATTATTTCTTTCTGACTAGGAACAATTTGCAGAGAAGAGTGTGCGTCTGAGTCATTATGAAAAAAAAAAAAAAGCTCGGGAAAAAAAAGAACAAGTTTTAACCTTTCCAGTACACCATACAGAACATACAATATATTGTCCACTTACTTACAAGATACAGCACAAACTTCTGCCTTATTTAGAGGATTTTGCCTCTTCTAAAAGTGTGATAGAAGAGGAATCTTTATCCAACATCTTGGAATCATCAGGGCTGATAATCAGAGAGCAGCATGTTTATTTTACTGTACATGCAACGGCATTGTCTTCCCAAACCATTACATTATTAGTCACATATATACTTCTAACATTATAGGTAACTTAAGCCTCTGGTTGCTGTTATGCACTTTTATTTTGAATTATGCCCTACAGTACTTTGATTTTGTAATTTTCCCTTCATGGGCAGGTATTTTCTAAATGCCTTTTATGTCTAACGTTATGTGTCTCTATAGAAATAAACACCAGTTGGAAAAGAAAAGGTGTTTATGTGTACTTACGTAAAAGTTTATAGTAACATCTGACATGATACAAATAATACTGCTACTTTTAATTAGAAGACTTTTATTTTAAAATATACTAAACTATGTTTTGGTTAAAAGAGCTCCTACTGTAAGACCTTGCTAGCTAACAGGATCAGTTACCACAAAACATTACAACATTGATGCTATGAGGGGAAAACTTCTTAAAATTTTACAGACAGAATTCTGATTTCAAATAGGGTACTTGCACCTATTCTCCAAAGTTAGTACTCTAGTGTTTTCCCAGTATCTAGGTGATATGGACGTGTTTGAATAGAAATTACTGTTCATCATTGCTCACTAAAGCTTTGTATTGTATTACCTAAAGTTCAGAGCAGCTCAGCCATAGTCCTGTATTTAGGCCATCTTGTAATTACGTGAGAATTTTGTGCACTGGGAACTGCTGGAATCGACCATCCGGCCCTTTCAATGCCATTTGAGCCTCTTGTCACATCCTCAAATATCATACAGATGCCCTTTCCTTTTTACTTTTGGGCAACTGTCAGGAATAATCTTGGAAGAGAATGAAACTTTGGGAACTAGCTATGCACAGAGCGAACACAGCAACAGACAGAAGGAGGGGACATGAGCCTTGCAGATGGAAATGGGGCAGTGTCCATTAGACAAGAGCAACTGCGCTAGTTATACTACAAAAATCCTAATTGTAAATTATCAAGGTAGCTTACTGCAAGTTGGAATGGTGCCATAATCTCTTCTGAAGTAGCATGAGTGTCAGCAAATAGCTTTGGTTGTACAATACGCACCAGTTGTGGATTCAGGAGCTGGAGATAAAACTGTGTAGTTTTATGCTTAATATTCTGCTTACCTTTCAGTAAAGTCAAATATTCCATTCAAAGAAAAGTAATTATTTTAACGTATCACTGTCAGTTATGTCAGTTCTGGCCCACTCTCCTTGCTCACAAACTGAATATTTCTTATGCTAAACAGTTTATTAACCCCTAATCACCCAGTTACTTCTGGACTTGATTGCATGTGTAATTACCTTTTGTCAGGTACAATTTGCCTGATAAACATGTCAGAACACTTGCTGCTTAGTCTGTTGAAACAGATAAATGCTGTCTTTCCACAGCCTTGGGGCATAATTAACAGGGAAAAAAAGGCAGTTATAAAAACACACAGAAGCTGATTCAGTGAGGCAAGAGTTCACAGCGTGCAGCCCGCCAAGGCCCATTGCCCGGCCCGCTACGCTTGCCTGAGCTCTTATTGAGTTCCAGCCTGCTGTGACAGGGCAACGGGGGCAGCCCTCAAAAACTGAGATTTAAAGTAGGTTTCCACGTGAACTTCAAAAAAGAGTGGGATGATGCCTGCTTGAAAAAAAAAAGAAAATAGAAAAGAATCAACACAGTGAAGCAGCAGATAATGAAATTGGTAGAGTCCCTGACATCATTATGTGTTACACGCTCAAGTAGACTCTCTGGGATGGGACCAGGAAGGAAAAACTAGAAGAAGGCAGAGAAAAAAAAACATCAGGAAAAGCAAACCGGTCAGGATTAAATAAAAATGCTTTGTGGCATCCTTGGGTTCAGTCGCTTCTGATTTCTGCCCTGTAGTGTTTGCAGGTTATGTACCCATGCGCTACAGGGAGTGCGAAAAAAGAAATCCTTACCTGACCTCTGGATAACCCAAACAGGAGATTAGCCCATTTCCAAGCAAAGCAGGTTGTCACACTGTTAGGCCAATTGCTTCTATTGACACTTTGCATAAACATCTTACACAGGGTGATCAGAAAGGACTGCTATGCCATTAACGCTCTTTTTATTTTTTTATACCTAAGTCTTACAGAATAAAGGCCTTTCTGAGTAAGGGATAACAAAAGGGTCAAAAGGTCACAAACATTCTTTTAAGTAGGCAAAAATCGGGGAAGTTTAGATTCATTGAAAAGTGCAAATTGGAATTTTTTTGCGTCTTGAAACATTCCAGCACACTCAGCTTTTTCTAATTCCACTTCTAGTAAATTCATTATCTACTTAATTGTGCGTTTTTATTTTTAAATAAGAAAAATGCTAAAGTCTTCACTTTAGGAAATAGCAAGCTGTCTAACCTTCTCAGCTAATCAGTAATCTAAACAGACTTAGACATTACCATTAAAATCCCCGTGAGGACCAGTGTGAAAATATATAGAACTTTTTCTTGAAGTGGGATGACTGAACAGTCTCTCATGTACAGTTTTCACATCATTTACACAGCATGTGGTTTGCACTGTGTACAGCAAAATATTCTATATTTTCTTTAGCTTTGCTTTTGCTTTGATCAGAGATGGAAACAATCTCCCTTTAATAGTATAAAAGCCACCTGCTGGGCATCACAGACTACAGCTAATTGGTAAATTCTTTGAAATTTTGATATAATGGATTTTGACCTCTTTAATTAAAAAAACCCCAAAGCCTAGAATACGGTGAACTCTTCTGGGAAATGAACAGTGCCGAGCATATACAACTGCAAGCTACACCCAATCTCTTCTTAGGAAAGAATACAGAAGTTACATTACAATTTTTACCTTGAGGATGCATGGCTTTTGACCCAGAAAAAAAAGACCATTGCTAGCTATGTATCATTTAAGTTACTAAGATAAAGAAATAGCAAATACATTAATATTTCAATTATGACTACATTTATTGGGGTTTGGAGCTAAAAAGCACCAAACATGAAGGGGACTTTTCCATTTTAAACACAGTAAACTCACAAAAGCCATTCACAAATGTTCCAGTCCTCAACATTTCCTACTCCAAGGAGCTCACACTGTACAATCCACCCCACCTTGTACTCAGAAGGACAAATGGGTTTCATGAACCAAAAGGAAGCCTGTCAACCAGAATCGTTGTTGTTTCATAATCTCTGACATAACGTTAACCTTTCAGTGGAGCTATAATCTCATTGCTTTGGGAACTCTGAGGCAGCACTGTCTTTCTTTTGTTAAAACACTTATTTATATTCTGCCCAGCATAATGGGACCATGGTCCATGACTGGGACTCATAGGCGCTGCAACAACACAGCTACACAACAACAACACTTTTTAAATCTTTGCTTAGGTTTCATGCACAAGTATACATGAATATATGTTATATACGTATACACGTATTTCCAACAAAAACCATCTGCATGACCGTGAAGATAATACCATGATTATTCACCAAGTTATGCTCCTGTTAATTAAAGCATGCACAACTTGAAAGCACTTACTAAACTGGAAAAAAAACATAAAAGACCAGGATCAAAATCAGACCTTGACACAGACAAGTCTTGTTTACTCTGAACATTTCTTGGTTGCAAGGAACAACAGAACTACTTAAAATATAGATACCTAAGTCCAGTGCGAAAAAAAAGAAAGACAGTTTGCTAACTGTAGAATAACACCGTACCAACCAAACACAATTATCACTTAATCAGTAGGTGTTCATTACTGCTGACAAACATCTTGTTAGCCTGGTTAGTAAGTCTGCCTGCCACTTGCCAAAATATTTTGTTTTATTTAGACCTGGTGACTTATTTTGTGAATGTGGTGGATTTTAAAATCCCCCTACTGATCACAAAACTGGAATAACACACATTGGTCTTGTATTTCAAAGTGTATATTGATCTCTTGATCTGTGAATGTCTCCCTGTAGTTTATGCTACCCTTTTTCTGAATTGGTACAACAAATGGATTTTCAAAGTGATGTTATGGGGACTTAGCTATGCAATTCCCATTAGTGTCAATGGGGGTCGCAGGCTAAATTCCTAGATAATGCTTTGAAAACTGAGCCCTGGATTTTCAAAGGAAAGATAGTCTGTGTCAAAAAGGCAGTGTCTTTCAGTTTTTAAGCCACTGCATTTTTCTTTTAAACACCATGCATTTAGAAATTGTGTCTGAATTTGGGACATTGAAATGTTGACAAGAATGAAATAATTTTATTTTAAAATGCTACCATCTGTTTCATATTTATAAGTGAAATTGTATCTCTCACTATCTTGAATGTTGGGATACAATCTTCAACACATTCAGAAATGTACAGTGTATAATGTTATGACAGCTGTACCATTGGGAATTGTTGCTATGCTAAGAAAAAACAGAAGTTATTTGTATTCATATACCTTTTATAAGCAAAAATTCTTGCAAAGAGCAGAATTCTTTCCTAAAATGTGGACCTTGTGGTACACTTTGAGAGATGTCTGGTCTTGTTACATTCGTGAACATGCCAAAATAATTTTTTTTTATTCTTTGGCACTTCAAATGAACTTAGGCCTGCCTACAAAATAAAACGCTGTTGAAGTCACGTGAACAAGCTTGTTGCTGTTACCATAACCAGAAAAACACTCACAATGTATAATTTTTACAAATCCCATTAAAGCTTCAAGCAGAGCCCAAGATGTAACATCTGAAGACACAGAAAACAGTTTCTGAGAGAAATATAAATAGCTAGGCCCTATGAAATACACAGTATATCAACAAGTAATACCTCTTCAAAGAGGACTTGTTTAATTACACTGAAAATGTTTATTACGAAGTGTGTTTTACTTCATCATTAAAGAGTAAGCTGGACTAGTAGCAAAAGAACCGTCTTTTGAGTTTAGAAACAGGGAAGAGTTTGAAAAGCAGGAGCCTGGCAGACAGTCAGGCTCCAGAGGGCACGGGCTAGGGCCAAATTGCTCCTGTCAAGCGTGTTAGTCCGTACACAAAGTCCCTTAGACAAAGCATAAAACTATGTCAATGGCAAAATTTGTGTGGATTAAAAATTGTGTATTATGCAATGGTCAGGTCATTCACCATTTCTTCTGGTTTTGAGCTCCTGACGTAGAGGTGTACGCACTCAAACAGCATGCAGGGGTGACAAGTGCAGCCCTCCAAAACAGGCCATCCGCCTCTGACCTGAAGGAGACTTTGAAAACACAGTTTCAACTGTTAAAATGATGAAGCATTTAGTATAGCACAGTTAAATCTCAGCCGGCATTTTCACTTGGCTTCTGGTTGTTTTTTTCAACACAGGTTTGCCAGTAATACTTAAATACTGACATCTATAAAGAAGAAATTTTACAGTTTAGTTTATTTAATTTTCTATAGGCACTTCTTTTTTACTTGCACTAGACTTTCAACAGGTTGCTTTAAACTATTCATTCATCTATGAAATAATGCCATAAATAGCTCATGATGAGGCACAGTATCTTAAAATAAGTTTCTTGGGGATTAAAACTATATCATTTGTCTCAATCCTTCCTATAAAAATCCATCTGAGACAATTCACTACAAAAACATCTTCAAAAAGTTCAAAATCTAAAGTTAAATTTTAACTACCTTCTCTGGTTTAGAGATGGGTCTAATTTAAAATAATCTAATTTGGTGTAACTAGAATAAAATTCAAACACAAAACATATTGACTTCAACTTCCATACCGTGTTCTGGAATTGAACACTCTTGTGCCACCCGTCACATTTAATATTTAGCACTATCCATAAGAGTAACTCTAGATGCCTGCAGTCTTACAAGTGTATATATACATACACCATACCATGAGAAGGCATTATCTGACAAATGCTGGTTTTAACTACCCCAAACTGTCCTTGTATATACACACATCTAATCTAGGCAGTCAGGCTGCTGTACCCTAGAACTAATCATCTGCAGTGCTCTGGCCAAGTATAATTACAACTCCAAGTTTAAATTTCAGTCCAGTTACTTCCAGGATTGAAGGAAGGAGTTTTAGATACATAGCCCTGGCATGCCAATGCAAACTGATGCCTATGGGAAGACAAATGAATACGGCACAGCTCCAACGGCATCAGCTTCGTGCATTCAGACAAGGAGAAGACTTCAGTTCTTTGTGTGAGCTGCAGCTCAAGAACAGACCCAGGATTCCGCCACCCCAGGCACTGCTGGGAACTAGGGATTCAGTGAGCAGGGCATTTCCCTCTCCTAACCTTCCAGACATTTCTTGTCATATTCTAACTTGGACAAAAACACCAGAGAAAATTACATCTATGAAATGTGCTGAAATTACATTGCTACAGAGATTGATTCAACTTAACAGGAGGCTATACATCAGGTCTATAAGGTTTATGAGCACCTCTTGAATCTCCAGCAATTGGTCTCCACAGAAGTCCATGATCTGTAGTGTGTACTATGAATCACATCATTTCCACAGATATGACCTAAGGTTCTACAGCAGGTAAGGGGAAATAGTTTGTGTCAACACAACAGAGTAATTATTTTTTAATTTACAACTTCTTTTTTGTTTGGTTTCTTTTAGGATCTGTGCATTTCTCAAAAGCTGCATATCTAAAATTAAAAAATTACAGCCACAGTGCACCACATTCTTCTCCTAGGCAGACATCGAGACACTCAGAATTTTATACACGAGGCGTCTCTCTGAAAAGCTTCTGCAGCAAGCAGAAATACAGCAACTGCTCAATAAAGTATCTCAGCTGATTTTGGGTGTTGAGTTAGAATACGTGAAAAGACACTAAAATTCAAGACATAACAGGCCACAAACCAGCATTATTTTGTTTGCATCCAGAAACAAAAATCCAGTGCAATCCATAAGGCACAGATACTTACAGATGTGGCCATCATAAGTTTACTGTAAACAGACAGTTATTTCTTCCAAAGTAGTGCACTCAGGGTATGGCTGCATAACCACCCTTTATAGCAGATGAAGTTACATCCCCTAGGGAAAGCTATGCGAGACCTGAGAACCACTGGACAAGGAATTCCACAATCAGTAGCTCAGGAATGTAAATAGAGACAAGTTAAAAGGAAAGTCAAAATCACTAGGAAAAAACTTTCATATTCTTTTATGAACACTCTTCACTTTCCTCATCAGCTACAAGAAGACATTTACTTCCGTATTTACATCTATCAAATTACTCTAAAAATATTTTAGCAAATACTACAGCCCATATAAAATCCCAGTTTTGTTTTTGTTAACTTTTTGTCTAGATAACTGGTTTAGCAAAGGCTTCCAAACCCAGCAAGTTGTAACCTGGATTCCTCAGTATTTTCTTTTTTTGTTGGGTTTTTGAAAAAAAAAAAAAAAAAAAAAAAAAAAAAAAAAAAAAAAAAAAAAAAAAACAAAAAAAAAACACCAAAACCTTTCTCCTTTGGCTGTTGTTTGTAAACATATTAGGAAAAACTCCTTTCTGCTTAAAGGCAATAATCCAATACAATTTCTTTGCTACAATTATTCTCCTTAGAAGTCGCTTTTTCCTTTTGATAATGCCTTTTCTCCTCATTTCTATAGACAGTATTTTCTTCGTTTTATCTGAAAAATTATTTCTTATTATTGCCCTGCAAGACTGAGTCATTCCAAATTATGTTATATGTCATTTGCAATAATTACTCTTCATATTTGAGTTCCAACAGATCCCAGTACACATGGAACTTTTGCTGAGTAATGATGGCAAATTCAGCCTCTAATGCCTCCTGCAATTTGAAGACATCTTCTCCTGATTTTACTTGCCACTTTGAAATGTTATCCCTTTCTAGTGAGTAATCCTGTGCTAGATTCTTTTGCTTCTTAAACGAACATTATTCTCACCCTTTATTGACTGACCAGATCTATTATCACATGTAAGCAGTGTTAATCCTCTAGTAATTAACACCCTTATTAAAGTAATTTTAACTCAAAGAAGTTTAAATCGCATTATTGGTTTTATTTAATTAAGCTATGAGGGCTGTTTTACACTGTCATTTGAGTTTTCAGCTCATGCCTTTTCTACCAGTTATGCAGGTCCCCCCTGCACACAGCACACCCTGAGACACACAAACCTCCACCACCACCAACCCACCCCACCCCACACAGTTACCAGGGCATTTCTGTCCAGGAGTTATTCAACATTATTCCATTTCACTTTGAACTTTTTAAACTATTTTGCATGTCAATGGATGCAAGCCATAGACACTACACTAAACATTTTACCATTCACAGAACTATCGTTTAGATGTGCACTGGAATGATAGTACCAAATTCACCCTTCCAGAGGACTCAATATCTTGTCAGTGCCTTAAGTGAAAGAGCCACTTTTAATGTCCTTCTCATATATCCTGAACAAGGGCCAACATTTTTATTTAACTTCTGGCAAAAAGAAACAGGATCTGAATGCACTGACTTCTGCCACTTAAAACAGCCACTTTTTCTGTTACTTTGAAAATAAGTCAGGTTTTAAAATTGCTGGGTTTTGTGTGTGCCCTACTGCATGTTCCTTTCTATGGGAAAGTATCTGATGGCCTACGTTCTCGTACAGATCTCAGGTAAGCTACTCAACTGACACATCTGACATAGGGTCAAAAGATGAAAACTGTCTTCTGGTTTAACTGCATCATGTTACACTGTGCACTCTGGAAGAGTGTGGGCTAATTATGTGTCCTCCTGAATGATTTCATGGAGGCACACTACTGAAATCAGGAAAGCTTGCGTTTTCCTGGGAATAAGGCAATCAGATGGTTTCATGGACTTCATACATCATTAACTGTGCACTGAAAGTCTTTTCTTTCCTTTGGATAAAAACATCTCTTCAAATTTCTACTATTTAAAAAAGAATTGTTCTTAATGGGTCTCAGCATAAACCATGGAAAATGATAAAACACATAAAGAAAAGGATAAAAGAAAAGGATAAGAACAATAAAATACACTTACAGACACAAACTTACTTTTTATCTTTTTCATCTGATATTTTTATGTTCTTCTTTTCTCCCCATCATCTAGTGCTTCCATCTAGTCATATTTTCATTTTTTTTCTTCATTTCTTTTATTAGTCATTCTTTATTCCCCACCATCACACTTTCTGTAATTGCAGGGTCTTTTAAGTTGCACTGTTCCTTTGCTGCTAATGCTCTAGGGAAAGCCCGCAGCAAGGACAACACAATCCACATGTGAATCTTCCATGTAAACTTCGTTCTTTCAATATTCTTTAAAATAGCACAATTTGTAAGGGAATAAATTGCACCAAACCTGACACACCCATGAGAGCCATAAATGTTAACACATATGATAAGCTGTGCCTAAGAACATGCTAGTTCAGTTTTATTGCTTATAGCACAATTAATTCACTTCATTCAGAAACCAGTTATTACAAAACAGGATGAAATTCAGTGATTTCTTTTGCCAGCTATTGGTATCTTTGTATTAACTTCATCTCCCAAATTTCACTGACTGACTGGAGGCAGTCTAGCTAGACAGATAACTTTTAATTTGTATTTCTTCAGTTCTAAGGCAACAAACTGAAGATCAGCGTCACATTATGGTACATCCTATACAAACACTTTCAAACACATGATCTTTTTTCCTAAGATACTATGATCCAAATGAATAAACATTCATTAACTACAATTCACCAATTCAAGTCATTGCCTTACTATGTCCATGCACTTCCTTCCTTGTGTTGTTACTGTTCTGAAGCAGAGAAAATGTCTTGTTTTCCTGATGTATAAGATTCCTTTGATTTTACTGGATTTTACATTTGCCCTACAGTGACTTCCTAAGATGAGATGAACTTTCTTTCTCACAGAAGAAACCAGCAAAAGGAAAAAAATGAGGCATTCTGTCTCCTGCATGTGATTGACAGAAAATTTAGAAAAGGAATGGAACCAAAGTATGTTGATTGATGAAACCGAAAAAAATACTGAAGGGCAAATCTGTAGGGCTAAAGGCTTAGCAGTGCTGCTCAATACATACTATATACCAGTGATACTACCAGTTTATCTAAGGCTGGAGAACGTAAGTGATTTTAGGGCAGAAATTACTTAATACACCATTGCAGCTACCAGTCCACGGCTCCCTGATGGGACACAACAACTTAGAATTGTTATGAGAATACAAATAACACGTAACTTGAAGGAAACCAATAATTTTCTTCTCTTGTGTTGCTCAATTAACAATGCTTATTTGTTACTCATAGGAATCACGTATTGCTCACAGAATTCACGTACTGCGGAGATGGGGGCTCCAAAACTGAACTCCATGCATCAGCTCAGGACTAAGAAGAAACCAGACACAATGGTGGAGATCCTGCAGCAACTGGCTGTCAGCAGGAAGACAACAGCTTCAGATAACGTATTCACAAACTTTGCAAAGTCGTGCATCCAAGTCTTTCTTCCTTACATGTATATCATTTCTTACATGACAAAGGCAAGGACTGGATGGGAGCAAAACTGCTAGCAGAAGAGTAAATAGAGAGAATCTTCATTTCACTGAATAACATCCACTGAATGGAATGTGCATCAGTGACTTGAAGGGTAAGCAGGGTTTTACGAATGTAAGAGGCACATAGATCAACTTCTAATTCAAGGAAGATATTTGTTAATTGAGAATTTGTTAATCTGGAAGTGAACCTTCTGAAACTTTCCTACCAACAGGTCCTTCTGCAAAAGAATAATACCTTCTCCAGATCAAGTTTATTTAGTGCCTTCTCTCATAATGTCTTTGGCAATGACTGCTTCATAAAGTATTCCATAGCATGGCAGTTATTAAAGAAATTTAGTCTCATGCCCAAGAAAACAGAAGCGTTTGGGTTCTAGCATTATGACCAAGGTATTCTTGGGCTTTCACTTCAACTGCCAAGAATAAGGTTTAGTTCCATTTAGGTCCCAGTCTTACAGGAATTTCCTCTGTAACTGTGGGATGAGCTTTCTTTGAATGGAAAGGTTTTCCAGAGATACGAAGTTTTCATCATAACAACAGGTCTGTAGGTTTTGAATTAATTAACTATTTCTAATCTAAATTGATTAACTGTGTCTTGCAAAAGTAATGATAACCAAGAAGAGCTTAAAGCTGATTAAATGTGACAGTTGGTACTATTCAGATAGGGATTCAGATGTGTCCATCTAAATAGTCTTGACAGCAGCTTTTGCCAACTTTTTCTTTTTTTTCCCCCTTAATATCTGCTTTGATCAACCTCTCCAGAGAAACTTCTAGTGATTTCTGTGATGGTAGCATTTAGAAGAAGAAACTCCCCTGCACAGTTCTAAGTCAAGTGTTTCACCTGCACACAACAAATGAGATCAATAAATATGATTTCCTTCTCAGTTCCCAAAATTGCAAAATCCACCTAACAACAACAAAAATGCCCTAACTAAGACTTATGTTCTTATTCAAAGCCTGTTAGCTGCAGGTCTCTAAGTCACACTGAGCCAGTGCTTCACAAGGTCTGTCAATTTCTAAACACACAGTACAAATTTCTTGTTGGCTCATTTAGTTCTTGTGTGTATCTTGTTAGGTAAGAGGAGAACTACAAGAATTGTATCCCTTAAATTAACTAGCTTAAAGAAACAATAAGAAAATGTTCTTATTTTTTATAACTTCCATTATTTAGGTACCTACGGCATTCTTTACTGTCGATTAAGAGACGACATTCTGTTTAAGCATTACACCTTTACACCTCACAGCCTTTTGTGAACAATCTACTATACTTTCCTTTGGAGAAACTGGTAAGGTTTTTGCCATAGATGGAATACGGTATTTCGTAGTGAAATGGCCATATGTATATCATTTTAGTTAGGTGAAGTATTGATAGAGCTACTGAAGTGAAATAACAGCATTTGTACACTGACGTTTTCAAGCCTGTTTTCAGGTATGCCCCCTCATTGTCACTACACCATAATCTAGAGCAAAAACCTGGTACATGATCAGCATGTTATTTACACTTTAGATGAACTGGATACAATCTGTTTTGCACTGAATTTGATGAATGATTTAATGTCCCAAAGAATACACAGACATCTAATACCTGGCATGTGTGCTTTTAGTTTCTGGCACTAAGAGGGTAGGAATACTTATTACCAGGAAATTACTGACTTGCCATTCTGCTTTGATTCTGCAAATCCTTATCAAAATGGGGAATCCAAAGCCATGCTTGTTTTTGACCCCCTTCTGCTAATTTCTGTGCATTTGTTTCCAAAGCTTCCTAATTCTTACCAGCTGGCAGGTATAAACCCCATCCCAGAAATGAGCCAGCTTGAGTCTGTGTACAGGGCACTGATTGAGATCTTTCTAATAAATATCTATACACGCAGCTTGTGTTAATCACAGTGAGCCTACTGTGATTAACTACAGGCTTTGCAGAACCTAGCTGAGAAGGAGAAATCAAAAGTAAGAGATTTCATTGGGGAATATAAGTGCTTACAAACAAGTTGTCACATTTGTGTGAAGAATTCCTGTTTATTTGGAAGAATACAGTACTCTGAAGAAATATTGTGTCTTCCCTGCAAGCCAGGTAACACACATTTCACTTGCAGTCATACTCAAATAACTGTCATTTTAAATCCAGACATGCATGTGCATACCACCATTGTATTGATGCAAACAGATGAGATATTGAACCTCGACACTTGCCTGTTCTGCTCACAGTGTGTCTCAAGCCCTCTCGCCTTAGTGCCAAGTCAATTTAGGGAGAAGGGAAAGCCCAGGAAGAATTGCCTTCCTCCTCCAGCAAAGTGAGGAGCTATGTTCTGAAATCCAGGGAGATGCAGCTCCTGTTTTGTTGCTGTCTGAAACCTGAGCCCCTTTCTTTAGCTAAATAAGCAGCATTGCACTGAAAACTAAAGAAGCACAAATCCCATTACATAGCACCCTGAGGCTGGGCTTCATGTTACAGATGTAACATGCTCTTCTGCTTGTTCAGAGAAGCTGGGGAGTGCATAGCAGGGGGAAAGGGATCAGTAAGCATTGTGAAAGAGCCTCTGTGAAGATGAAAGTCTCAGTAACCATTTCCCTCAGGAAGCAAAAAAAGAAATGTTCTATATTACTTTCTAATTAAAAATTCAAACTGTTGCCTTATGAAAATAAGTCTTACTTTTATCTTCAAACTCTGAAGTTTTGAAGACTTACTCCTAAACATACTGTTGGGGATTTCTCCCTCTTGAAAAATCCTGATGTGTTTTCAATTCAAGACTCTTTTCTGGAACAGAAGTTGGGGTTGGTGTACCCCACTAATTTCAAAGCCTAGGCACTCTGTGGGCTGGCAGCCTGTAAAGGAAGCCAGAGCACACCTTTAGAGCCCTCAGCCTCCAAGAGTTATGGTCAACAGGTTTGGCAACAGGCTGCAACTTATTCTCTGAGGTGTATTGAAGGGCTCAAGAGCATTCTCCACAGGGAACACAGATGGCATGAGCTTTGGCAGGCTACACCTTTGGGAATCAGAGACAAGCCAGAGCTGAAATGCAGTTACTACCCCAGGAAATTAATTCAAATTAAACACTGTAAGCATACAGCGGGGAAGACTGAACTGTCACCTTGCCTTTAGTGGCAGGAAATCCTGTGCCTGGTATTGAAGCCCAGTGGTCTGTCACACAGTTCCTACCTACAGTGAGTTACTTCCGAGTTTAGCAGAAGGACAATGCTATGTCTCAGTAATGAATAGGAAGAAAGAGGAGGGCTATATTAAAGAGTAGCAACAATTTTTTCTTTCAAATAAACTTACCTCTGTTGCATGGAACACTGTAGTTCAGATTAGCAATACTTCTCACCAGAAAACACATTACAAAATAAATAGACAAGCAACCCAATAAACTATCAATGATTCGGAAGTAGAAGAAAATGTATTAGACTTTTAAATATCTGGTATCAATTTGTAGATGGAATACAAGTTATATATGACCAATAATTTGAGTTCATAGAAGTGGCACATGCTTATTTACACACATCATAAACAAAAGTCTGATGTAAAAACTTATCTTCTAATGTTTCTATGATGTATTACTCTGTATATTAACCATATTGATTGCGTTATGACTTTGTGTCCAATTTATCTCCAACACTGAGAAAACGCAAACAGAACCTGCTGAAAATCTTCTAAAATTTCCCCCCATGCTTAAGGACATTGTTGATCACAGCCGACATTGTTGATCACAGCCGACATTGTTGATCACAGCCCTTGGCCTCCCATCTGAGAGACACCACTATCAGACTGTAAACTCTGTGTTTGCCATGTGGGTGGAGATACTCTTACTGTGGTTGCTTAACTGTGGAGTTATCAACAGCATATGACTATTTTCACTTGAGACTGCTGCCTGTTGCAGGACCAACACTGACAGCAACTGGAAGGTGTTAACAACATGTACTTAAGTGTCAAAAGAACATTGACAAGACACAGTTCTCCTCACCCCAGCAAAACAAGGAAATTCCACAATCATCAAGCTAACTGAGTACTTGTTTTGAGATGAGACAGTAGAGGAAGAAGCCTATAAGCAGTGCTGATGCTGGACAGAAACATCAGGAACAACTTCTGAAGTCAAATGTGAAACAAAGTCAAGTTATGTTGGCAGCTTAGGTTATATTTCTGCAGGAAATTATTTGATTTCACGAATAGGTATTTGTTACCACCCACTTGGTTAAGAATAAAGACACTTGGCCTAAGACAGTACCTGTTGAACTCTCAGCCTACCACAAGGTTATTGTTCTTATCCACTATATACTATACTGGCTCTCCAAAGAATAACACACAAATTGTAATATTCATGTCTTTTCCTCACAGTACTGAAGTGTACAGGACATCCAAGAAACTGCCTCACATTCCAGAACTGTAACCCTAGTCTTTAGGCACTAAAGAACAGACCATAACCAGGAAAAAACTAATTCATGTTGGAGGCTGTGCTTCCTCCTCAGAAATGACTCGAGTAGGACAAACTAAGACCTGTTTACTTTTGAAGGTTAATTCCAATTGACCTAAGATCTAAATTGTTAGCAAAATCCTCCAAGTTTATTCTCCCTCACTTTGGGCCACTGCAGTATTTACCCAGACTCTGTGTACAGACAGTTGCAAGAAATGAATATGAGAGAGCGATGCAAGTTGCAGGAGAGCTGGGTCATCTTCACAAGATTCCAGAGACCAGTCTCTGTAAAGCAGCACATGCCACTTTGATAATTGCCTTGCTGAGATGGCCCCTCAGTGGCTTTAAGTAGGGTCACAGGGTGCACGTAGGTGTGACCTCAGGTCATACACTAAGACAAGTGGCATAAGGCATGACACAATTACTGCAGCTGCACAGAACCATGAATCTGCCCCAATTTTCTACCTGCTAAACTAGCTGGAGCTGCAAGTTTCTACATGATTGTGGCCATGTGATTCACTATACGTGATAAGTCAATCACACCAAGTCACCTGTGTAAGATACTGAGATACTGTGGTTATGGAAATAGCACAAAAATCTTTATTGACTAGGGTTTTTTCAGATTACAAAGACCTTTAAAGAGTATGTTAAGTATGACGAGCATAAGTGGAGAATAGTATAAAGAGAAAGAGATGGCTCAAAGGGGACATTGGTAAGTGCTTGCCCCTTTGTGATTTTTGTCCTCTTAAAACTTCCTGCTACTAACTACTGTTGTCTTCTTAGACACAACTCTTTCTCATGCCAGCTATTTCTATTTGCTCTTCTATGTCTGTTTACGAAGAAAAAAAGCGAGCTTGGTGGGGACAACATGCTGCCTACACACTCTCCTCAGGGAAAGACAGAGGATCAGGAACTGTTAGGTTGAAAACACCTACAGCAATTCTTTTCAAAGCTGCTCCTCCCTATATGGTAATCATTCAAGTGTAGCTCTTCTCTCTGTCTTCCAAGCTGGCTCCCTGTAAGTGACTTTACTTCGTTAGTAAATCATGCTATAATATCCAACTGCCCAGTCCTCATTAATCTTACACACTGCACTAGCACAGCAGAGAGTGAGTAAGCTGTTGTTGAGGTAACTGGCTTCCATTAGCAACCATGTGATTGGCAGGATGATAAGGTCTTTTCCCTTGCAGGTCAGCTGCTTTTTAAGAAGAGGGCAATCCTGCTGATCCATCTTTTAGCTACAGTCTCTCACTGAGTCCCAAATCTCCTGCGTTTTAGCTTTGATACGGTTCAAGCCTTCCCCCTTGTATCAGCCCCTACCTGTCATCAGCTCCTCTGTATCAAACAGCCAATATCAGGAGTTTGACCTCAGGGCACAGTCCGGGTGGGCAGGTAAAACCTGACCACTGGACCTACTTCCTTATCTTTCATATCCTGCAATTCATGAAGAAGTATCAAATTCAAACTAAAAAACAGAAGCATGACCTTTTATAAGAACTTTCTGAAAAAGGCTCTGTTGCCTTTCTAAGTATTCTTGAAAAGAACTGTCATCCACCCTATTAAGACAGAAATGGATCACAAATAAGAAGAGGGAAAGCACTGAAAATCCTTACTAAAGGGTAAAAGTTTTTGATGTGTGCCTACAAGTACCTTTTGATGATGCACACAAAAATATAGTAAAAACCAAACCAAACATTCTGTGTCTGTTCTATATCTGCAAGCTCCAGCTGCAACCCAGTAGAGAGTTGCCCGAACTTTTCGTGTTTGTAAAGTATTTTAAATCAATGAAATTCACATGACATACAGTGCAGCCTCTATAAAGTGCTTGAGAGAATTGTAAATATAAGTTGCTAACATAACCTAAGAGCTATCATAAACAACATAATATCTATTTAAGTGACATACTCCCCAGTTAGTGCTTAAAACATACAAAAATATTTACTTCCTGTAGCAAGTATGTACACACCCTGCCCTCTTGCATAGCTGGAAATCATGTTTACCCTTGAAACAAACACAGGCTCTGCAAGGATTTAGACCACTTAGGTGGATGACACAAATGGTGCCAAAATCTCAACATCCTTTCCCTTCAGCTGAAATGATCTAAGTACAAATTGGAAGATGTTTAGTCTCTTTTAACACAGACAATAAAAAGAGAGTAAAAAAGAATCCGAAAGAGGAAAGCTGCTAGCCAAGGCAAGACTTGTGGCGTGAACAAGTCTTGTAGCCATAATCCTGTATCCTTCTCAGGTAGTACACACTTATCCCACTGCACATATTGTTCATTGTTATATTACTGTGAGAACGTAGCAGAGAACCCTTCCTTTTAACTTTTCCATATAAAAAGACAGTTTAATGAAGTCTTTTCCAACTATCAGGAGAAATCTGAATACTTTTGTATCAGAAATTTTCCCTTCTGAAATACCCTTTAATTATCTTGCTGTGAAAAACCTACTAAACTGTTAGAAGCAAAAATATTCTTGCAATATGGATAATTTTGTATGGAATTCTTTCTACCTTCTCTTATTTTCTAACGACTTTGATAGGCTCATAATGGTGCCGAAAAACATCACCAACATCTGCAGAAGGCTAAAGATCCTCCATGTGCAGTTAATGATTAATTTTAATATTTAAATTATACACTTACAATTACACTTATAATTTTGTGAAATAATAAATCCTTTGTAAAAGCTAACTTCAAGCATAAAAAGGTTTTGAAAATCATTTGTTATGGGTGATTACAGTGTCTGAAGTTATAAAAATTTTAGTAGATTTTAGTCCGGAAAAACATTCCTTTTGGCAAGACCTGTGGAAAAGTCCTTAAAATATTACAGCATTTAAAATTAAATTAAATTCTATGTAGAATGAAGATCATCCAGTTGGAATAAAGCTGCTTTCCAAAAGCTTTAAATAATTCTATGTAACAAATGCAGGAAAGGAAATGTTACATAATACGATGCCTGCTTCTGCTATCCAGGGAGTAGTTTTGTAGACAGAGGCAAATGCTCAGAATGGAATCAGACCAGCACACATCATGGTAACGCGTACACTCTTGCAAAAAGGCATCGCACGATCTTCACAAAATTGTCAGGACCAAAATTCAATCTATTATTCCTGTAACAGTACTACCAGTAGCACAGTGCCCCCTAACTACACATTGGAGAAACAGTTTTATGCTAAATTACACAGAATAGTGCCACTAATAACACTTCAAATAACTGCTTTTCACAACTAATTACATGGGAATGCAAAATCATGAAAGGTTCTTGAATTTAATAACTTCAGCATTGCTCAGGAGGGGAAATTAGTAGGATAAAAAACACCAACTAGTGTCTTACTTGTCTGAGGTCGATGAAAGCTAACTGCAGGGTGTCTCCCTGGAATCCTGGCACAGGCTCAGAACTAGCAAACACTGCAAAAAAAAGGTTAAAATATTATGGATGTAGATTTTTTTTTTTAACCTAACAGAAAAATCAAGCTCTATGCACTATAAATGCTAGGGTAGTATAGTTTCATAGAAATAGTTTAAACTAGTAACTCACAGTGATTAAAACCAAACAAACCAACCAACAACCTTTTGATAGTTTGTCCAATAATCCTAAAGAACTATACTTTTAGGAGTATTATTAGAAATTTTGCTTAAATTTCTAACTCAGTAGTAATGCTACAACCATATGGAAACCAACATATTTTTTGGCTTGAGGTGCATGATTACTGAAGAATTTCAAAATAATACCAATTCCATGGCTGTCAATGTATTTTCAATCTGCCTTTGTTACAGCATCCATCCTATGAAAATTCCACCTCCAGCCAAACAGCATTAAAGAATAAACACTACGGTGAGAGTTAGTTTCATGTGTAGACAACAAGTAGAAAGCCCTATGTGCCACAGTCAGAGCAGAGCTGAAGTGCCTGCGCATGCCTTTCAGCCTGCTTATCAGTAATGAACTTCTGCTCATTTTGAACACAAAATTGGCTGTCAAAATTAGCAGGCAAAAATATATTCATAATACAAAAAATGGCAACACGATAATGAAAGAAAGCTATTTAAATCAGGAAACAATCAATAGTTGTCAAACTTTAAATACAATTTTTTTTGTTATTATCCCAGCCACAAGTTAATAACAAAGACAAACACCCACTGCCTCACATCTCCACTCAGGTTAGACACCTTATTGCAAAAGAACTTAAGAGTATTTTTCTTACATCCTTCAGGTAGAGCTCTTAACAAAACAAAGTAGACACTACTGCAATAGTTTCAGAGGAGTATCATCTGAGGCAGTGAAAGATAATATTTTTTTCAAGTTTGAGAAACAGGTCATTCAATGGTAGAGGAAACAGAACATATGTATCCAATTTCCAGATCCAGTGCTAAACTCTACTGTTCCTAATACTAACATTTAGAAATAATATTAAATCCTTCATACATTTTTTTAATGGCTAGTTAGAAAATTTGGATTATGTGGAGGTAAAATCCACTGAAAACACCAGTGGTGTCCAAGCTAACATGATGGTAAAATAATGGCCATGAACACTTAACTTCTGAATGTATGGTTTCAACTTAAAGCAGACTAAGGATTCACATTGACTATTCTGCAAGTCTAAAAATGACTGTATGGAATATAATTTTAAGTAAAAACTCTTACTTAAATGGTACAAGAAACTACTAAGACCATCTCAGAATATTTAAGAATAGCTTAGTAATAGATGGATATAGTATAAGAGCAGCAGCTTTACCAGTAGAAGCAGAATTTATTACTTGTATTACACTAGTGCAAAAGTTTTTATGAGAGTCATGTAATAGGAGAATGAATTGAACTTTACTCAATTCAATACAACTTTATTCTTTATCAACTAAAGAAATAAAAAACAGCAATTAAATGCCCTAGGGAGACCATTGTAATGTCACAGGCAAGTACTGGTAACATTGGCAAATGCTCACTGATCACTGTATTCAAGTCTGAATTTTAAATTGTCTGGTCTTCCTACAGTAACATCAACTTTCTAGAGGCGTTTTCAGGGAATTTTAATTGACCACAAATATGCCTTAAAAAAAAAAGAAAAAAAAACTAAAAAGCAGTAGGAAAAATATACCTTACACTCAGTATTTTATAGGGAGAGTTTTCTAATAATAAACTCTTTAAAAGCAGCAAAGAGAAAACAGCCTGTACAATCACCAACCTGCAGAATTACTGAGATGTCTGAGCTTAGGAACCCTAGGCACCCTGCTGAACTACCCAGGCTAAAGGCTTATGTGCTACATGGCTATCTTCCGCAGGTATTTCATAGCCACTAGGAACACTCTTTCTTAAGGACAGAGAAGCTGGCTCTGTGGTCAGCCAAACACAGCATTTAAAATGGAACACCACACTGCAGCAGGGAATCCTAAGCAAAGTTCCATAGCAAACAGATGAGAAGAGATACATGAATTGTGAGCTACGGCAGCACATTAACAAGGAGGATATGCATGATGGTCAGAAGGGGTGTTTTCTACTTGCCTTAAACCAGAAAGGCAAAGCCCATCAGATCATCTGATCTGATCCTATCTTTCTGTTCATACACAGTACACTGAGACAAGCTTCCCCCACCAGAATCTCGGCTCCTCCACTCCTCAATTGTAGCTAGCACTGGGAGAAGGAAGATCAATGACAAAAAAAGTGCTACAGAACTGAAAAGTGTGACCTTCAGAAAGTCTTTTCAGCTAGCTTTTGGCACTTTATACTTTGGGAGATATCTTCCTACAGCAGAATACTCTTATATGCCACAGGGCAAATATTTACATCTTTTCTGTGCTCATCAGGCTAAAATAGTTTGGAATTTATCCTAACGCATTAAATAATGCAGAATAATTTCGTTTCTCTACGTTATACCTACTAGCATTGCAGCTATAGAACAAGAAGCACACAATGTACCAAACTTAATTGTTGCATAAGCTTTGTTCTCTTTAACTGCAATTTTATATTATGAATGCATTTACAACATTAGAGACACTCATTATAGCACAAGCATTTATTCTCACATTTGGATCACTCTGAAAGGTGACTACAATAGAATTTATTTCGTTATTATAATTTCATGAGTTCAAAGGGCAAAAAGATAATCTACTTATGGTAACAGTCAGACAGCTCCCCCTCCACTCTCAGTGCAGGGCTTTTAAGTTTTGCTAACAATTTTACAAAGCTAATTAAATATTTTCTACTGCACAGCATATTAGGAAGATATTATAAGAACAGGATTAACATTCTTAATGTCTTTGTCCTAAGGGCCCTTTTCCAGATGGTAATGAAACGTTGTCATATATACATCTTTTAAAATATTCACTCCCTACAATCATTCTAGGCTTAAAGAGGATTTGGAGGTGTAGGGGGCTGGTTGGTTGTTTGGCTTAATGTGCATAAAAGCATTCTGGAATTTTATAATATAGGAGAGTGAAATGCAAAGATCACCATTAAACTGTCACTTTTAGGGGCAAAAAACTGTTTGGCTGTTTGACAGTTTGAATCAGGAACTTAAACGTTTGAGAAAAGTAAGTTGAAAATATATATTACATTAAACTGGTATTCACAAGGTTTTTGTTAACATCTCTTCCTCCACTTTGCTGATACTGTGCATGTAGAACAAGAACTTTGGCACCATGTGCATCCTCAGTATGTACAACCTCAACATACTTCCTATAACAGGCAGTTTAGGAATATAAAGAAGATAGGATCGAATAAAAAAAAATGTAGTAATACAAAAACAGGCTGGCAGGTAACACAAATTACAATGGTGAATATAAATGTTGCAAAGATTACTTCAGTCCATTTTCTTTTGAATATTTTGCTTTGATCTTACAATTATATTTTGTATACAGGATATATGAGAATTAAATATATACACAGAAGTATTAATGGAGATCTTAAGATAAGGGCTGTATCTGCTAAATAGCATTTAAGACATCTTTACCTGTAAATTGCACTGAATTTCTATGCAATTCTAGATTTATTAACAGGTCTCTTCATTTTATTTTCTCAAAATCCCATCTTTTACACACCATCTGGTTGTGCCTCTCTGGGAATTCAGTACCTAATTCTTGACAAGTAGTTTTGCTGCTCAGTGGAAGAAATTAAAAACCAGAGTCCAGACTTTGTATCGAAAGCTAAATTCAGACAGTTTGACTCCAGTCTCACAGCACTGATTCACAGGCAGGACAGCAAAGCTACAGAAGTATTTTGTAAGGAAGAGCGGAGAATCAGGTGACTATCTCAGCTGCCTCAGCCACTTTGCAGCCCTGTTGGATGCTCCAGCTGTTCAAACACGCCTGGAGGGAGCCTTGCTGAGGGAGCTGCCAGCTGCCCAGGCAGCAGCCCCCAGCACCAACAAGATCTTGCTGCCTCCTCTCCCTCCCATGCTGCCATATGTGACCAGCAGATGAAGGATGACCTCCAGTGAGTGAAGTTAACCTGACTGCCCAGATGGGAGAGGAGGCAGGTAAAGTGAGGGGCCTCCAGAGAAGAATATAGTGCCTTTTCAAGGAAAAACAGGGTCTGGGTTCCTCAGCTTCTGGCATGCCCACCTGGGATTACTTTTGCGTGTGCTCAGCAGAACACTTTGGTCAAGATGTCACTTGTTCTTGGATACTGCAGCTCTCCACACAGTGGGTGAAAAGAAGGACTGCCACGAAGCCACACGCAGGGCTGATTAGAAAAATACAGAGCATCCTGCTTTGCACTAATTCTCCACTAACCCTCGCTCATTTACAGGCAAGACCCCAAACCTTTTCACCCTGTCACATCTGGGTGAAGAAAGATGCCCACTCACATATTTCATTCTGCTAACTAATCCTGCCTCCCAGTTTGTCTATGCTAAAACACATAAATTTTTAAAAATAACATTTAGCTCTCCCAACAATTACTATTTCTGACAAGTTCTAATTCCTTAATAAGAAGCCAATTTAAGGTAAGTAAATCCGGATGGTGTCTCTGAAAAGCTCATTTTTTATTATGTACACCTTTCTTCTTGTAAAGTGAGATATAGTAGCCCACATCTGACTTTTATCTTCAAGAAATAGCAAATACCTCCCCTTACCAACTCATTTCCTTCCTTGGGGAACCAAAATGTAATGTTCAAGCAAAAGACTACTCTTTGGATTTTATTCAATGGGACCTAGTACATTCTACTCTCTGAACAGTGCTGCAAGAATCTCAATCATCCTAGTGGAAGATAACCACTGAGACAGAACGGTGCAAAATACAGAGGTAAAACACTGCTCTAGATTATAAAATTGGCAGAGAAAGTGGAGCAATACTTTGATAAAAACAGGACAAACTGAAATCAAACGGAAAGCTTTTGGAATGTTTGGAAGGAAACAACTTGCCAGAAGAAGAGCAAGGATGATGATGACTATTTTTTCATTACAAATCATCAGATAAGACCACCTGATGTTATTATTATTGTTGAGTAAAAATATCAGATATTTCCAGATTTTCTGCACTGCTTTTTGATTAGCTACTACAGGTACTAGACTGCATGAAAATTTAGTGCAGGATAAAGAAAATCACAGTTCACCACCAGATCACTTCTTTCCCTTCCACCTTCCTTTCTTGGAAGTCTACTTACCACCCTACCTATCCTTTGCCACTGAGAAGAGTACTCACTGACTTTAACAGATTGCTGCTCATTAACAGATTGCTGGATTGTTGTTTGGACTGTTGATTAGGTTTTAACAGAAAAGAAAAATACTAATAAGTAATCACATTTTTCTGATTTTATTTAGATATCTCCATTTCGTATCAGAAAGAATAAAATTACAATGTTACAAGATCAGAAAAAAAATTCTAGAATATTGCCAAGAATTTTTAAAAGTTTACCATCAGATATTAAAAAATTTCTACATCTCATCTAAATTCTTAGTTCAAAATTCGTCTGAGTATACTCCATTGTAAGTAACATGTCAAACTTATTAATATAATACAGTAGAAAACTTCCAACAGTTGTGAATTATTCGCACACTCTAAGCACTAACTGAAATGTCACTGTCGTATCCATTAATCCCAAAGCATCAAAGAATAAAGCTGGGGGAGGGTGATGAGCAAGAACATAAATCACAGGCATCACAGTGAGGCCTGGAATGTGCCTGTGATGGACCTTATGAATGAAACCACATCAACAAAGCAGTCAGAGCAAAATCTTGTGTCACTCCTTTATTCCACAGACTGCAAAATGACATTTGTTGGAACACACTATTCTGACAAGCTTCTACAACTGTATTTAAAGTACTCAAAAGGTTTCTGTGCAAAATCAAGGGTTTTTTCTAACATGGTTTAAAAGGTTTGCAGAAAGGAAGAAATAAAGTTCGTTCTATTAGCACTGGTGCAGCCCACGCTAGAAATCACACAGTGGTGGAAAGAATGCATTTTTCAGTTTTTAAGTTACTAGCTTTCTGAAACTTCTTATTGTGGCCCAAGTTTTGATATGTCCTGTCCACACCATAAGCTCAGAATAACAACTACATATAAAAAAACATGTTGTCTTACAGCTGTATTTTAATTTTAAAATAACAAAATGTTATCATTTTATATCAAGTAAAACTCTACTAAGATTTCTTCACTGATTAAAGTTTCTGCTGTGCATCAACCAAAGATGGTAGCCAGAATGATAATAGAAATTAGGACAGCACTAAGCAGGAAACGTATCAGCCTTTGCCTGAGAAGAGAAAGGTCTGAAAACAACCCAAGGACCAGATGACAGCTGGACACATTGGAGCTGCTCCCTTCTTTGCTGTGAAAATACTGTTCATACTGTGAGAGTCACCTGCAAGACACACATTTTAGAAACCCCAGAGTGAAGCATTGGTTAATCTACAAAGAATAGTGAAGTACTGTGTTGTTCACAGCTGATATTTAAATATTAGAATCAGAATAATACTGCATTGTATATTGTATACTGGAAAAGCTTTCTTCACTGTTAATTACATTATTTGTTCAGAAGGCAGATGACTGTTCAGTGGTTTCATCAATTCAGCTTGTACAGAAAGTACTATCAACACTGTATAACTTCTGTTTTTACAACTGGTATCATTTTTACATCTAGGAAACTACACAAAAGTAAAAACACACCCCTATGTACATACCTGAAAAGAACACTCCTAAATCTGTAACATCAAGCATACTAAACGTAAGAGAAGTCAAACAGTGATCTGTTTGGTTAGCTACACAATAACAGAATTTTAAAGTCACAATCATAAATATTCTATCAATTTGACCCTGATAGTCCTGTCAGTTCATTCCATGCCCTGAAAGGCCTTAAGACTGGATAGTGAGTGACTGTCACAAAAAAATACCTTCTCTACCTATTACTGAGTTCAGTTGAAATGTAACAAATAAGACAGGAGAATGAAAGACAAGTAAATGGTTAAAATGTCAAAAATGCCCCTTAAGTCTGTCCCTGGACTCCCACAAGAACGTTTTCTGATGCTAAACCAATTGCTTGAAATCAAATTTTCAGTTTCCCATAGGTGGCTTCCAATGGAGTAGTCATCAGCTTTTTGCATGTATCCAAACTAAAAGCCTCAGGATATAACTTGCAGAACCGCCCCATTTTACAGCTCCCAAAATCATTGAGACCTACACTTCAAACCCGTAACAGGAAAGATACTTTGGAAAAAAAAAAAAAACAGAGCAGAAGAATCTGAAAATACACATTGAAAAAAATCTCTAGTGAGCCTTTCCACTATAACTCAGTCAATCAACTACAAAACCAGTCCTAACACCTATTCATGGAAGTAACTTCCTTCCTACAGATTAACAGCTCACCCTGAGCCATGAGCTCCATGCAAAACATGAGGTAATTAATCCTGCCTTCAGTGCTGGATTGAACCAGTTTATAAAATAATTCTGATGCCATATTTTAAACAGCGACAACAAAACAACATCTGATGTTTACTAAATGAGTATTATTACTCTGAATAGTAAGGCAGTTTCTAGGAGTGAGGAAACCCTACGTAACAGCACATTTAAAATTTGTATCATAGTAGATAAATGCAAGAGGGAATATAAAAATTTCACAAACATTTGACTTTTTTTCTTAACCATTAAAACATAATATTTATGCAGCAGTTTTGGGCAATTTTGTACTAAACTAAGTCTTTACTGGACGAAGTGATTATGACCCCGTTAGGGGTAACAACAATGTATGTTTTAATTCAGATACTTTAGTTAAAAGAAAAGTTTCATTTAAAAAATTTCCCAGGAATGCCAACATACTTACTCATAAGTACTAATAAAAGAAGATGAACTGTAATATTATTTTTTTAATAAAAGATAAATTTTTAGTAGATTATGGAAAAGGATCACTATACAGCTTACATTAAATAACTTTCATCAATATTAAGACCAATACAGATAGGAACATATACTTACATTCACACTGTATCACGTCTAAATTAAACTGCTGAATTGCTCCCATGCTTATTTGTTTTAATTCACTGTCCAGTAGCATCTGCATTAGGGACATTGAAAGATGCTGGCAGGCCGACATGCAAGCTGTCTGGGCCACTTTTCCCTAGTAGAAAAAGCAACAAATTGTAAGACAGAAACAAACGATACATCACTAAAGAACTGCTCATCTGATTTTATTTTAATATACACTCTAAGTCTTAATGACACAAAACTTAGAAGGACAGAGATCACACTTCCTGTTATTTCTTTGACCTATTAGCTTTGTTTCTATTAGATCAAACAGAGAACTAGATTAAATACATGTTAAACCAATTATTGATATTTCTTCCAGATAGCCAACAGTCTTCATGAATACAAGGACATTTCCAAAACAGTGACAATTAAAGTTGCTGGAGCATATGAATAGCTTTGTGGATTCATGTAAATATTTTTAACCCAAACAGAATGAAAGTAAGAATGTAATGACAATCAACATGCTGCATATTTTAAACAATAGTAAATTTAAAAATCCCAAACTTTATATAAACAAAATTATTGCTATTGGTTGGGATGTTTCTCCTAACAGTTTGCGCTAATTATTGGTAGTTTAATTGCTCAGATTCCATCTCAAAGCCTGTTGCTAAATTATTTAAAATATTCATGCTTCTCCATCATCTTTTCAGGTGCTTAATAAATCACTGCTGTCAGTGATCAACTACTTCCAAAATGAAATGTAGCCCTCTGCTGTACAAAATAGAAAGGATTTCACAATCACAGTCTAGCTAGCAGTATTGCTCTTTATCATCTACGTATAATTGAAATGATTTTTCCAACAATAGATCAAAAAATAAAACACAAAGTCAGATGTTAACCTGAATAAATAATTTAAAATATAGTACATAAAAAGTGAAAGATAACAAAATTCTACCTCTTAAACCACTTGAGACCAGATACCAAACCAGATGGCACCATTCTGTTCACAGAACTGCCATGTTTTAGAATAGAGTGATCCCGGGTGTCAAATGCCACTATTTGAATCTCTGTAGTTTAATGTACTGAAACCACTCTTTTCAACTGATGTGTATGTTACAACGATATTGAAACAAAGGTCATAACATGTTTACACAAAACAAACCATAACATAACAGAGCTACTGGAGCACACACCACTATTGTTTTACTTCTATCCCTCAGTATAGCGAGGTCACCTGTTCCTCTAAAGTAATGGTTCCCCAGCTGAATTCTGCAAAGCCAGCTTGATCGATTCACTGTTGACTCCCAGAAACACATGTAAGTCATGAACAATTATAATGGACAGCTGTTCACTGTCCCAATATGTTTTGAAAGTTCTGCTCCAGCATCTGAAGAGCCAGATCTTGTTCTTAATAAGTCAACTTCCTAACATGATTGAATTTTCATGTCCAGAAAATTTTCAAAACAGAAAGAAAATTTGACCCCAAATATTTTGTGCTTTAAAAATCCCGTTATTTGTTGAAAGGTAATTAAAATGTAGAGAATACAATGGAAAGCCTTCAACTCTCCCCACGTTCACACTGAAACATTAAATGGCTGTTGCTAATTCTTTTTTGGCATTAGGACACCTTGAACTGTTAGGAGCTTTTTATCTAAAACGACATGTCAGTTTCTTAATTGAAAATCTCAGAAAAGCAAATAACATTTTTGAGCAAAATAGATGAACTGTCAACAAAGAATGTAAGAAACAATGAAAGAACAGCATGCTTAAAAGTCTCCCAAACCCAACAGCAATTATATTGGGAGACATGCAGCTCTATTCCCCAAGCAGAATAATATCAATATGAATGGGGGAAAGAAAAAGAAAAAAAGAATAGGAAAAAAAAGGAAGGAAAAGGAGGTGAGAAGGGGACTTAATGGGCCACAGTTCATGTAATTACAGTGTACTATGGTTGAAATACTTAATGGAAATGTCATTTTGATTTAATGGAACAACGAGTGCATCTCTGTTTAATGTACTGCTCCATCAAATCAGCTCCATGTCCTATTTATGCTGCCACTATAATGTAATAAAAGTTCAACCAGATTAATAGGTTGTCATGAAAAATTTTAACATTCAGTTTACTTCATAGGGAAGCAATGGGTACTCCTCTGTTATCTTAAATAAATGACAGAATTTATATTTCTAACAAGCATGTGTGGTTAATTGTTACAATCTGGCAAATATCAATAGTACTGGAGCACAAGATAATGGTTACAATACAGAAATGACATGGCTAAAGCCACTTGGACTTTAAGTAAGTATCAATACATGTACATTTAATGTTGATTTTAAAATTTCATAAAATGGAAACATCCTAACATATAAACTATTTCCAACTATGTAACTTGAACTACAGGCTTATTGTTCAAAAGACACATTAACAAATACTACAAGTGTACTATACACAGTTGACACATAATAAAAATCACTCAATATTCTTAAATTTAGAGAAACAATAAAGCAATGCATATCTATAAAATGCTGAATTTTAACTACAAGAAATGTGAACCATACTGTTATCCTCTTCAAAATTCAGTGCTTCCCAGTTCAAAATACACTAGGTGTGTGATACCCAGAAAAGAATGAAATTCAAATTTGTGTTTGAAAAATGGCATCTAGTTAAAAATTCATCTCCAAATTTCCAACATCTACCACATAAACAATTCTTTACCATATTCTTATACAGTATTTTGAAGAGGAAATAAAAGGATTCATGAACGTAGCAATAACATTTCTTTTTCAGAATTAAACAAATCTCAGTTAATTTTAAAACAGTCTTGATGTTTGTTATTTTTCAGTCAGTTATTCTGCTTTTATAAGTGACTATTATAATTTTTAAGGGAGTAGGGGTGGCCATGGTTATTTAGCAATTAAACACCTACATTCAATAGCATGCAGAGATTCAGCAGGCTTCTCACATTCGCCCCAGTTGCCTCCCATTTGGAGACACCACTATTGTCTCTGCTGTGCCTATGCTAATTGCTCCTATCTACAAAACCTATTCTTCCACTCAATCAATGTAAAGTTTAGGAAACAAGGACCCTATTCTATATGCCAAAACACCTGCTAACAGTGTTAAAGGCAACTGTTTTTTCACCCAGCCTTCACATTTTGCTGAAATACAAGTTTGTAAAAAGAGAAAACCCTTAGACAAACTTCTTATATTTCAAAGGAGCCTGTAAAGAGAATCTGCTGACATATTAAATCCTTTTTTATAGGACCCAAAAGCTTTTCTCCTAAGAACAATTGTAGTAAAGAGACATTTGGCTCCTAAGAAAATCCCAAAGGGTCAGCCACATGCATCCTTCCACGGCACCTTTGCGGTACTGCTTTCTAAAATGCTAGCTATCTCAAAAGCAGCTTTCATCATTCACTATGGTGTCAGTCAATATGATTTATGGACTGCATTCAACAAAGTCAAAGCATACAGAATGAGAAATATGACTACAATCTGCTAATTTGTTTTGTATTGAGCCACTTAAGAGTCAAAGACCTGATGTCAGGCTGAGACCAGCAACACAATTAACCAGGCAGTGACAGATTCATCCATCCTCCCTGCCAGGCTGTGCCAATCAAAGACAGCATGAAGCAGCAGTTGGAGAAGTCAGTAAGAAAATCCATTCTCTAAGTAGCCTGTGGAGGCTGTTGATTGACAGTTTTTGAATATAGCTGCAGAAAACCACTACCCCTTCACCCTCACTGCAAGCTGTGAAATTAGGCTTTTGCTGCCAATCACAGAAACAATAAAATAACACAAACTGCCATCCTCAGCATAAAAAGAAAATAACAAAACTTATCCATTAAATCTAAAATGCTAAGATGAATGATTAATCTAGCAATATGAAGTAACATAATGTTATTCTTTCTGAAAATGCAATGAAATTAAACATACAGATTTCATTAGTCAGGGTTAAAAATTCCAACTTTTGAACTATTGATAGAATACAAGTATACTAAAAACATGAATGGAATTTTTAAGAATCAATTTTATTTCCAGTCTCTGCCTCAAATGCTACAGGAATGATTTTAAACACCTAATTGAAGGTAATTTGCAACTCTCTCTTTTCAATGGCCACTCTTTTCCAACTTTGTATTGACAAGACACATATATAAAATAAAATTTCAGCTAATTCTAAACTTAGATTAAAGCCACTTACATATAGACCCACAATCATTTCAAGTTCACTGATTTGAAAATATAAGGTAGTATTTTTCCTTAACTCTTCAAAATAAAACTAAAAAAGGTAGTTCCTTAATAACAAATTTGATTATCCAATTTATTTCATGACATTAACAGCTATATAATGAAATTTTAAGTTTTTTGATCTAGTTTTTTGATTCAAAGCACCTAATGGCACTATAATCTGCAAGATGAACTTAAAATGGGATGTAAAAATAATCTCAAAAGATTAAATTCTTGTGAATTCAGAAAATACAACCATTAAAAACTGCATGACTTTCCAATTATAACCTTCCAAAAGCCACACAGCTTCTGTGCTCTGCCTTGCTGAAATTCTGCTAGTCCTCCATCATGACATAACCAGCAGACTGAGGCTATACAATATTAACCTGCAATATTTCTACATGAAACACAGAGCTCATGACACCCATTAGCTTGACAGTTCCCCACGATGCTGAGTATTCATATGATGGAAATGTTCATTGGAATGAAGCACCAATGTCATCTAGTCCAACTTTCTACTTGGAGCACTATTGCCAACACTACTTGAGGTCCATTGACCTTTTTTCCTGCAGAGCCTTCAAAATATCTGAGGATGGGAATTCAGTACCGTCTTTGTGCAATCTCCTTCAACACTGCAGTACTCTCTTCAAGCACACTTTTCCCCTAGTATTGAAACTCTACCTCCCAAGCTTCTACCTGTGACCACAGCCATGTCTGAATTTGTCAGTCCTACCAAGAAGTTTGGCTCCATCAGTTTTGTATTTGTTCTTCAAGAGATTGTAGGCTGCCACTAGATCTCTCCTCAGCCTTCTCTTTAACAGACTAAATAATCCATCTCCCTACACCTCCACTTGTAACTCATGTGTTCTAAGCTCCTAACAACTTGGGAGCCGACTGCTAGATCCATTCTCCAGATTTTAATAATTTAGTAATATTAATGTCATCACTTCCATTATCACAGCAATGCTCATGCCAAATCAAAATAAACTCCTTATACAAAACAAAAAATTACAACCTGAAAATAATGAGGGATGGGAGAATTCTTAAATGAAATTGACCATTGTAAAAAAAAAAAATTAAAATGCAAATAAAAACCACCAGAACACACATTCCCTTGACCTCAGACAAATGTAGCAGAGGAACGTTGGAACTTCCACTGATTCTTTATTCAGCTATATCACTCTACCCTAATTCTGTATGCATGTCTCATGGCTGTATTTTGATACCTGACCTCTCTTTCAAGAGGTCTCATAGTCTCCTCTAAATTACCTCATTTGGGATGCAAGGCACACCCCCATCAACCTTCTGCAAGGTTTTTAGGACTCCTGCTGTCTGTCCCAGTGTATAAAAGCCCAATGTTAGTCATAACCTGATCCCTGCATGCATCCACACAAGGTACACAGCAAGTTATTAGCAAAACAGAAAGGGTCTTTTTATTAAATGATTAAAAATTGAAGCAATAAGCCTGCAGGCAGTTCATAGTTTTTCTGTTCACATGCTTTTTCTTCATCTTGCATCTACTTACCGACATAGCTGCATGGTCATTGTTGTTATTCTGAGAAGGAAACCAGTAAGGCAATCAAAACAAAAAAATTAAGATGTACTGTCAACTTCAAAAAAAAAAAAAAAAAGAATAAAAATTGGTAGCAATAAAAGATAAGAAAAAGCTTACAAAAAGAACAGTCATAGCATAATAATAATTTTTTTAAACCTCTGAATTTATATAGTATTTTGTTGAGGCGTAACAAAGAAAGTATAACTTAAATAACACTAATTTGGCAATAATGTTTTCCTGTAATAAGGAACTGTATGCCAAAATATCAAAGTAGCAAATTTCTAATGACAAAGTGTCTATTGAAATGCCTTTCCAGAAACTTTTCATTACAAGAAAGAAAATACTTCAAAACTCTTAGGTTAAAAAATAAATGCCATGTTTACCATTATGACTTACAGAGGTTATCTGTATGTTATTAACATATTTTGTTCAAGCAAGACTTAGAAGGACTCAGGATACAAGAATCTAAATATACCATGATCCATTAATAAATTTTAACATGAAATTAATGGCAATATAACTGTAGGGTGGAAGAAAGCTGTTTTCTTTTCCGAAATTGCTTCTTAAGTACAGTAAACAAACTGTGAACAAACACAGAGGAGAAACTAAGATGCAAAACTTGAGAGGGAAAAAACGCTCTGGAGACACAAGACATTTCCAGTGATTCAACAGAGATATATGACCCCAACTAAGTTGTGTCCCTTTGTGTGCAGATTCAGTACAGTTGAGATCATGGTCTGCCTGATTTAGAGCTCTAATATGCCAATAAAAATAATACAAATTGCATAAAATACATATACAACATAAGATGCATTTTTGAAAAGTTATGTCTACTTTGGTACAGAAATACTTCAGTACAGCTCCACACGAAAGCACAAAAGGAGACAAATCCCTGTGCACTTACAGAGTTTACACATACAGTGAAAATAAAACAAGACTCCAATGACAGGAACCCAATGACTGCAACCAAAAAAACTGTTAAAGAACATATTACAACACTGCTATAGGCAGACTAGAGTTTGAAACAATACCAAAGAGGAAGTCAGTGACCCTGGAGTGTGACAACGAAGAACTAGTATGGCCAACTACTGTTCCCAGTCCTATCCCAATGCCCTCTAACACAATTGGGTATGTTAAGGTAGAAGACACTTCTCTACTTGTTCCACTCTTTTCCTTATTAAAATTATGGTCAGTGTGCTAGGACTTTTGTTCTTTGATTGCTAATTACAGAAAAGCTTCTGATAAACTATTTTGAGCAGTGGAATGTTTCTGCCAGTCATACAAAAATTATGGAAATGACACCGTGACATTAATGAAATAATTCATTAATGAAAATTAATTCTAAAACTATTCCAAGTCTTAATTATGGCATATGAAAATCTAGCTTAGTTTGTCACTCTGAAGAATTTACTATTTTATTAAGTTATATAACCTAGTTCTGGGCTTATCTTGGAAAATACTTTTACTATAAACTTTCTCTTAATGAAAATAACTTATTAGAACAAATCTAACTAGAATCACCATAATGAAACTGGGTACACATTTTCATATAAACTCTGCAGCTCACAAACAACATTCACACAACTGTGTTTCTACAATTGGCCAAGACAGGATAGGGAGTGAGATGCAGGATAAGAAAAAAATTACAAGAAACCTCTTGCCAGAGCAGACTACTTGACCATGCAGTTCTACATCCTGCCTGTTACCTGACCAGAGTTTGAAATTACAGAATAACCTCTCTACAGAAACTAGCATTCTCCAAAGGCTGACTTGTACCCCCAAGCACAGAATTCTATTCCTCCCACACTTCTTAAGCCCTAGTGTCACAGCTGCTTCTTTGCATTCCTCTTAACGCATTACTCTGTTTTGTCTGCAGCTCATTTCTGAACAGCTATATAGCAAATTACATTTATGACACACTTCTGTACATCCTGCTCTACAAATTTCACATCCCTTAACTGCCATATGCATATGGCCACCAAGGAGCAGTGCCATTTGTTCACACTGCTTTGCATACTAAGCTGCGATGAATTTAACTATCTAACAAATTTGGTATTCATTATCAAAAAATGCTCCACTGATTTGGCACAGAAGCATATGCCTCACATGACACATTTGCATCAATATCACATGATACATTTTGAGTGGGCTTTGTCTTTGAGTCAGTTAAAAGAACAGGAGACTGAAAAATCAGTGTCTCTGTGTAAGACCTAGAAGACAAGATAAGCCTATGCCAGCAACTTCAACATCTTGCTGTGCACATAAAGAAATTATCTTTTACTTCCCGTCTGAAGCCTCAAAACATCTTATGCATTGAGGATTTATTCTTTATAAGCATTGCATGTGGGTAAAGCATTCAGATACCAGTATGACTGTAACAACCAAGGACAAACTGATAGCAGATGTAGCTTGAATTACTTACTGAAGTTATTCCAGACCTATAAAGTCATAAACCACGATGATGATAAGACAAACTAGAAATAGTCTTTTTTTTTAATCTGAAAGCAAGGGAAAATCAGACAACAGAATGTAACAATTCATACATAAGGCTAGTTAACAGTACCCTTTTTCCTGGGACAAAACAACACAGGATGTATTTGAATACGAACAAGGATTCATTTCAATGAAGCTCTGTTAACTACAATCAAATAACTTTTTATCATCAAATATTTAGCTAAAAACTTTGGAGAATACAAGACCTCCATAATCTTATGCACAAATACAGGATTTGCACCAATTCTGCATTGTTTGAACCAAGGCATGTGTACAGAAAACCAAGATGGTTAACCAAAAAGGCTCTAGAAAACCACATGAATATTTTCACTATTTGTAAATTAGTTGTTGGTAAAAATATTTAGACTAAAGTATTTGAAAGTACTTTCAAAATACTTTTTTAAAATATTCTGATGGGTAAGCTTCACCAACATACTGAAACACATTTGACAATATTTCTGTGCTGAGAAAAACTTAAAAATACATCTGTCAGCATGTGTACAAGTCACGAACCACACCTTTTGTCAAAACCTTACTGTTTCAAAATAAAATGATGTTCAAATAATTTGAAATTAAACTTAATTTTGAACACTTACAGGTAAATGAGTAAAAACTTGGAACGTGCTTCTTAAGAAGTTAATCAGGTCCATTAGGTATCCACTGGCTCTTCCATCTGATTCAGACATTGTCCAATCATAATCAGCAATCTGGATAAATTCATCTATTTTTTGGTTAAGTTTTGTATATATTTCTCCTTCTGCAGCATGCCTTGCATCCTGGAAAAAAAACATTGTGTGCAATGCTTGTCAATTGTAAAGTATTATTAAAAGCAGACAAAATCATATCCATCAACAAAACTGAAGTCATGTGTTTTTCTTAGATTAAACACATTTTATTTCAATTGGTATTTTAATGTCTGTCTTATTTCTGAGGCTGAGGTTTTTAAAATACTCCCATAATGCATACTGTGAGTGTTCATAACATGCTATGTCTACAGAATAATCGAAGTTTTCAGACAAATTAAGTTAATTTGAATTTGGAAACATAGCAGTTTGTTTACTTGCTTGACAACAACCACCTTTAACTCAGCCTTACAAATTTATCAACCCTAACACAAAGTTTATTTGCCTTTTTTACAAAGAAAATAATAAAAGAACCTAATAATTTTGTCTTTCATGGACAGAGGTCAAGAAACCACATGATTTTTATGCAATTAATGCCTTAAAGCTGCACATCTGAAGAATACTCACAGTTTTTCATTCTCCTTTAAATATCCTGATCATCACACACCATGACGCAGAGCACACCCCTACGTTCTCCTACTTTTGTTCTGCCACAGCCTGGATTCTACTTTTTGGCACAGCAAAGTCCTGCATTTACTGTGAACTGAGTTTACAATGTTGTCTCTGCCTCATTTGTACAGGGAACATCCTCAGAGATGCAACAAGATCTATGTGCAGATTCTTGTGTGTGTTGCTGGAAAGCTGTGCTTTTGCCAGTCTGGAGTTTAAAGATATGGAGTATCTTTCTAATTTGGGCTCAACAAGAAATTTTCTTCACTGATATGGAGAAATAATTCAGGTAAGACATTTGATTTAAACCAAATGGATCAGTTGCTTAAGGTTTTTAGAGGGTAAAAAATAGTCTGGATATACTGAAGCAATAAAAAAACAGATGAAACTCCCATCGCCACTTTACTCTGGGAGAAAGCAATTCAAAGAACATGGCATTTGAGAAATAAAGGCAAAAAGAAAAAATAAAAATATTCACATTTATCTGAGCTTAAAGGTGTTCTCATGTTAAGCGTGCTAAATTCAGTCTTCAGACAGGCCCTAGGCTGAAAGGTACATCAGGAGTAAGCAAGAAAGTATGTGGCCCTGCCACATATAAATATGCCAAATACTGCCAAACCAACTTGAGAAAGCCTCCACTGAACAGCTCTCCAAATCCAACATGCAAGAATCTGGCAACCTGTCATCGTGTCAAAGGATTATGTGGATATCCACAATTTTGTAGATGGCCCTGACTAAGAAAGTTTCAATTAAAATCAAGTCTATATTTCTATAATGATGGGACTTGCAAATGTATCTGCTAGGTTTAGCAAAATTGCTTCAATTTTTTTTGTTTGAATTTGGATTTTTTATTTTTTTTTTTAAACTAAGTCATTTGCAGAGTGGTTGTATCACCTATAACAGTTAAAATTATTTACTGGCAATGGCAAGACAGGTCCTTCTGCTTTTGTTTTGCATTAAAAAAATACAGTGTAGAAGAACTTAAGTTCATCTTCTGGAAAGTAAATGTGATCAATGCTACTAATAAAAGGACATTTTTGACCACTCTGAAAGAATGGAGGTGACACAATTTGCCACCAGGAGATGAATTTAATAACAGTAGAACATACAAATTCTGTGAGGGCCCAGTTGGGCAACTGTGAGCAGTTTTTCATTACAATAGAGAAAGAAAAAGAGAGGGATTAAGAAAATAATTTTCTGCTATAATTGGAGAACATTGTGCTAACAAGTTCTCTAGGAAAGTAGACAGAAGAGAAACCACACACACAAAAAAACCCTTATGTTGGTCAGTGTTTACCCCGTATTTTTCCAAAGTGCATACATGCTAAACTCACTAAGCACAGACACAATATTGTTTGAATCCCTCCGACAGAACTTAAGCTTGTAGGAGTGTTAAACATGACTTACGATATAAGCAAGCTACAAAAAATATAATGCAACTTGCAAATGCACTTACTAATTGAAACTCAAGGATAAAGAACATCTCTCCTTTTAAGGAAATCAAAGACTATGGTTATATAACGTGTTTTTGAAGGTGTGTTCTAATGGTAAAAAATAATGAATTTCCCTTACATCAAAATAGGTATAGATACACAAATTCCAAGACATACATGCATTATTGGTACACAACAAGCAAACTAGGCAGCCTAGACCAAAACTAGTATAACTGCTGGTAGGGCAATGATAACCATGTACGGTTGCTAGGCCAGAACCTTTCTGTCTTGCCTTACGCACTAAATCCTCAGCAAAACAAGCAACAGCTAATGAGAGAATTGTTGGCAATCAACTGGAAATATGAAGTCTTGCAGTGATAGTATCTTATTCCACCTCACCACCTTTTAACATCTATGCCAGAGGGTATATTGCAGTAGGATAGGCTACATATTGCATCAAGAGAAAAAATGAATTGCAGAAAACAGAACTCTCTCAATAGGATTAATCCTCTTTATCCCATAAATACAAGAAATCACTCTCCTTTGTTTCAGAGTGCACATAAAAAAAACGATCAAATACCTAAAGTTCAAGTTGCAGCTGCTTTAGAATCCCTAATGACTTTTACTTTTGTTTTGCTGGTTAAATTCTAAAAATATCATAGAATTATTTTAGTTGGAGCACATTGTTAATACTTCTTTTATACTAATACTTACAGCCTTTTAAAATACATCATGAAGTATTTCTATTGCAGAACAAAAACAACTAGATACAAACATTTTAGGTAAAGCTAGCTATTTTGCTTGATTCGATTCAGAAAAAGGGAGAAGTTACACAAACTGGAGCTTAATCTATTAAAAGCTTCTGGCTAACTTAAGGTTAGATTGTCATTACACAACTTAATAAAAAATGCATTTGAAAGATAATATTGAGGCTTCTCATGTCCTGACATAGTTCAGGTCATACTAATAACATAAAAAACCACTGTTTATCTGCTCAGTGTTACAACTGAATGCTTAAGAGTTCAGAATTATTTTAGAGACAAAAATGAGAAGATGTGCAGCTTTGCGCTCACTCTTTTTGTTTTAAAATTTTTTGTTTCATTGACATAGCATTTCAGACACAGTCATATAATGGATTAAATATACTATACCTTAAATGTAGAAAGTCCATAAAGTCTTGCTGTGTGAACAGTCAGTTGTGAAATATTTGTAATGTTAGATATAAAATCCTCAAGGTATTTACAGGCTTGCTCCAAGTGTGTTGTGTTTATGATGATTTGAACAAGCTATAAGAAACAAAAAATTCTTGAAAAAACTTTCTTATATCTTTCATTGTAATTTAATTTTGTAAATGGTTACTTCTTTCAGAAGCAATGGTACTAGAAATTCATTTCAGTATTTCAGGGTATCACCTATTTCCTCTTAGTTTTCAAGTTTGCCTTCAAATACAAATTATGCCATTTCAAAAACAAAGATTGCAGACACATATCCAGCGAAATAAATCCAATTGATAGTTTAGAATTAAAAATGGGAAAATATATTGCTGAAATAAAATCACTAATTTGTGCCATTTGAATGTTTTTTTAAATTTACTGCTATTTAAAAAAATCACAACATTGTCTGTAGAATGATGCAATTATATCTTACATCCCACTCCACTCTATTATTCAGAGGAAGAAAGAGAAACTCAACATTAGTGCTACTAACTGCTAGACAGAACACACAAATCATACCCTGCATTATAAACAAAAATGTTAAGAGTCTTTCGCTTATTTCTTGCAACTCTCTGTTTATCACACAAAACACAAAACTCTTTCCTTGTCATGTCTCTCTCAAAAGGCATCCCCGGACCCAACTAGACCCAACACTGTATTGCTCTTATTCAACAGATATTGATGTTTTATATACTTCTTTTAATTTTTCATTTTAAAGCAAACATTATTTAATTTTCTCATATTGTGGTATCAATGTTTGTGTATCTACATTTACAAAAATAGTTTTAGCATGGATTGTTTTAAAACCTATAGTTTTGAACATGTGTTTTAAAACTTACCTCTGTTAAACCTATATGAGGTTTTTTAATTAAGTTCTGTAAACAACCGCTTAGAGTTCTTGTAAGCAACAAATTTGTAGATTTTCTGAGCATATCATCTATTTCTGTTGAACTGAAAAAAAAAGTTTATTTTTATAATTATGCTGTACATAACAATACTTTGACAGCAATACTTAATACGTTTAATTCCGTCCCTGCAAAGGGAACTTTTGATGCTAAGAATTCTCTGTGTGCATTTAAATTCTGGTTGCTCCAAGTTTTCTGTGATCTAGCAGATACAACACCTCTTTCACTTACCAAATTAACTGAATTTCAACACTGAAGCAAAATCTGTTATTTTTAGATTTTGGACATGTTTATTGACACAGCAGTTCTTAAAGAGTAATTTGTGGGTTTTAATGAGTTACTAAGGAGGTCAGCATGTACTCATTAGTACGTGTAAATTATAAACAGTATCAATTAAGAATGTGTGAAAGGGAGTAATTTACATCTTTAACAGTGCAGAAGTGGGTGACAGGCCACAAATACCTTCCAGATTTCAGATCTTTGAATTCTACTTCATGCAATTAAAACTAAGCTTTTGAAGGCCAGAACAGGAAAGGAAATGGGTGAATTGTGATGTTTTCCATCAGAAAAAGGTGGGATAGGAGAGGGAGTGAACATGCAGACAGCACATTTTGTTGCAGGAGAAATCATTGCTAAGGAAACTCAAAGCACCGAGTAGGGAGAGACTAGGAAGTAATCAGGGATGCTAAACAATTACTTCTGAAATGGTCAGTATCAAAGTATCCTTTTCAATCTTTACATGCTTTGTTAAATAAATGAAATCTCCAGCTTGTTCAAACCAGCCAATACTGTTTAAAAAACTCCAGCAGTGCTTTAAGCCGCTTACCACACCAAGCTACATTCACCAATGCACATATTGTATAGTGTATATATATCCACATAAATATATGCTACAGCACTGGGAATCATAGATCAAACATATATGAAAAATTACATATATAAATTATGAAACATGTATAGCAAGCAAGTTCACAAGAAAGTATATTTTCATTTTAGTATATATGTTTAGGTCATCTGAAAGATAGCAGTTACTTTAATCAGCCACATTCCTGATAGTTCAAGCTTACCTGCGGTGAAGTGACTCTGAAAACTTAAGGCTTGCATAAATAAATTCCTTCACCTGCATATAAATTTGAGGCACTGATTGAGACATTGGAAGCTTCTTTGGAAAGGATTGCTGTGAAAATAAGAGATAATACTGTCTTACACTTGAAACCAATTCCAACAAGAGCTTGGTACTAAACACAACAATTCTTGGTATTAAACACAACAATTAGAAAGCCACTTAACATGATCAGCATTTTAATTTATCTTAACCTTCTCTGGTTTTCATCAAATACAAAGCAATATGTGTTGAGATGACTCCTACATCTGTTTAAAAAGCTTATAAGCAAAATAGAATGTTATAATTCCTTTAAATTACAATAAAGTTTGGAGATTTTACGTAGTTCAAGATACCCCTGTAATTTACAAACATACATTAGAAAACAGGTCTCAAACTGCTTTTAATCTGAATGAACAAGACAGAAGAAATTGGGATAAGAGGTCCAAAAATACAAACTTTTTTTTTTCCCCCGAAGAAAGCAGTGCCAAAAAGAAGAGTTGGAGAAGTTCTATACTTCTGGGATTCTCAAAGTATATTGAGAATGCTTAGACTAATTTTTTTTATGGTTCACAAAACCAAAGCAGTCTGAATTATTTTCAGGAATTTGGATTAACATATGGGAAATAGTAGTAAGCTTGTAATAATAAAATCATACTTTTAACTTCAATTTTAAAGCTGATACTGTACTTGGGAGAACAATAGTGAATAAATTCAATTAAATCTGAACATACCAAATGGGTATTTTTGCACTGAACACAGAATTTTTGACATTAGCGAAAAAGTTATTTTTCTGTTTATAACTAATGCATAAGAAAAAAAATCAACAACTGTGTATCATCCCTGAATAATTCAACTTCTCTTTAAAAAGAAGCATCCATCAACAATAGCCAAAGCTTTATAGTAATCATACATATATGTATAGCAGATAAAATTATTTAGTACAAAATAAAAATTTCTGCAGTCTATTGGCAAAATACACTAAATAAATAGTACCCAGGTTATGGTATACTTCCAGTGCTGTAAGGGATTTCCATTCTGTTTAACTTATTTTAATAGTATAATGGAGGAAAGCATCCAGAAAGTACTCTAGAATCTCATTCAAAAATCAGCATAAAAACCTCCTTTAATTTTTCATCTTCATTGCAGCACTGTATTAAACGACATGGAGCTGTTACATTTGCCTGGCAAATCCCTGCTGAACCACAGAATTAAAATAACTTTTCACTTTTGCAGGTATCTGTAGAAATGGATCGTGTATAAAACAGCTTCTCTGTACAGTAGTTACTCCCACTGTCATGTGGTTCTTAGACTTAGTGCCCCTCTACAGACTCCATCAGGAGCCACTTATTTCTTCACTGGTATTTCTAAAGTCATACTTGAATAGTAGAACAGGTTCACCACCTTTTTGTGAAAAGAGTTTGTAGTGAAAGAACAGCTGAGGCTACAAAACGACATCCTACTGCAGTGCTAGTACAGCAGAATTACTTACAGTTCCTTCATGGTTATTTTGCCCCACATGCTCAAACACAAATATTTAAATTTAAAAGTGAAATACAAAAGTTGTTCTGTCTAACAAATCTCTATTTTACATGTATTTTTGCAATAGAACAGCATATACTGAGTAATTAAATCCAATGAATTGCAACAAAATTTAATTAAAGACAGATTGCAGTATAATTACATAAAGACTTTATCAATTAAACTCTTATTAATTTGTTTACAAAACAATGGGTTTCATTATTCACTCAAACATCTAAGGAAATGACTAAGCCTTTCATTTTTATATTTACTTATGACTAGATAATGACATACAAAGAAGGTGATTTAGCCCCTTAATCAACCTAGCTCTTCAAATTTTAATTGCTTTTTAATTATAAAAATCATTACTGTCCCCAGAGTCTTCAACTGGATTTCCACAAACTTTAATAGCATAAAAATTTCCCTTACCTTATCAAGTTCTGGATCTTGAAATGGAAATTTGCTTATAACAATTCTGTATTCCTCTTCATTTGCTACAGGGATAGGGCTGTAGTTGTCTGCTTCAAAAATATCCCTGGTGAATAAGTGAAGGGAAAAAAATTTGGACATGTAACTTACAGTACTTTCTGGCGTTAAAATATGTAAATACATATAAATTTTACCACCACACTCAGGTGTGTATATTCAAAAAGTTTTAAGAATTTTACACATCACAAGTATTTCTAATTATTTTGGAAATACCTAATATATGTTATCTCTTTACAGTGTGCCTAATCACAGAGAAAAAAAAATACCTGAAAGTGTTTTAATATGTGCATAACACAGCAAAGGAACCTTAGAGCAACTAATCCACTCTAGAGTAAACCATAATATATCTACTGATAATGGTAACCTCACCTTTCCTACACTAAAGCTGATACTCAGAGCGTCTCACTTAGGCACCAGAGCTACTCCTGGTAAACGGAGATGACTCAGAGAACCTCAAGCAGGATATGCCCACAGCATCATTTGGGCATCCTCTACACTTCTCTACTAGTCAGACGTCTATCTTAGAAGCACAGGGAATTGCAGAATCTTAAGTGGTCAATTTAATATTAAGGTTTTCTTAAGGCAAACAATTTCTGCACATGGAGACATCACACCCTATCTGCAAATAAGCTTCGGAGTAAAGTCGCAGGTCGATGTATTCCTAGGTTTAAACTTTATTCAATCAAATGATCCCATGGAATCGGTAGAAACCAACCTTCATTTAAAAAGCATAAAGACATACTGGCAACGTGACTAGTTGGTCAGGCAGACATGCACATCAGCTGACCGTAAACATTAAAACAACCTAAATAGGAACCTAAAGCCCTATTGTAAGAACCTAGAATTATTAGGTTCCTAAAGAAGAGAAACAGCTGTTTATCTGTTGCGTGTTTCTCCAATAATGTCCCTTTGGAGACCTTCTTTCTTTCCATTAACTACAGAAGCAGTACGTGATGTCTCTTCTTGTGATGTGAAGAATATCTTAGTCCTAACCAACCTGAAAATCATACACAACACTTGAGTTAACAAATTCTTTCAGAATTACATCATAAAAACTTGAACTCAGACAAAAACAATAGATGCAATACAAAAGGCATCTCATGTATCACTATTTTGATATACTAACCTGAACAATCCAGACCACTTTTTAAGAAGTGTTTCATTGTATTGGTCTCTTATCTCAAATAAAAGATCAAATAGTCGGTTCACAGGAAAACCATAGCCCTAAGGGATAAAATGAAGAGTTCAAGAACCAATACACTCAGTTCCTATCACAACACTTCAGAAGTCTAAGGTGAGACTTATTATTCAGTCTTGTCACCGCTATAATACAAGTACTTTTAGTACACCACTACAAGTTGATTTATTAAATTTTTACCGAACTATTTATCCTGTGCATTCGGGAATTTGCCCCATTTCTCTTTGTTTGTTAAAAACTGTAAGAACACTTTACAGTGATGTTCACTTGGTCTTTCAGCTAACTGGATTCCAGATAACTGGAATGCTACTCTTTTTGTAGGATGAGAAGTAAAGCATTTGTAAAAGACAACATACACAAATTACAAAACTAACACTAATTTTGCACAGATATGAATAACTGATGCTTGCTGGACAGCCCAGAACACACATTCAGCTCGTAATAGTGAAAATGAGGACCTAAGGCAAGAAACACAGTTTTTAAATTTACTGTGTGATTTTGAAATTGATTTGTATCTATGATTCACGAAAACAGAAACATTGCACTCACCTAAAGTTAAAATCTGACTACAGGAATTTCAATTAAAGTATATACCTGCAAAGTATCAGCAAATACTACAATGAGATTCTTCAGTTCCAGAACAAGGTCAGGATCACTGCAATACGACTGAAAGTGAGAAATTCTGGTTTTGTTAAAAGGACTTAAAATATGGGACATTTGTTTTCAAATAATTGTATCACAGGTTAAACTTTCCAGCCTTAGTGAGAAACAACTTAGACTCATTTGTCTTTACTTAGTCTAGCTACATAAAAGTATTTGTTAACTTTTTATGTAACTGTCAATGGTGTAAAAGTTCAAAAAAAGGAAACTAAAATATGAGATTCAATAAATACCAGCATGGTGTACTGAGACTGAAAATCAGCAAATTACATTTTAGAGGAACACATGCACACCTGGCTAAATCAGTATAATAGAGGTTCCACAGGACATTCTTTTGATCACCAAGCCTGGGTCTAACTACTGGTAACTGTGCCACCTCAGACAGTTTTTTTGAGCTGTATGGGTGAAACTGTATAAAATACTTTCTAAATAAGTTCAAATTTAAATTGGATGATAAAAAGGTCAAGACATTAAGTTATTTACTAAATGACTGAAATTTGATTTCCAACTTTGAAATATCTAACATTCTGAATTTGAAATCCAACTAGGGCTTTCACCTCAGCTATATAAGGTATATATATATATATATATAACAGGTGTATAGAAGACTATATACACCTGTTTCACCTTGCTTGAAGTTTTGCTCTTAGCATATTTTAATAAAGCATGCTAAGAAAAAAAGATGCTAATAAAGTAAGGGTTTGGTTTATTTGTCTGAACATTAGTCAATGTTTAAGAGGAGGACAATGTTAAAGAGATTCTGATAGAATTGGGTTTGATAGGAGTTATGCATATTGAGAAGAAATAGTGACCAAGTACACAACAAGACTTTGAAGAGTTCTTTAGAGATTACATTAGTTTTAACCCTTAAATTATCATACTCTTACATAGGTGTATAAATCCACATGGAGACAATAAACTAGTAAAGCATTTAACTTTAAAAAATGCTGGATGAACATATCTCACTTTATCATAATCCTCTCAAAAGAAGTCAAAAAGTATGAGAATATCTCATGTATCACTGATAATAAAGGTCTTATTATAACTACGGTTACAATCTCAACTTTTTCCCCATTTTTCCTCAGTATATATGAAATAGAAAATATTCCTTAAATTAGAGATCAATTTTAATAAAAATAAAAAATAACATTACATAAAGGAGATGCTGCTAGCAAACATTAAAAAGGGAAAGACAAAATTCCTCTATTTTTTCCGATAGTAAAAGTTACACCAATAGTAAATTATGAAGCAATTTTTCAGTTTGAGTGAACAATGTCTATTCCATTACTTTTTCACAGAGGAATAAGAAATAGCATGCAGCATCACTGCAGCTAAGGTAAGAATATAACTTTAGGAGACACACTTCAATGCACCGAAATACCCATACAGAGTTTTTTCTAACACCTTTACTAACAACATAAACATAACACTACTACAGCATTGAAGAGAGAGCTCCAAGGGTTTTGCTGGTGAAGTTTATTTTGGAAACACAGCATTTGGAATGATAATTAGGAACTATTTCCTGGTGGTGCTTTCAGTGCTGAACTATTCAATCTGATCTAATGAAGAGGTCAGTTGAGACTAATGAGCAAGGATTGCAATAATAACAGTAGATTAACTCTGCATATTCTAAAACGCTGGACTAAGAGAAAGTTTGGAAGACCCAGTGAGTTGTAAATCAGTGGAGGATTATGCAAATAGCCCATGGCTGCGGATCACAGCCTGATACTGTTGGGAAAAACAAAAGCTTGGCAGGCTCCCTCCCAAATCTGAGCAATTTTTAATCACAAGGAAAAGAAAACATGAGAGAGGTGTAATTTTTCACTTTGTTGCTATCCCAGGTTTAAATACACAGAGCTCTGAAGCAAGAGGATTTAAACTACAATACTGATAAGACTTCTCACTTACTGAATGTGTTCTAAGAACAGCAATGATCTTGGAAAGGGCCATGTTCCAGAGTTCATCAGTGTATGTTCTAGTTACCAATCCTTGAGTTACATGTAAAATGTGGTCTTCTACTACAAAGAAACTACAACAAAATAATGCTTAAATTATTAAGTTGTTTTCTAATATTAGAGCAAATGCCACCCTTCACACCCAAGTACAGCCAAATCCTTCCCACTGGAGCAGTGACACTTTGGTGGGTTTGGTGTTCTACTTCACCAAGAATGAAGCAAAAATGTGAGAAGTTTGTTTCATGCCATCTGGAGCCCAGGCTGCTGGAGGGTCCTTGCAGGGCACCGTGCTGGTAGGATCTGGATGCTCTTTCCTGCTCCGATCCAGCAACAACCACCCACACGATATGTGCAGAAACTGAATCTTGCAGAAGAAAGTTTTTGGACAATGGGAGAGCACAGTACACAGTACACAGCACAGTAAAACTGAAATAAATTTTCATTTAGAAAACTTACCCTACAATTTGACTGAAGTATCTTCTATAGCCTTCTACTGTTTCATGCTTTCAGTGAAAAAGAAAAAAACAAGTTTAGGAACAAAAATACCACTAAGCATTGGCTTCAACTCAAATCAATGCAAAACCAAAAGTACTGATTACCATGCTTGACTGTGGTTGCAGAACTAATCTTGCTTGTTTCCTCCTTTGTTTTCTGTAGTAATTTTCAAATATCTCTCCATCACCCTAAAAAAAGACATAAGTAGTCAAAAAAAGAATATTGTCTCTGTATGAAAAAGGCACTTCTTAATTTAAGGGTAGCACATATTTTGCATTAATTCCTCATGTAAATCTCCAGCTGACACCAGCAAAGTTTTGCACGCATGAAATATGCAGAAATTACTTTTTCTGTAGAGAAGCTTAGAGCCTATACTGTAAAAGCTTTGCTCACATGCTTACATTTTGTCAAGCAACATTATGCATTTTAAACAGTATCTCCATTTTTAAACTACAATTTTCAGAGTACATTAATATTCACAGACAAGGCATATTGACTATTACTGTATAATTGAAACTCATTGTGTCCTAAAACACTTCTCTAGGTTATTCAAGAAAGTAACTGCATTATGAAGTTGTTACAAAAATGCTCCTGTGAATATATGACACGTCTGAACACTGCCTGCATTAGCTTTGCCTGAGGAAAGACACTCACGAGATTTATTGAATATCTGCTTATTCTCTTCGGACTTACAATGAATGTGGATTTGGATTTTTTCCCTATCACAATCCTCAAAAATACAATACCTGCTGTGCCTAAAGACTATATTACGAGGAATTCAAGTGACATCCTACTTATCTCATTAAAATGACCATTCAGTAGAAACCATCTGTCCATTTGAAATCAGTGCTATATTGACTCATCTATCCACTAAACCACATGATGTTTGTATGCAAGCAGAATAAAGCAGCTTAGCATTTTTAAGGTGTGTTTTTACTTTATGAGCCTATTATTAGGCCAGTGCTATTCAGAATTCCATTACTCAGTCTTCCAAAAAATCTCCAAATAAAATTATTACAGACATCTTATACTACTAAGCTAGCATTACTTACCAAACTCCTTATAAGATATAAATTTAGTTCACAATGAATATTTAGTTCATAATGAATATTTAGTCATATTTAGAAATACTGCTAAGAAAGCCTAAAAGAGAGACTTTGCTTAAAACCAAAAAAAAAATCCACTTGAAACCAAGATGCAAATTTACTAACACTGTCTATTGCAGCAAAACTTTACACAGTACGCTCCAATTCATACAAACATATACTGATCAGAGATACCAACCATTCACCTCCAGCACAAATACTCCATGCAGTTTTCAGCTTGTTAACTTCTACCTCCGGCGTCAAATCTCTACCCAGTCCCGACACAAGCTTCTCAAGTGAAAATGACTAGCTGTTCTTCTCAAATCCACACCATAAGTGGAGATGTAAAATATCTTATGATTATTTACAGACCATGCTATAGTATGCAGTCAAGATTAACAATTCAGGCATAACAACTGTTTGAACCAGATGTGCTAAAGCAATCAGCAGAATACACCAACAACCCTGATGGTTACTAACTGAATCAGCAAAGCCTAGGCAAGACAAAATATAACAAAGCAAAACATTTGTTTTGCCCAGCTTCCAAAAATACATGAGTTTATACCAACAGAAATCATAAATCAGTTCATGTTCAGTTATAAATTTTACAAATATTGCCAATATATCCAGTGCTATTTCACACCATAGATACATTTGTTTTACACTGATACAGTGTTTCATTAAAAGGTAACACTACATGCAAAACGGGCTAGCGTATTTTCACCAGAATTTATACATACAGCATCTCACATAATACAGGAGCTAGAAAAAGATCTTTATGTATATTTCTCAGAAGTTTCTAGTCTAAAGAAAGGTTACTGGTCCATAAATACAGTCTGTGTTTGGTAAGTATGTATCTTGCCATCACTAGGTTGGAATCACAAGCTGTGTAATGTTTTGAGGTATATAAAAATTTTGCTTTCTTCTTTAATATGAAGAAGCAGAGTAGCAAACTTCTCTCCTGTGTGAAAACAGAATATTTTCTACAATTTTGTAGCAGAGACAGAATTCATTAAGAATGTAATATTTGCTGTGAGATAAGTCCTTGATATAGAAATGTAATGAAAAGCCATCTGGTATCAACTCCCCTCCTTTGCCATCTCTGAAGTTCTCTAAACCCAAGAGATGATTTGCAACACAAGGTAAAGGAGAAGGACTCCAAAAAGTGGCTAATGCACAACTCTTGATAATGCTATCATGGCTTATTAATAAGACGATGTTGGCTGGAAACACAGAAGTCTAATTCTGAACACATCAACAATGCTTTTTGAAATCAGGGAGCACTACAAGTTGTTTTCTGTCTCCAGTAAATTTGGAATCTGGCACATTTTCTGTGCAAATCCAAAAAGCATAACCTTGGATCAAGGGTCCAACATAAGAATCCTTGTCAAAGTGAAAAATATGGTTATATATTACTTTTAAATGTCATCTATCAATTTTACTTCCTGTTCCTTTATTATACTAAAGAAAGAATTAGCAGATATTGTCAGCTAGTATGCTTAATTTTACACATTTTTTTTAATTTGTTATTTCACACTTTGTTCTCTGCCAAAAGAAATAGTCCAGTCTTTCAATAGTTCCGGCAGGTTGTCTTTCTCTCTCTCCCAACCTTTCAGTGAGATGAATAATTAATTATGTTTTTGTTTGTTTGCATTTTTTCTTTTAAAATAAAAAGGTTACAGTGAAATAACATTTTAAACAGTTATTTCAATATGCAAGGTTTCATGTAACACAGCTGCAAGGATTCCATAAAAAGAAGATAACCCAGCCTGAATGCCTGAAGCCAGGTCCAGCTGAGACTGCAGGATTAGCAATACTTACAAGTACATCATCCACATGTCACTTATATTCTATAAGTAATCTGACTTCAAAAGTAACTCAGACATAGGAAAGATCAGAAAACAACAAATAATTTGATACCATGTTTCCCAAAAAAATGTTCTCATTCTTGCAAGCTTGTGCACTCTATCTCTCTTACAGAAGCTGAAACAGGCCTTTGTGTCTCTGCCATTGAATCCAGTCTAATCTGCCTGGTCACACTCTGTCACAATCTCCTGGTTTTTCTTCCTATTTTTCTCTACTATTCCGGTTTCCACAAGATTTAGACTGAATATTCCTATGTTTTGCAATATTCATCCAAATATTTGGGTAACATGGAACACTTATGGGAACTGCAAAAGTGCTGATACTAGATTAAGGCAAACATGCATATTTTATATATATACTTAAAAACACCTGGGTAGTTAATGCCTTGCTGAGCGTCCTTTATTATGCATACAAAAGAACACACGGGTTCATGCCCTGAGTATCCCTTCTCTACCCATCTCAGCTGGTTCATCCGGAACTATTAACACTAGAAGCAATACACTTGCCTGTTTGGGATCTGTTAAGAGTACGAACACTGTGAAAATGAATATTCAAACTCAAAAATTTAAATATCTTTTTAAGGTCACCTTAATACATACCAAAACTGAATAGATGTGCAAACACCTGTAGACTGGAGAAAAGTCTACAAGATCTTGGGCAGTTAAAACCTGAAGAAGGAAAGGAAAAAGAATAGTATATAAAACACAAAAGCATATAATCTGCAAAATGTGATATATTACGAAAAGAACTTGTCTACTTAATAAGGACTCAAAAATGGATGGCTTCTGTCAGAAAACAATAAAACAATTCCTCCAATCTCTCCTCCCTTTGTATTACAGTAATATATTTTATTTGTGTTAAAATACCATACTCCTCTGTGTTTCCAGAACATCAGATTTAAATATCTAAACACACTGTTTCATTCAATTTAGGAATACTGAGTATTTGACAGGTGAAAGAGTTCTAACCCAAACTGAGGTCCTCAACACCAAAATGCTGAATTTAGCAACTCCAGAATATTCCAGTGGGCCACATACCACTGACAGTAGGTAGGTCACGTATGACGTAAGTTGCAATTGAATTGCAGAATAACTACAAGTCCTGTCCAACTGAATGTCCTCAAACATAATATAAAGCTAGCATTAACACAACTAATATTTTAGCACTGATTTTTTACCTTAAAATGTTGATCTGGACTGGTGTCCCTTGAAGATGTTCTGTGTGTTTTTCTAACTAATGCTCACAGTCTAAAGACAGTGTACTGAGACCTTTGTTCAATAAACCTACAAGATTCACTTTAAATAAGATGAACTGATTTAGTACAAAGTTACCTCTTCTTCATGTTCATCCTCATCTTCAAATGTTCGCTTCAATGTAATTTCATTCTTGGATTCCAAAATTCTGTTTCTACCTAAATGCATATTCCGACCATAGTTTACATTATTCTGCTTCTGAAGAGCAGTACTAAAGGTTTTCTGCTGCTGTGCCTGTTTTAAGAGTAGAATCAATTAAGAGGCATGTAATTCAAATTTCATCACTGATGAGTATATGCTATGACATGAAAAACAGGTGGTGCAATTGAATACACATCAGTATAATTGCAAGATGTGGGTGTGCCCTCAGCCTACACCAGTGATTTTGTCTTTAATCAATTTAGGATGATAAATAAATTCCATAGTGAATCCTGCATAATTTCTCCCTAATACCCAGAACACAATTTTCAAGACAGAAAAAATTAAAAAATCAATCTGTAATTTTTCTGATCATAAATTGCAAACAGAGAATCAATATTTTAATGAAGTACAGGTATCTGAGTTTCCACCTATTTGTTTGCTGTCATCAGTGAAGTCTAAGTGAGTAGTCAGCCACAGAAGTCAAACGTGTTTATTGCCCTTACCATTGATGGTAGCACAGCACAATCTTGGACTTAAACTTCATTTACAATAATCAATGCTGCATTTTACAAGAACCTTAGATGACAAAATGGCAACCCAACCTGAATTCTGTCCAACAAGAAGTCAAATGTAAACTATTTGCTCTCTGAATAAATTCTAAAAGCACTGACTGCTTTAAACCTTGCCCAGTACTAGTGCTCTGAAGCGGCAGGTCATTCTATGACCGAACAGGCAAGGCCTCCAGCTGTCTCAAATCTCCTCCTGGCTCTTACCTCAGTCTTCTGTATTAGTAGCACTTCAGAGAGAACTAGGCAGTTATCTCAACACTTCTTTTGTCTAATTCATCCTGGCCAGCTGGCCAGATAGGCTGCTCTCTGTTTTGGTGTAGTAGCTGCTGAGATAGAGATTTCCATGAGCTGACTATTCAAAGTATTTCATAATTTTTTGAAACCTGGGATATACAGCATCTCTCCTTCCTTTCTCAGGGAGGAAACTACCTCTCTTCTAGGACACCGATAAAAACTACACAATGTGTTAGCATTTTACAGCTCTCCCTCTTTACTCAGAGGTCTATGTAACCCTTGAACAAATCTTCTGGGATAATTTGTGACTAACACTGAAATTTTCAGTAAACAGGACCAAAGTCATCCTGTTAGGTTGGCTTACCTGCTTCATGGCAGTTTCCCCAATTCTGTCAGAATGCTTTCGAATACTCTCTAAGAAGTCCTTCAGATCTGACATGGATATTTCTTTTATTTCTTCACGCAGTTTTGGAAGATTTTCTATCATTATCTGGCAAAAGCGGTATTGGTTAACTCTAGGAAGATACAGATTTTCTAGCTGCTCCATTGTCTTCAAAGCAGAATAGTATCTACAAAGAGATTAAAACAAAATTATGTAGCTTCTTACTAAAAGTTAATAAAATAATTTGTTTATCAAATATAGGTATCAATATCACACATGCAATCAATATGCATCTAATGAAATTACTCCGTTCTTAGAAAAAATAACCATCAAAACGTCACCCATATAATGTTTTAGTTTGCAAACAAACCCAGTGAACTGCCAGAGTGACTCAGCCAAGTCAAAATTTTAAATAGGCTCCTATGGTATTAACTGCTCTGATCAACAGTCCCAGTATCACATGGAACATCCTGCAGAATGGAGACACTGAAGTCATAACCATTATCTTCCCTTCTAGATTGAATTGGTTAGGGTTTTTTATGAGTTGGGGGTTTTTTTCTGAAACACAAACTGCCTGCCAATCAACCAACACTGCAGTACATGTGCCGAACAATGAAAAAATCTTGGAAAAGCATGCCTGCAGGTATCTGCCTTCTTCAGGTATATGTGAATACGTACACACATCTGTGCCCATCCTCTTTCCACTATCTTTAGTTAGAAAAACCACATATACACCTATCCTGACCAATCCTTTTTTCCAGCAGTATATATGTCGCTGTAAACCAGAAACCTACTAACTCTTCTGACAAAATAGACTTCATCCCACCCAGAAAACAACTACATTGAATCAACAAACCTGTGATACCAACCACATTTAAAAGAGAGGTAAGGGAACCAGGTTGAACTTGAGTAGGACAGCAGTCAATTGCAAATGTGACAATAATTTCCCTTCATGTAGTATTCCTACCAGCTATTCAGCCCTGGAGGCATTTGGGAAAATTAATTTAGTTTGTCTAATCAGAACAGAACAAGGTAAACCAATGCCTTCTAGCTTGGTCTTAAATGGGAAAAGTAGAAACACTCAGATCAGACGGAGTTAACTTCTTGCTAGTTCCAACCCTTTCCTTCCACAAATATGGAGTAATATCCTTAGCCCATTTTCAGCTTTCCTTCCATAATCTTAATTCCTTTTTCTTCCTGAAAGTCCCACATTATCCATTTTGAAAAATTACCAAATTATTTGGAAGGAAAAAGCTGAATATGAGGAAAATCCCTTCAAATGAGAAAACCTAGAAAAGTGTCCTTTCCAGTTCTTTAGTTTCTGGACATTACTTTGTAAATATAGTGAGTAAACACTTCCAAAAAATAAAATTCAAGTTTCTTCCTTGAATTCAGTAGGCAACCAATAACAAATTACTAACACTAAAGTCATGATTTCCTGTTCAATTCTGAAATTAAGACAGTATTTCAAATCTTCTTAATCAAGACATTTCTAAGTTAACAACTCAGCGTAGCTGGAGGATGGGAAAAATCTTCTCTTTTATTCCAGAACAGAGCTGCTTTCAGAAGACTGCAAATAAAGAGGTTTCAAGTGTAAATTAGGAGCTTTTGTTTATTATATACTTGGTTTATATAAAATATACATAAGGTGACGGGAATGTTGCACATAAGAAAAGGTCTGGGGGGTTTATGTGTGTGGGTTTTGTTTTTCTAAATAGCAAATGACCACGAGTGCCACATGGTGAGACTTCTGGGGAATAAAATCATAATAGCATCAAAATCGTATAAAAGGTTTTTATTTAAATTACACAGATCAGCTTATCAGAACACTGTTAGTTCATCTGGAAGGATTTTGACTGCTGGCTCTAGGATCAGAATTTGCATAATCCATTTTAAATCCATTCTAGAGTCCCTTACTAATTATACATATATGGAGCTCAGGACCTTGCCCTTTTAACATCTGTTCTGATAAAGCACAGAAGTCTTATTAATTTGAAGGTCATCTGCAGGTCAGGATTTAAACTAAAAAGTTTAAAAAGTTTAGAATGATGCATTTACGTATTTAGATTTTAAAACTTTCCAAAGATTTAACTCAACGCTGAAGATTTTCACAGCAGTATTATTAGTTCCTGTCACACATTATCAATCACAGAGGTGAAGACTGCCCACTTGACTACAAATGAATTAGAGTATCTTCAAAGTTATTTTTTCATATAAATACAGCATTTTTCTGTCTATTCTTCTGAGCTAGTCTTGTGAGAATATGTTCCTTAATGCAAAATTTATAATGTAAACTTTGAAACTGAAGACACAAGTTTGAAATACCAATATGGGTCATATCCTGAGACTGTCCAGAACTGATCCATTTCAATATCAGAACAAGAAAATGGCCAATGGATTTTACTAACATCTCCAAAATATAAAAAGAGAACGTTCTAATAACAGCAAGAACCAAGACAGAAAAAAACACAACACAACATAAAAATAAAAAATAAAAACACAATGAACAAACAGCCACGCCCAAAGATTAATATTAGTGTTTTGCATTATATTATTTTTCACAAGATGCCCCAGGCACAGAACAGTCAGATCTGTACAGAATTTGAAACATCAACACAAAAAAAGCCCAAAAGTAAAAGAAAATTACCATTACTTTCGTGTACATGAAGTATCTGTTTATGATTTAAATGACAGAGAAAACTTTTAAGACTTTTATCAGCAGAGTCGTGTTTGGAGACAGTTAAGAGAAATACCATAACTTACTAAAAAAGCCTTATCAAGTTAAACTACAGCCATCAAGAAATTACACAGATCAGGAGCAAGATGAATTCAAAGACCAAATTTTACTGAGAATAACTTATTAGCACACAAGCTTATTAAGTAAAGAAACATGCAGTTGTATCTCAAAATTTCCTGCTGAGGGAAAAAAAAAAAAAAAACAAAAACCAAAAAACAAGAGACAAAATCTTCATTTCATCTTAATTTAGAAAACAAGCCTAGTTTACAAAGAAAAAATATAGTATTCCCCAACTCTAGTGCTTCCCTTAAAGGAAATTCTGTATATTCTTGCTTACTACATTTCCATTGAGTAAGTACTGAAACTTCGCTACCAAACATATTTATAGGAATTCCTTGTAATTTTTCGATAATTCTACAGCAAAGTCATATTCAGAGAGATCCTAAAGGTGACATGTTGAAATTGCAATTGAAATCTTTTGAACACAAGTATTTATTTGTTTTGTTTCTAAATCTAGTTGCCTTAACAACTTTAAACCTAATTTTTAAACTTCTCCAGCATACCGATTTTGTCAGTTGCCCAAAGGACCACGAACTGAAGTAGAGGCACTGCTAACACTGAAATTTCTGTAAAGTGAATCAAAAGCTTGGTATTTATGAAAATCAGATTAAAGACCTGCTGTGTGGAAAAAAACAAGGTGTGTGGAATACCTTTTTTGTCAATAATGATGTGGTAGGAAAATTTTTTTTAGAAGTCAAATTATTGAACTAATAAGGCATGAGAATAGTGACAAAGCTCAGTACCAAGGACTTCTTTGCCAGATCCATGTTACCTCTGGGAAGTATTGATTTTCAGCTGGTAAAATCCAGTGCTTCATTCTGGCACGGTTCCAAAACAATGCAGAAAAATAAAATCAAATTACCATGGTTTTACTGGTATCTTTTCATACAGACATTGGTAGAACCAAATTATACAAACTATGAACCTTTCGTTGGAAGGTTTATGCAGAGAAAGGCTGCATGAATGTCTCAGCTGAGATTTAGTAACCTAAATAACTAATCAACTCTGTCTTTCCACACTTTGGAAAAGAGCTTACAGCAACGTCAAAAAACAAATTCAAGTCTTTCAGGTCAAAAAGCTCACTTTGAAATACTATACTCATTCTTTAGCCCATTGCACAGTGGATTTGAGAAGATTCAGCAACAACCTTAGCAGATTGATTTATTTAATTATTTTCATTGTATGATGGGGTTTAGGTTTTTTGTAGTCTTTACTGTGGAAAAAGACCTCAAAAACATCAGTTCTAACTATTCCCAATTACACCACAATCACTTGAAGCAGTTGGGACCTTTCTCCCAAGACACACATCAAAATCCAAACACTAAGGCCATGGTAACAGAGCTGTAAGAAATGTGTGATGACTTTATCTCTGACTTAAACTGCAAGCTCGAATTGTGTCTGTGCATAGCTCCCACCAGGCAGTTGGGAGAGCAGCAAAGAAACCACACCTCTCCTTTGTGCTTCCTCAGTTAAGACTTTAAAACTTCCACAATTCCTTCCAGCCAACTGTGTCTGTTTAGAGCAGATTCTGCAGTTACTTCCTCCCACTACTACAGTTCTTGTCAACTTGTGTTATCCATGGCTCAGGAGACAGATAAATAGGAACCAGAGCCTTTCACCTCTAAGTCATCAGTTCAAACACGACCCATGTTGGTAAGGACCAAACGTTGCTATCAATAGATGACTTTTTGGACTTCTCTGTAAACCTCCATTCCACCTGCACAAACCAGTATGTATTCCAGATCCAAAATGCTGCATTATCTTAAAAGACGTCTGCCATGGAAAAAAGGAAATGAAATTGCAATCTTTTTCCTGTAACAACTATACCCCAAACACATATATTAGCCATACTTTCATTTTCCCTTCCTTTAAACATTAAGAGTTTTATTCATGCTGCAAGACTGTAAGACAATGGAATAATGAAAATATGTTCTAAAAGGCCACAAGCAGAGAAAGTCAGGATGTCTTTTTATTAAAAAAGAGCAATGAAAGCTTTGCTGCATTAACAAACCTCAGTGAAGGCTTATGAGAAATTATCTTTGCTGAAAATAAACACTCCTCATTGCTTTGTTATGACAGGGATTGTGACTGCTACTCTCTCTGACTCTTCCAGGAAAGCTTCATAGCAAAACTTAGGAAGATGAATTTTGAAATCCGTTGTATGTGCACACATCAGCTGTCAGATCTTTGCACTGACACTGTGGATGTCCTTGCTGTTACTCAATCTTTTAGTAGTGATAAAGGCCAGTAGTGATACATGCACTCTGCTGAGCCACAAGGAAATTACCACTTGAATTACCTGCAAGTTCCATGGGATAGCCACCTGTAGGCTGTATTACAGGGAATTGTAAGTGACAAGGCAAAAGAGTAACTGTAGCAAGCTAATGAAAGAGTTATCTGAGCTGGAGCAGTAGCCTGCAGCAGAGTCTAAGCCTTCTGCACTCCCATCTGATTTCAAGGCATGGCACATCAAAGCTATGGCATCTTCCCTCTCCCTTAGATCTTTTCATAGGATGACAATAACATATCCAAACCCCTCAATTCAGGAGTCCTTTGACTTTTAAGACTTCCTGTCTGGCAACAACTTCCAGGGGGAAATTATCAGATACGAGTCTTTAAGATTTGAAGAGTACTGATGGTTTCTCAGGAAACATATCAACCATCAGTGGACTCTACAAAACCACTAGCAAATATGGAGTCAAAATGCTAAAAGTCATCAGCAATTTTATCTCACCTAAATGATCTTTACATTATGACATTATGAACTACAACTTCCCTTGCAATTCTAAAACCAGGATGCTGCTTGCCTTGCCTGACAGAGCAAGGGCAGGGCAGAATGCAGCCCTTGAACCCTGTGTTTCCAGTATTTTCAACACACTAAACATAGCATAGTCCACAGAAGACCTTGAAGAGGGAAGTGGTGTGATTCAGCACACTCTTCAGTCTGATCTCTGACTGGAGTAGCAACAGGACTGTTTATATCTTTCTGTAGAGCTGATTCCAGAACACTGCAATAACATGTGGCCAACTGCTCTAAGCAGATGCCAAATCAGCATCCTGTTCAGAGGTAATATCGTAAAGTAGTCAAGCTGATGAGAGCTACCACACTGGTTCACATGCAGCAAACTTTAAGTGTAATACAAGACACCATAGTGCCATAGCTGTAGGGTCATTCTTAAAGCTTTAGTATTTCTGCAGAAGACCTCCCAGAGAGCAAACATTCATAGGTATCATGTAGCACATAAACCACTGTCAAAGATGCATCAGATTTGCTGCAATAGATCTGATGTGTACAATTAATCTGAAGCACTTTGGGCATGTCTGCACACAGGCTTTCGAGCTGAGTGCTTATACACAGAGGCTGCTGTTGAGGGTTTTCAGATGTCCAACACTATGGCAGGAGTGTTGGCTACTCAGAAACTGAAATCCAAACAAACAGTCCAAAAGTAAACCTGGATTACATAGCAGCCCTGCAGACAACTGACTATGCACAGCTAGTTCCAAACAGAAACAGTCCTGTCCAGACAGACTTGTCAGCAGGAGTTCCCTGCCATGGTGCCAAGTGCACAAAGAGGCACTGCCAGCGACCAGGAGTCCAGAAAAGGCAGGCACAGAGCATCAGTGTGACTGAGGCGGTGTGAGGAGCAGGCAGGGATCACGGTGGCAGTGATGATATGGAAATCATGAAGAAGAAAACAGCAGCTGTGGTATTGCTGGGGTGGGTGTGTGAGGTGCAGGCAGCAGCCCCAGTGGGACAGGATGCAGCTGAAGAGGGGGGCAGGGGCAGCCAAGGTGCCATGGAGGGAGGGATACTGGGACTACAGCAGTAGTGAGTGGCTCCCTGAGATGAAAAGTGGAGACACAAGAGGAAGGAGCAGCTGGCTGGTCATGTACCAGTTATAAACTATTATTCTAGAAATTAATTTTTAATTATGGTTTTAATTCTTTTTAACAAGTCAACTTGTCACAGAAGGAAAAACCCCAAACCACAACACATTATCTGCCTTTTATTCTCATAGTCCCATTTACACAAAAGCATAGAGAAGCCAGATAGGTCTAAAGAAAGGTATAAGGAGTAAAATGTCCTTTCTTTTTGTATTATGAGTTTGATTTAAATGTATCATCATATATTAACCAGATATTAATGTACTCTGAAAGATCTTTAGTCTCTAAGGATCTTATTTTTCTTGCTTCTTAAACTGCTTTAAGTAATAAAAGCCAGTAAACTTTATTTCACATTTTATAATCATAATTTCACTACATGTCATACCCATTTAAGTAAACATTATTTTTCACAGAAATCACGAAGATCCTAGAGGTTCTTTAATATAACATTTTCAAATATTCTTGAAACACAGACCAGTATTAGGAAATGAAGACTACACATATACCAAGCCAAAGGACTTAGAATACGTACTTGTTTACATCAGTGTTTGCTATTGTGTCAACTTACTTACAGATGTTACGTTTTTCTCATAGAAATAAGTTTACTCACCTTTTCACACTCATCTGTTCTTTTAGTTTGCTGTACATTTCCAGCACTGCAAAAAAACACGCAGATTAACTCATGAGTCTTATTGTGGCTTGACTTAAAAAAAGAGGAAAATATGTACTGTAGAGGACAAAATTAGAAATAGAAAAGGAAGTGCTATACTTACCTTACTTAATTCCTACTGTAGCATAAATATGATAAACCTAGCAAAAAATATTCTAGAATGAAGCTAAAAAGGAAAAAAATAACTGAACTCTTAACAGCTTTTAAATTTAAAAAAATTAAACATAACAAAACAGTCAACATTATACATATCAAGCACATTCATTCCATTACTTATGCCACAACCTTATCTGCATTACCAGCCCATGGCCTGTCTCCATAAAAAGGCAACAGTACCACCTACTGTACTGAGAACACGTCAACAAGAAGACTTCACAAAGAAAAATTCTCAAATCTACTTTACACCAATATGACAAAGAGGATAAAACCCTTATGGAGCTGTGTGCAATCCTACAATTCTACCATCCTGAAACAACATTTAGAGCCCTCATGTTTTATTTCAAAACACCTGTAGTGTCACAGAGCTAAAAGTGCAATGTTAAAAGAGCATCATTAGTATTTTTCCCAGTATTCAAACACTAAAACCCATCCTTTCAAGAAACAAATTAATTTTTTACCATATTAAAAATATTAATTCATTTAAAGCTGTATGTGGCTACACTGTTTGCATCATTTAAAGGTCTCACTGTCTTCTGACAGTGTCACAATTGCTGCGTCAAATATTGCAAAAGACATGGAACCTATATGTTGACACCTTCTAAAAATCTATTAATTTTTTTTGTTAATCTGGATGTTACAGGAACAAAAGTTAAAACAATAAGTCTTTTCCGTTTGGCTATTGTCACTTACTTTATTTAATTTGCCATCATATTTAGCTATACATCACTCACCTGGAAGACACAACTGTAGTTTTTCCACAACTGCTGTAATATTCCGCTGTTGAACCCTACATCGGATGATTTCCTCTGTTTGAGCTATCACCTTATAGGGGTTTTTTTTAAAAAAAAAAAAAGAAGAAAATCACACTTAAATTATGCACATAAATTTATTTTGTTAGAAGTATTCATAATGTCCACATAGGAAGCACCATTTTCTCACCTCTTTCCCAGCATCCTGAAGCCTTCGGTTGGTATCAGTAACTTGGACCTTAAAAATAATTTCACCTTTGTTAGACAAATATGCATATATTGCCCTGATGTGACTGCTCACCCTTGTAATCAGATCATGCTTCCTGAGAAACTTAGAACAAAGAAATGCAAATTCAAATTAACTCTACAGCTTGAACTTGAACTTTTGATCGCAAAGGGCTTTTGTTAACTTCAATTACTTATGACAGTTCTTTCTAACAGATTCTGTGGCAAACTTCTCAAATTTACTTGGGATTTTTGAACTTTCCTTGTTTCTGTAGGTCTGTCAAACAATTCAAATCATTGACCCAATTGACCACTGGTCCCTTTTTGATAACCTCAATGAGCTCTATGGGCCATTCATTGTCTGTAAGAAATGGTGATTGCATTTTATGGTAATTAAACATTCATACTTTGCTGAATGCAAACACTGGGTGGTTGATTAACATCAAACGTGGAAATCTCCAAACCACAGCAACATTTTAATGCTGCAGGTGCAGGCAAAGCTCAACCTCAGATTTTCCCACATAGAAAGTGACTCATTAGGTCATCATAATAAGGAAGCACATTCTAGTTTATTAAAAATCTCATTAATTTCTGAACAAAGATGCTCAATGACCTCATTGATGCTGTATTTGGTCTCTTGTTATCTGAATATCCTTTATATAATGCTCTTCTAATCATAACCTCTGATGAACTACGCTCATTCTGTCTGGTGTGCATATTTTGCTCTCAAAAGTGTAAGGAGAGCTAAAAGGGATGGAACTCATAATTCACTATTCTGCATTCTGATCTGTGAGTTAATCTTGGTTCTCATATCTCATGAAAACTACTAACATCACCTACTGTCCTGCTCATTACAAAGTAAAGAACCATCTTTTTCATGCACAGCTGTGGTATTTTTAGTTTTCTAATAAAGACTTCAAATTTTTCTAAGGCCTGACATATAAACATATGATTAGGAAAAGACTTATTTAAGAAATACTGTGTTTATCATTTGTTGTCCTTTATCTTCTGAGAAAGCCTTTTAAAATGGCAAAATAATTTGGTAGTATTTTCTGAAAACAAACATTTAAAAAATCAGGATGAGATCTAATAAAATATTCAGCTTTATAAATGTAAGTTACTGTATCAGGCAATACAGCTCTAATCACAAATCCTATTCAATTCACTTCTAAAAAATTGCTGCAAACATCAGAGCACATGTGATAAACACTAAATTAATCTTCAGAAGAGTCCAGTTTCTTTTTTTAGATTCAAAGACCATGATATATGAAACTCTGAAAAACTTGTTCCTTACCTTTAATTTTTCTGCATCAGCCCTAACTTTAAGAAGTTCTGTAATAGCATCCACAAAGCCCTGATGGTGAAAATTGCACATCTTTTCTATCTCCCTGTCGTGGTTACGTATGCAGGCATCAAGTTTTTCCATAAACTTCTGATGTGCATTTGGTTGGTCATCATATACAGACCTATTAAATACAAATAAGAAAATCAAAGTTTACTTTTTTCCCCAGTTGAAAATAGTATGTATGCAACAATCTTTATTGAAACCTCTCTCTTAAAAAGAAAATAAAAGCGAGCAAACTTGATGTTAGTGGCATCCTTTGGTGGATCCACTCTACCAAAATCAGCACAAAAATAAAAAGATGGCACAAAACCGAGAACTGATGGTGCAAAACCCAGCCCTTATGGCATTAATCCAGGTGCTTAACCAGTTACATCATGGTTGACCTGAGCCTCACTGGTCTGTTATTTATGCCCTAATGCTCAAATATGGGTACAAAAGAATCAGTTTCTCCAACCACCTCAAATAGCATGGATCGCTTTTCTGTCAAATTCCACTCTTTGCTAAATATAAAGAAGTGCAAACATACAAATTTGCTTTCCCGGTATTCCTAACAGCAGAGTTATCCAACTAAATCAGGGTCGGATGATTCCAGCCAGAATGACCGGAGCATTGTGCAGCAGCAGCCAGACCCCTGGCAAAGGCAATCCCCAAGGCTCCGTCCCCGCCTGCCCACGCCCCACGGCTCCAGGGCAAAACGGTGACATGCACACGCCTAAGGCTGCTTCCTCCATCCTGACAGTCTGTCACGAAAGGCTACAATCACGTCTTTTGGCTTATTTTATTAATTCTTGAACAGTTCACTTAGCAACCTCCAGCAGGAAACATGACGTTGGAGAAATTACTGGTGTAGTTCGTTAAGCAGCATCAAGAAACAGAAATCTGTGTGGAAAAATGCTCAAGCATGAGAATGAGCAAAGGAGGCAGAGAGCAATTTAATGCTTTAGACTCTGGCAGAGGAAGCAAGACAAGAAGTTTTACATAAAACTGTTCCAAAACCAAAAGTATGGAGTATCCCAACAAAGGCAGTGCACAGACAGTTCCAAAAATTATTAACTTGATACAGCAACAACAGCAAAGACAGCTTTTCACATAAAATGAGAGCAGCAATACCATGATGATATAGTCATACATATACAAACATGTTTGTACTGCAAACTGAGAGTTAAAAAATAAAAGTGACCAAAAAATCTTTAAATTGCTTTTTTAGCCTTTAATTTCCTTTCATAATGACTAAGTTTTCTCCAGATATTTATAAGAAGCTGGTTTAAAAAAAATAAAAATTAAAAAATCTTAAGATGAGGAAAACGCTGAAGTTCCAAGGGTTTCAGTGCTGCTTGCAGAAGTACAGTCTTACTTTCAAGACCCAGGCAACCGTGAGTCAAAGCCTCTAAAACTCTTGAGTAGCAAGAAACTAGTTGTCTTCTTGGAGAAGTGTGATTTCCCATATTCTTCAAGATTCGCTTTTCTAACCAGACATCTGGGCTTTGCTGACATCTGGGCTCATCATCAGCGCAACAAACCTATAGCTGAGTGTCTGACAGGAATGTGACCTTCCAGTGAAGAAAAGCATGCAGAAGAGATTGAAAAGACTCGTGAAAAAATTCTTTATACTTTTTGAGTTTCTTTTGACCATGTACAATATATTCAGAGAAGCAACTGAACTTAAGAGAAAAAAGAAAGGCAATATACTGTCCTACATGTTGAAGGAAGAAAGCCAATTCCTTATATTCTGCTTGTTATAGATATTTTCTAGGGGGAAAAAATATATTGAATAAAATATTCCAAGAATACCTCCTTTTGCTTATGATAGGAAAATAAGGCTATGATACCAAAAGCAGGTTCTTTCCTCCAAAGTGCACCAGGGGAAAAATAAGATTGTTGACCCATAAAGTAGTTCACTCCTCACCATTTCCACTACCACAGTCTGAAATGACAGCTGGAAGGAGCAAATTTGTGCCCGTAAGTCTCCTCCTGAGGTTCCTGTCAGACCACCTGAAAGGGCTCCCTCAAGGCTGCCCAGGATGACTGAGCTTTAAAGGGCTGGGGTGGATGGTCACAAGCAATCCACATTTGCCAGCGGGAAATACCCACACCCAGAACCTAGCGCTGGCTGGAGAGAGCAGCAGCATCCTGGCCTGGCAGGAAAGAAAGGTGCAAGACACAGTGGGCATTGAGCGAGCCCTCATTAGGCAGCCTAATGTTCTACATGAGAAGATACAGGGCAAGCATGCGGACACAGCACTGTCACCTGTAAAGAAACAGGGAAGGAATGAGAATGTTGTTATTGATGTTCTAGCGCTCCAAAATACACAGGACAAGCTGGTTACATGAGTGATGCTCCACTAAGAAAAGGGTCAAAGATGCTGGAAGCTACAGGGTGGACACAGAGAGACATCCAACTGTCTCCAGATTTCCTGGAGAAGAAAAAAAAAAATATTAGGAGGACCAGATGCATCAAATAGCATCTTCACAGCGATCTGGCAAGCATAAGCCTCCTCTGAATGGACTGGACTCACCACCTATACTGACATTTTTGTCAAAGTAGTCAACTTGCTTCTGAAAAAATACCACTTTATCCTTCAAAAAACCCACAATTTTCCTTACAAAAATGAGGTTTTTCATCCAAAAAATGCAGTTTTTCCCAAAAACATTGTTTTTTCCTCAAAATATTCACTTTTTGCCTCAAAAAATTAATTTTATTTTTCAAAAAATCCCTTTTTGTCCCAGGAGCCAATCAACACACTGAACATGCAGGTGGATCAGTTTGAGAGCGAGGTGGAGTCGCTGTCGGTGCAGAGTCACAGGAAGAAGGGAGACAAGAATGTGAGTGCCCCAAAATGCCCAAAATTACCCCAAAATTCCACAAGACCACCCCTGATGTCCTTGAATTCCGCAGAGCCGTCCCAAAATCCCCAGAAATCATCCCAAAATTCCCCCAAATCACACTAAACCACACAACATTCCTGAATTCCACTGAGCCACCGCAAAATCCCACAAAACCACCCCAAAACTGACCCCAACATGTTTGAATTCTTCTGAGCCATCCCAAAATCCACCCAAATCATCCCAAAATCACCCCGAATCCCCCCAAAGCCACCTCTGATGTCCCTGAATTCCACTGAGCTGTCCCAAAATCCACCCAAATCCACCCCAAAACTGATGCCTACATTCCTGCATTCCACTGAGGCATCCCAAAAATCAACCAAATCATCCCAACATTCCCCCAAATCACCCCAAAACCAAGCCTGATATTCCTGAATTCCACTGAGCTGTCCCAAAATCCACCCAAATCATCCCAAAATTCCCCCAAATCACCCCAAAACCAAGCCTGATATTCCTGAATTCCACTGAGCCATCCCAAAATCACCCGACATCATCCCAAAATTGCCCCAATTCCCCCAAAACCACCCCAAATAAGCCCATTCCCAGGCCTCCTATCTGTTTCCAAGAGACCCCTGACCCTGTTTTTTTCCCATCTTCCCATGTTCTTCTCCCATTTTTCCCTCAGAATCAGGTCAGGATCAAGGCCCTGAAGTCACACCGCTTCCACACCCACTTGTGGGACTCAATCCCAGAGGATCCTGGGGATCCTGACCCCATTGCCAATGATCCTGTGTGGTTCTAAGAGGGCCCTGACCCCGTTTTTTCCTATTTTCCCATGTTTTTCTCCCCTTTTTCCCCTCAGAATCAGGTCAGGATCAAGGCCCTGCTAAAGCAAAAAAAAAAAAAACAAAAAAAACAACCAACCAAAACAAAAACAAAAGACTCCAAGCAAACAAAAAAACCCCAACAAAAACAAACCAAAACAAAAAAAAACACCTACAGAAAAAAAAGTTCAATTTATTACTGCTTTCTTTAGACTCTTTGTTTAAGGGTGAAAGGAGCCTCCAAGTTTAAGTCTCCTTCCAGTGTTCTCCAAGAGAAGTGACAAAGGAGCATCATCGCGTGCTCAAACTTGAAATTGTGTAATATAAGCATAAATGAAAACAACGGCAAAACTGAGTAAAGAAAATACACCTAAAATGAGAGTAAGACTGCAAAAAGATGGTGCAAGAGGAACTCCATACTTGAGTTTTTACCACCAAACTTTCTTTGACGGTAGCAATGCACCGTCTTTTTGGACTTAGTTATTGCCTGATGATTTGGGGGTATCCAGTAGCTGCCTTGATAACTTTTTATCCATTTCAGATATGCCAACACTTTCAGACGTACTGTTAAAATACTGACACAAGGAAATCATTTGCAATCAGATTTCTCTTTAAAATGTTATGAAAAAATTCCAGAAAACACAGCCAGAAATTCTGGAAGTACATACAATCCAGCACAGGCAATAGAGTTTTCATTGCTATAAAAATCAGTATTGATTATGTTTTCCTCAATATTAAGGCCACTTATGCTTAAATTTAATGATAATAAAATACTGATTTTTAATCTCAGGGGTATTATCACAGTATTTAATTCAGAGTAATACAGGTAATAAATGTTCAAAATAGGGAGAAGAAAGCAATACTGTGTACCTCCCAATGCCTTTATAGTAAGACTACCCTACCTTCTTAAAATAATAGTTACTATTTTGTGTTGTACATTGTACCCTTTTCTGCAAGGATACTAATAAAATTGTGACCTGTGATCTAAACCAGTATTTTGACAGAGCTCCCTAAATGCACTAGTAGTATAAATCGCATGTTAATTACATATGTAGACAGCTCCATCTTGTGGGAATAACAAATCAAAGCCTGTCAGCACACTAGTGAAAAAACTCCCGAGACAGAACTGCACGCCTTTACAGAAATAAATCATCAGAGTATTTAACAGAAATTCACACTTTGTATCACAACTTTCTCACAGTTGGGAAGATGATGAATTAAACGGGTTTACTGACTCCCTTAGGGCACTGTCCTCTGAGGACACTTTACGCATGCTATTTCAGGGGTATCAGGACAACGTCTGGCCTAAAGCACCAGCCTTTGTGAAAATATAAGTGTACACTGGAGAGCCAGGCCATCTCTGGCCATGGACAGAAATTAGGATTTTTCTCAAATCTGCAAACACAACTAAGACAGTACACACCTGATTTACCCGTTACAGAACATTACACATCATAGTTTATTTCTGATACTGAAGCTTATTTTCCACACATACATTTATTTCAAAGATTACCTACATCTATCTAAATAAAGTAATTGCTACCTCTGAATAACTATCTGAAAGTGTACATTGCAGCAGATAATGACACTACAAGAGATGTTGATAACAATTGTCCACTTTTGAGAGCTAAATTGTCAGGCAGACAAATCACCAATATTGCAGTATCTTAGAGAGAGACATGGAATCCTAAAAGCATCCTAGGGATAATTTTTTTAATTACAAGACAAAATTAACTGAATCTCCAACACACACACAGACTTCGGCTGGAAAGCAAGTGAGGAAATAGTGACCTTTCTAGGTCCATTTCTTCAGGAGATGACAACTACATGCAATTATAGCTACCCTAAAAATATCTCTCACTGTAAACTGCTTCATATCCAGCAATAGGAAGTGTCATAAAAAGGGGCAAAAATGCCTAGGATACCAAAAGAATTTTTACACATTAATACATAGTTCTTTCACGTTTTATTTACATTTATACACCTCTGAATGAAGAGCCCTAAAGATCTTCTTCAGCTTAGTGGGACCCTGAAATGGATGCTGATGGTCTGAAATAGAGCACAAATTTGAACTGTGTCAAACTGGAAGACATGATCAGTTTTTACTACAAAATAAACAACAAAACAAACAAACTTTCAACTTCTGATCTGCACAGCTATAGGAACCTATTGACTACTTGTGCTGGATTCATACCATGAAACTTTGACAAGAAAGTTTTTTTCTTGCTATGAGTCTTCAAACTGGAAAAAAAAAGGAGAAAAATCACTGATGTTAGAGGCAGAAGTTTGTATTTGATTTTGGCACCTACTAAAACCCAAACCAACACAACATTATCACCTTAATTTTCAATCTAGAATGAGAGAACATTAACTTGAGTGACTATTTAGACATCAGTACTGCAAATCAGTGATAGGACAGGTACTGATTTCTTTCTTAATCGACAGGGCAAGCAGGTAACCCATGAAGAGCACAAGCAGAGCTGAACAACTTTCCTGGTAATGTGTAGCAGGTTATTTGTCTATATTCCCAGAACTCTGTGTATAAACTGAGACACTTTTTTTTTTTTTTTGACTCATCCCAACAACTGGATGAGTCATATTAATGCCAATCTAGGTAAAAAGAAGATAGTATAAAAAGGACTCAAGAAAGTTGTCTCAGTTACTGGATACATTTTACTGCAATAGGGATATTTTTACCTTGATCTTTTTAACCAGGCAGGCTGAAGGGAGAAAGACAAGCATAAGCAGATTTGAATTCAAGTCTCAAGTAAAAATGAAGGAGAATTTTCAGATAAGCAACCATTTTCCAATAGAAAACAATAAAATAAGTTTACTTTATACTGTTAAAAACTTCCCTAAAACTTTTAATTTCAAAACTGAAAAATGTGTATTTAATAGGTCTTGATGACTTTTTGTGTTTACATGCAAAAATATATTGAAGCACCAGAGGGCACCATCCTATGCTCAAAAATACCAGCTGTTAAATAAAGCAAAAAGGCTCAAATCCAGAGAACTAAAATTCAGTAAAAAATCGTAAAACTTAACATGCCAAGAATTCCACATGATCCTTCAAAAAATAATATTAATACTAAAAATCAGTTATCCTGAAATCATCTGATCCATTCCATAATGACAATTCCATATATACACATTATTACTCTATCAGTTCTGCTATCACTTCATACAAATATTTCTGTGCATGCAGTCAGGATAGATGTCCTTAAATGCCTGAGTGTAGGTGGGATTAAAAGAGCATGAGCATTTCACTAAAGCGGAGGGAAATAAAAAGTTTTAAGTAAAAAAAAATGGTATAGCAGCCTAAAATCATTTTTTGAAAGTTCAGCAAATACCCCAAATTTGCTTTTTCCCCTCCTCATCTCCAATCTTCGTATCTATATCCTCTAGACTAGAAAATTACAATAACCAGACACCTAAACACAACATCTACTGTAATTGTCTTGTTTTAGCATGGAAAAACAGATTGCAAGAATAATCAGAATGGGAACTAAAGTAATTTTGTTCCATATCTATAGCAATAGCTGTAACTTTTCAAAGGAGAGAAGAACTGCTCAGGAACTCAGGCTTCGGGGGAAAAAATGAACTTGAAGAGTTCAATTTATTGAAAATAAAATCTCCATACTTCCATAAGAAACTAATTATTCAGAAGATAATATGAATTCCTGGTTGGTGATAACTCTGTCAATTAAAAACCATCACTAGAACAATCTATTAGATAAAGAAAAAAATAGTATTTAACAAATCCAATTAGAGTTTTAAAAAAATCTGTTATTTCTTAAAGGTTTTGGGGATTGTTTTGTGTGTTCTTTTAAATGGGCAATGATTCAATTTTTGATTGCAATCCATACTCAGGAAAAACAATTCTGAGCTTATGGAGCACTACTGTAAATTTTTTTAGAACAATTCTCCTTCTAGTAATCCTTTATAACAATAGGTTCTAGCAGCAGCAGAGACTTTTAAAACTGGTCATGTATTTCAAAATAGCCAAAAAAACATGTCAGAAAACAGAGGAAAAAAACAGCAGTCTTTTTACAGGACAAAGAATCTCCTCATTAATAACTTGCCACCTTTCACCATTTTCACACCACCCCCAACCCATCCTATTCTGTCCCACTTCTAGGACGAACTGCAGGTTTCCCCACCCCTGCCTATATTGCCACAAAGTCCTTCATTTCCTGATTACACAAGACATATGAAGCAATTAAAAACAGTATGCACACATTTCTTTCAGGATACTGATAACCACTCAGTAAGTGCCAATCAGTTACAACTCCATGAATGCTGCGACAATGACAGGAATTTCATGTATCTGAACAACAGTTCTACAAGTCTGACATGGAATGTAAGTCTGACCATGCAACTTCTGACCTGCAAAGGAAGCAAAAGAAAAAGATTCATTTGTAGAGCTTCAAATTTAGCACCATGGGGGGGGAAAAAAATTACTGATTGTTTTGATCAATTAAATTAAGGCACAAAGAAAACCCCTCCAACCATACACTTTTTATTCAGTATTTCAAAGTAATACTTAAAACAAAACACACACAAAAATAAACCAACTCTCAAACGAAGAAACTGTGCTTATGGAAAATAATGCTTTTAGAATTCATATCTTGCTACCAACGCCAATTTTGTCCTGATGCTAGAGATGCTCTCAATCGGCTCCCATACACACATTGCAAGAAGGGGCCCACTAGATGCTCTCCCTATTTCTTCTGTCATCGAAAAAAAAATCCCAAAATAAAACAGCAATACAGAGATATACTAAACAAAATTATAAAATAAAGTAATATTTGCAATTCAAATTTGTATGATGAGTTCAGCGGGATCAGTGCAAGCACAAAACACTTACAGTGCAAGTAAAATTCTGCCCTTAAAACAGACCTGTCACTGTGACTATAACCATGGCATCCCTAACCACGATATTGTATCACACACTCCATTTGAGCTGCAATTTCACAGGAAACACTGCAGAAACTTCCTTTGTCCTACAATATACAAAGATATTTTGTGTTTACACAAGCTGCAAACTTTGTAAGGATTTTTCCACGGAGTAATTTCATATAGGTGGCTGCATACAACCCAAAAAGCTTTATAAAATAATGTCCAGGTGTTTCCTGTAATTCAATTGCAGTTATAGTAATTAGCACATTTCTTAAAACCTAAGCTGCCTTTCAATGCCAGACACTACCTACGTTCCAGTTCTGCCATCCTTACTCATAATTACATATCACCACTCTATTTAAAAGCTCACATTACATGCCAGAACAATGTAGAACTCAGCTATGGCCTATTCAGAGAAGAGATTTTATTAATCTTAGTTTAGCTATTATGCTTTGCTTGCCTGGTTTTCCTGGATGTGCAATTTCTGTGAATTGTTCTCACTAATAGTATCCTGTTTCTACGAGCAGGAAAGGGCCCAGTACAGTTTGTTAGTTAACATTACTTCCTATAAGCAGGGTCCATATTCTGTAGTAGCAGCACTAGAGTAGTCATTGTTCATGCTGGATAAGCAATGGATCATGCTGATGGCTGCTAATGGACATCCTCTGCAGCGAAACATGAACTGATAATCAGTACACCCAGATTTGCAATAGACTTCCTCCTTCCTGTTTTCACACTGCTGACCAAGGAGATGCCTCTTCCTGCTAAGCCTTTGTGCGACTTACTGATGTATGAAGCAAGAAACTGAAAAACAAGTGCTGCACTACCACTTTTTTTCCTAATTTTGTGTTGTAATAGTAGATAAAAAGGCAGCAAAGGAAATAGCAGCGTCGGTCACTTTGGTACTGGCTATTGCCATGGCATGAAGTGCCAAGTTTGGCCATCTGTTTCATATACCTAAATGGATACAAGCGGACATAGCCGGAACCTGTGTTATTTCATAGAAAATAAAGTAGGAAACGGTATTTTTATCTTCCCTTAATATTTCCATAGATTGTTTGTTAGATAAATCGTTACATTTTAGGAGCAATGGATTAATCTGTAAATCAAATTGGGAGCTCCTAAATTCTTTTAAAATATTTGCTCAGATTTCTATTACTCGTACCAGAAATAATTAGCCATCTTTTACAACCTCTAGCTAATCTGTCAACTTTATCTAGAGCCTTTGAGACACAATCTTCAAGATATATACAGACCAATTGTTTTAGTAGACAAAATAAATTTCATATGTCAACAATCTCATATGTCTCTTCACAAGACATATGAAATAGAACAGAATATTTAATGTCAGAAATGTGTACATTACTTATTTCAATAGGCTTTGAATATCAACATTACACAGATGTAAATACATTATTTCAGAAATTTAAGAAGTTCCGAATTAAATAAAATATCCAGTAATTAAAAAGTTTCAAAACCAATTGGATTAAGAATGTATTCTATTCAATACCGATCAAATCACATAATTCTTCTTTGTGTTCCTCTGCAAACATATAACCAAAACATGTAATTTACAATGATTTTATATTATTCAGTTTTGATAACTCTGTGAGCTCACATAGCCTATACATGGAAAATCATCATGCCTTTAACTCATGTAAAACAACAGCCTGTGCTATATATATTTGCACACCTCCCAGGATCACTGAAGAAAATAAAACATGACTTCCAAAAACAGTCTCTTTTCAATTCAGAAGATAAACTGAAACTAACTTACAGTGTTTCTCTCGGTTAGGCAGCAATTAACAGTGTTGAAGCAACTGACTTACTCCAGTTCTCCACCTGCTCCATAAACAAACTATGAAAATATGTTCATTTCTTAGAGAAAGGTGACACTCCAGCACAGTACAGGAACTTCACATTTCAAGACAAGGTAGCACACACTGGCTAACTGCTGACAGCTTCCTAAGTTTATTAAACAAACCAGAACCAATATGCAGTATAAAACAATATCTGCTATGTTACTTTTATAATGAAATTAACACAAAACAAAACTTGTAAGAAAACACTGCTTCCATGAACAAAATGGGGTAAAAATCCTTTAAAGTCCCTCTATGCCTAAGGAAGTTTGCAAACTTCCCAAAAGCAAAAGTCCCAAAACCTGAAAGTTTAAACACTTCCTTTTGAAGCTGAAATGTCCCAAAAGTATTCCTCAGGTACATATCCGGCAGTATATGCATTATTAATTTTGTATTACTCTGATTCACAGGAGAGTTGTAAGTTACACTCACTGCAATTTTGCAAGCAAATTACTTTCCCTGAGACATAGTGAAAATCCCCCTCACAGTATTAGAACTGAACACTTTTCTCATGCTATATAAAAATAAAAAAATATCCCCAGCGTCTTTTAGGTCTTCTCTGTCCAATCCCACGTCTTTCCATCAGGGCTGATTCACTCTAAAATTTGTTTCCTTTCTTCTTAATACCTCCATCAGTGATTAAGTTCCCTACTAGTTTGCTATTACTGGCAAAGGTTGAGGTATGGGAAGGCCTTCAGCCAGGCTTCAAGAGAGATCATTAACTCCTTCCTGCACAGGACCCAGTTTGTCAGAACTACAGATAGTTCAATAGCACAAGATGAGGAAGAGATGCATTGTTGGAAATACTTTAAGCTGAACATCAAAAAGAACATTCTGTCATTGTTATACCAAGGTCTGTGGTGACAGGGATTAGGTTTGGGCATTTCAACCATCACCAGAAAATAGCCAGAAAGACTAGCAACAGCTAGATTTTATAACTAGCCATAGCAAGCCTCCAGCAAGATAAAATCTCATGTAATTACCTGACGCTGATGCAAAGCTAGGTCTATATTTTTGAACGAGCTAGTACTTCACAGTTTACTACAACCCATAAAAATAGTTTCCTATTCGCAAATCCATTTCTGGCATTATCTTAAAAGCATTATTTAAGACATATTAATCCTCATCGATTTGAAAGAGCTCATTTTAGTAGTGTAATACATAAAATGCAACATGACAAAACTTGCAAACACACTAGCATTTGCAGGTCAAAACCAGACTTACATTTAACTGAATTATGCTAAGGCTCCTCAGGCAGATATCCATATTGAGGAAATTGCAAAGTCTCGGAGCAATGGTTCAGCAATATACAAAGCAAGCTGGAGCACAGGCTATGCTGTTGGCTTTCCAAAAAAATTTGTGAAGGATGCAAAATTACGCACTTCCCAAGCACAAGGCAGGTCCAAAATCTGGGTCACCAGACACTGAATAATATGAGCTTGAGGAATAAGTCAAAGACGAGATGATAGGAATAAGAACCAGCTTTTCTCAATTTAACTGATGTAAGAGTGCACAAGAATACGCTGTTCATATGATGAGAAGGGTAAATTTAAATGAGACACAATGACACAAACTGCATGAAACACCTATTAAGTACACTACTCTGATGATGATGCAGCAGATGATTCTTCTATTTTAAAAGCTTTAATGCATTTTGAAACTTGTTTCCTAAACACTGGGACAATTTCAAGCTCTTTGGTAATGCTTGTGAAGTTGAAGAGAGCTATTTCGGAACAATTCACATAGGTTACTAGCTAGGCTACAGCTTCACTTGGCAGTTGCCCATTTAGAAATCACTGCAAGAATTGAGTCAGAAGCTGATGCATGAACACTTAAAAGATCATGATCTGCAGACACATATTTCATGACAAACTTTATCAGCATTGAACTTAAAAGATTTTTTTCACAGCAAAAAAATGCAGTGTAGATATGCTTGCCCACAGTTTCAGGCTTTATAAAAAGTTGAGAAGTAATATGTTGAAACTTGCAGCAATACAAGCAAATCCTTCTAAAATACTTTTACTACCAATGGCAAATCTCACTGATCAGGGTACAGAAAAATCAGAACTGGAGTTCTGCTGCTGAATGCCAGATTAATCAGTCTACAGCATATACTCTTCTTATGCTCTCTTGACTATATAAAGGACTAGCAATAAAAAAAATTACTCCTTCAAAGCAATATACATTACACAGACAGTTGCTGTATCTGACTGTTGTCTTTCAACTTAAACACATGGAATACCATCAAATCCTGCACCAAGTAACAAAATCTGCAACTAACACTACCAGCATGCCTTTGCTTTTTCAAAATATACTGTTCACAGCGAGTAGGTCAGTCTCCTTAGTCCATAACTACCCAGTTACAAAATAGAAGTCAGTTATTATAATAAAGATAAACTGATATATAAATATATGTGCTGGTTTGGGCTGGGATAGAGCTATCTTTTTTCACAGTGGCTGGTATGGGGTTGTGTTTTGGATTTATGCTGAGCACAGGGCTGATACTATAGAGATGTTGTCATCGCTGAGCAGGGCTTGCACAGAGCCAAGGCCTTTTGGTGCTGCCACGCTGGTGAGGAGGCTGGGGGTGCACGGGAGGTTGAGGGGAGACAAAGCCAGGGCAGGTGACCCCAACTGACCAAAGGGATATTCCAGACCAGATGGCATCATGCCCAGTATATAACATAGGGGAACAAGGAAGAAGGGAGTAGACATTTGGAATGATGACACTGGTCTGGTCTTCCAAAGTAACTTCTACTTGTGAGGGGGCCCTGCAGTCCTGGACATGGCTGACCATCTGTCTGTCCAGGGGATGCAGTGAACTCATTGCTTGCTTTGCTTGTGTGTGCAGCCTTTGCTTTCCCTATTAAACTGTCTTTATCTCAACCCACAAGTTTTCCAGCTTTTATCCCTCTGATTCTCTCCCCCATCCTGCAGATTGGAGAGTGAATGGGCGGCTGGGTGGGCTTGGCTGCTGGCTGGGGTTAAACCACAACAATATACAAGAAAGTACAGTCTGTTACCTGATCCAAAAGAGACACAGCTATCACACAAGGAATTTCCAGGTTTTTTGGGCTACTTTGTAACTTCTGTTTGAAAGAGAACCAGGAATGAAACACATTAACTTGAAAATTGAGAAGGGCTTGAAGACAGACCATTAATAAAGAGACTACTGATTTTCAAACCAACAGCTTACGATTCTGTAAAAGATTATCATACTATTTGAAATCCAAATATGTGATCAAACAATTAAAATTCTGATTTAAAGCGCTGGCTGATGATCTCAGAGTCCTCTTACATTTGCTCTATATTTAAAACAAGGCTAAACTATAGACAAAAATGAGAATTGCTGATTTGTATTCCAAAACCAAAATAATAATAACACAGAAAAATTACTTTAGACAATACTACCAGACAAGTAAGACCACAAGACAAAAATGAAGGCAACCACATTTTGTTATTAGATAACCACATCACAAATCCCAACAGACCATAGGCAAGTACTCAGAAAAAGTATTTCCCTGCCTGCAATTGTGTTAATACTGTACAATCTTCCCACATTTTGAGAAGTCATTCACACTGCCTATGTTACTGCTTACTAAGTGTTGTTCTGAAGACACAGAATCACATAGCTAAATCGTGCCTGCTGGTAACTATAATGGATACTTTCAGTAAAACAGAAGTTACATAACATTTAGGCACTTCACTCATTTTGCTTTGGACAGGCCCCCTCAATGAATACAAGAATATCTCCAAAATACAAATTACAGACCCCAGTCTGGGCAAAGCACTTAGAGTTGCAAAGTGAACCACAATATAGTAAAACCAGCAGAATTAGACTCTCCCTCCACATTTCTAACTCTGAATTTTCTTAGAGGCCTTGATCAGCAAAGGACAAAAAAGTCTTGTTTATTTTTATAATGATGCCTTACTAAAGTGTAGCTTTTACCTTTGGCTTTTCTGTAACACAACGACAGAAGCTCAGGATGAACAGCTATCAATTGATTCTAACACTTCCGCCAAACTCATTTATGATGTCCAACCTCCAAATTCTATTTAACCTAAATGAGAAAAACATAGCACCATATAGAAATGATTTTGCTTTGCAGGCTCAGCTCAGTTCTGCTTTTACCAGTGCAATGCAGTCCTTGATCAGTGGAAGGTGACTGTAGCATACTCCAGCATCAGACAAAAATGCATCAACTGAATGGCGCTTGTGGGTGTGATTGTCGTAGCCAGAGAAAACACGCCAATGAAATGTCTTCACAGAAAGCTCTCTAAGAACTCTGCAAAGAAGTTTCATGACCTGCACAACTTAGAGCAACCTAAAAGATGGTCTAACATCTACCAGGCAACAGCTTGGTGATGACAGATTTCAGGAAGAGAGAATTTGATTAAAGGCATTTTTACACTGACTTTTGAGGAGCACTTTCCAAGCTGTGATTATGGGTTAAAGCTACAGAGTACATTCCATTTACAGATACATCAATAGACATAACACCTTCTTATCAACTTCACCTTAGCTACAATATTTCCTTTATTAAATCCCCCACCGTTTTTTATTTAATTACACTTTGGCATTTTTGTTCAGTCAATGGATTGTGGGCATGGAGGTACTCCACTGACAGGCTGTGCATAGGAATCACATAACACTGCAGACTTAGTGATGCAAATCCCACAAGATTAAGTGTTTAGAGAAAGTCTACCACATGCTTATGAAATATATTGCCAAGCGAAAGTTTAAGAGTTAATTCATTTATTTTTCAAAAAGGCTTTAAAATACTCCACATTACTACAGACTCAAAGAGACTCATACCTATAGTATACCAGGGCACTGGTAGAACAACTTCTACTCTGTTGAGTTCCACTTTGACCTATTTCAACCAACCATAAACTAACCATCTTCTTCTGAAGAGAATTTATCTTTTTAGCTACCACAGCATGTCCCACTGACTACTCAAGAAGTGTTAAGACACAGAGTTCCGTGAGGGCCTTAAACTTTTTTGTTATTGGCTTTCTGATTTTTTGTTGTTGTTGTTGAGAGGATTACAGGAATTGCCTTTCTTTCTGTATTCTTCCATTTCCTTTCTAAAGATTAGAAATGTGATAGCTCTCCCTGAGAGAAACTCAAAAGTATGTATGCAACATGAATTATAAGACATTAACATGTTATATAAAAAGGTGAGAGTGATGAGCCTTTAACAGGTTTTGTCATTAATCTCATTTTGTTAGCCATTAAAGCCAAAGATGTTGATAAAAGTTTCACAGTCTGATGAAAAAAAAATTAATCTTGTCTTGCTATATACACAGTCTGCCTATTTAATGAAAGGCATGTTGGCTTAAGTCTCATTTGTAATGATTCAGCATGTGTTACAGAATTTAGAGATGCAAGTATAAAATAGCAGGAAATTTAAATCAATAAATTCATCCACTTAAAATCTAAAAAAAAAAAATAAATTTAATCAAATACAATCTTTTTATTTCATATTTCTTGAGATGCACAGCGATCTTTAGGAGCTAACTCTCCTAAACAGTAAATAATCCCAACTGCACTAGCTGTACATTGATTCCTCCTATAAAGGACCTGCATTTCACATTCCTCCTTACGGGTAGATTTCGGCACTAGAAAATCACCTGCAAGATCAGCCTGTATGTTGTTCCTTACCTGTAAATTATACACAAAACCATTATATATCAATAAATGCTATAATTTTTAATATCATAAGAATAAATGCTGCTGCTCTTGTAGCAGGGTAGGAAACAGCACCCTGGCAGGGACAGCTACACCCAACCAGCAAGCAAAACACTGAAGAAAAACAAGAGCAAAAACATGTTTCCATGGAATCTACATAAGGCCCACAAAAAAAAAGTACACTTCCTTTGTGAAGCATGGATGTACAAGGAAGACATTAATATCTTGATATGAACAATTAAGGATAAGTCAGATCTTGCATATCCTACGATCTTCAGCATTGAATTACCTCATACTACTTATCTGAACCACTCACCTCAAGTCCCTTCTTTTGTTCTGCTACTTAAGTAGGTATGTTGGTACTTTATTTCATGGGGCAATGCTATAAATATTCTCCCAGCATTACAGACCAGAGATTATAAAAATAGTCCATTTCACATAATGAAATGAACGTAATTTCAGTCATTACATGAGATAACTAGCTTCAGCAGCTTCTGTGGCAGGAAATCAATGGATCACTTTATGTTGTAGCCTTATGCAACTGCACATAGAATTCCTCATTTCTTTGATTTATATTGTTTAGGAGGTAAACCTAGATCTCATGCAGAAAATAATGCTCCATTTTACATTCATGCTTCTGTTAATTGAAACAGATCTTGCAACTAGATGTGGGATTTCAGACTTTTCAGTTTCACACAGCAATTCACAAATTGTAACAGACAGAGCTGAGCAGACAGCTCAAGTTTTGATTTTAAACACTGCTGTTCTTAGGAAGTAGAAGCATGGACTTCTTTCAAAACACTCAGCCAGATGTAACCACTCTTTAACCTCATTTTTTTAATTTGTAATTGAACACTAGAGGTTAAATCAGACCAACATGCACATTTTTCCTAAAAATCCTGAAAGACAGCAGTGCAAAATTCCCTTATTGGAAAGTCAGTGATAGGATAGAAATATGTAAAAATAATTAAGAAATTAAATGTTAGTATTTTTTAAAATGTCAGCACATTTTAGATGCTTAATATGGATAAGAGATTCCTATAATCCCTTCCCCATCCACACCTGTGGCTCCCAAACATGCCTTCTTCTGCTATGTAACCTAATTCTCTGTCCTTTCCACAGGTTACTCTGATATAAGCTCTATACCGGAGATGGTAGCAAAACTGCAATTACATTTACTATTTCGGTGTGATTTTTCGCAGGCACCAGCTTCAACCTGCCTGGGCTTGTTAAGTGAAACACAGTTAAATGCCTCCAGGGACAACTCAAGTCTGAAAGCATCCCAGCTACTTTCTCTCAGCCTAAACCCACAGACTCTCCACAGGTGAGGCTCCTTGTAATGCTCAGCCTTCAGCATTTCCACACTGTATTCCCAATAGCAGCTGTGTTTATGGAACATGAGGGGAGATTAGAGTGCAGTTTGCTCCGAGCTGACCTCCAAGGCCAGACTGACCCAGTAAGCAGTCCCTGTGTGATGTCTGGACGATCCCACCACACTCTCCAGCAGGGCTCTCCAAGGATTGATTAGCCCTAGCCTCGCACAAGCACCCAGACTGCCACCTCCCACACAGCTTTGGAGGATCCACTGTAGACACACGTAGTCAATCTCTAAGTCAATTGCTATGATGTGCAAAATGACCCATCTGGCATGCAACAGAAACTTCTCTTCCACCAGTTCTCAACACTGGCTTCCTCACCAGTGTACCCTGCGTTCAACCCTTTCCCAGCCCTGTCCACACTCTCCAGCAGGCACCACTCCCACTCCAGGAAAAGCCAGCAGCATCATGTTCACTGCTTTCCAGCATGCTGCCACACAAACTGCCTTTTCCAGTTTTCTGCACATAGGCTCACTGTGTCTTCTCAAAGAGATAACATTCAAATTCACAGCTCTCTCTCCTCCATTTGCCTAGTGCCTGTGCTTTTTTACTTCTTTCAGACATCTTTAATCAAGGAGCATCAGCACAGCTCCATGAAGCAGATTCCCTTTCCCCCTGTGCTTCCTCTATACCCAATTCACCCTCCAAAGGCCTGGCCCTTCTCTCGCCAGCTCAAAGTGAAAGACACTTCAACGTTTGCCTCTAACAGGAAAGGTTATGCAAAACCTTTTCTTCAACATGAAGGCTAGGTCATTTGGCAATATGTGGAATTGGAGAGAAGAGCCAGAAAACCAAACCACTGAAGACATGGCATATCAGAAATGCTCTAAACACTGTCACATCTTCAAGGAAGCTGACCAGGGTAATAGGTTTCAGACCGCCTCATTAGAGGTTGCATGGTGGAGCACTGCAACACCCACCCACGATACGGTTTCGGCCCCGTTCTCAGCACAGAACCGGGGGTACCGGCGCACCCAGGGAGCTGACTCGTGTCCAAGTGCGGGCAGCAAGGGCCGTCACCGGGTTACGGCGCGCGCCCCAAGCCCGGCCACCCGCGCCGGGCCCAGCGCCGGCGCCCTGTCCCGAGGCCCCAGTTCAGCCCCGCCGGAGCCGGGTAGTGCCCGACTGCTTCCCTGGCAGACAATGCCAGGGAGCGGCCAGCCCGGGGCCGGGGCACGGCCGCCGTCTCCGCTCGGTCCCCCTTCCCTGTCAGCGCCCCGGCACGGCGTGACAGCCCCACTGCCTGCCCGCGCCGCAGCGGCCCCTTCCCTCCGCCCCGCAGGGCCCTTGGCGGGGGTCGGGCCCCCGCGGAGCGGCACTGGGGGCTGTGCGCCCCCTCCGCGCACGGCGCGGCCGCTCCCGCCGGCGGCACTGCGGGCGGCCCCGCGCCGTCCCTGGGGAGCAGCTGTCAGAAAGCGCGGCCGGGCCGGGCTGCAGCTCCCCGGGCCGGCGGGCAGGCAGGGTGGGGAAGCTTCGCCCGTTGGCGGCGGCGCCGCGGCCCCCGCGCCCCGCACCTCAGGGTGGGTCCCACGCAGGCCGTGTCCGTGCTCTCGATCTCCTGCAAGATCCGATCATGCTCGGGGAGACTCTCCGCCATCTTGGATGGGAGGGACCCGGCGGCCGCGCCGCTGCGGGAGGTGCGGAGGGAGGAGCGGCCGCGCAGCCGGGCAGGGAGGGTTTCCCGGTGCGCACGGAGCGCAGGGCTACGGCAAAGAGGGAGGGGCAAGGGCAGGGGCAGGTGAGGAGGCGCAGGTTGTGCCGGGTCGCGCGCCCCGACTTTACACCAGCTCGGCCGTGCCCCGCGGCCCTTGTCTGGGGAAGGACTGCGCCTGGGACGCCCGGGGAGCCTGGCAGGACCCCTTCGTCCCCGTGGCATCTCCGGGCACTGATGTCCAGCAGAGACCGCGGGCAGCTGCGTCTGCCCGGCGCCAGCCGCGGCGACCCGCTCGGCGTACTGTGACAAATGAGGGACACGCAAAATGCGGCCCCTGTTCCAGACGGACCGGCTGCCCGCCCCAGTGCGCCGCGCTGCAGAGACGCCTTGAACGCTTAGAGGGTTCAACATGGCCTTTTCCAGTGGGCGAGTTCTGGTTTGTTTCATGGTGTAGTCTTGTTTTATTTTTATTATAATTTATTTGGTTTGTTTTGATTTGACAGTTCCTGCACACGCAGGTCGTGCCCGTCCCGTCAGGGATGCATCAACCCCTGAGGCGGAGGCTCTGCGGGGGTTTCTGCATTCAGGTTATGTCACTGACTTCATTCTTTCCATTCTTTACGTAATAGAAATTTGGGAGTCGGGGTGAAAATAGAACAAAAACGAAACAAAAAAATGCACCATTATGCGCAGTGGCTTGCAATGTTTCACTAGAAACGGCCATACTGTTTCCTAGTGCTTTGTACAGCAAAGCTTTGTCAATGAAGGACAAATAGTTTATTTTCTATTTAAATTACACACTTTGAGGCCTGTGGCCAAAGATGAATTAATCCTTGGGTTTTATGTGCTCAGGAGACAGGATACACCTGCTTTCTGGGCAAAGTTATCTGCACACAAGTGGGAAGCTCATGTAAAGAAATAGGCCAGATACGTAAAACTTGAGAGTGATGTGTAGCTACTTTTTGCAGTATGGAACTGACAGCATTTGACAAGTGTGAATGTGTCAAGGTCTACAATTGCATTTGACATCCTTCCAGTTACTGTTATCAAGCTCATCATCCCTCTTGCTCTAGTGCAACTACACTTGTACATGAATTCATAAATGGTACCAAAGACTGTGCACATTTTGTCTGTTGTTGTGCCTTTATCATATTCAGTGTTGACTTAGGTGAATCTGTTGATGATACCTACTAAATCAACAAGGTCTATTCTAATTGTAGACAAGTGCTTACAAAGCACTTGCAAACAAAAAAAAAAAAGGAAAAATCCTAGCACTTGTACTATTTCCATCAAGAAATCACTCAAATGCAGTAACAATCTTCCCACATTCCTTTTTTTTCCCCATCACCAAAATACTGAAGTTATAGATTGACACATTTTTCAGGTTAAATGTAATTTTCTTTTTTTAGCCTGATCGTTACTGCAACCTGACACCTACAGTGCCAGGCAGGCTATTTTTAAAACTCTTCTATAAACTGACAATATACTTAAAGAAATTACATCATAATCTTTTATGTATTACTTTTTTTAAGGATGAATATGCAGAGGAATTTTTTTCAGTTGCACTTTTCCCTTTAAACAGTTTCCATAAGCTACAAATGAAAAGAAAAATCTTCAGATATTTAGAAGTATCAACAGTAAAACCTTAAGTAGTTGTCTTTAGTGATTAAAATAAAAGCTGCATTTATTAAAAATTTAAGAATAAAAAGCAGTTAATTCATTAAAAATGTAGCTGTTAACTTTGAATTAAAAACAGTGCTACACAAAAGAGAAAATTCCTCCTTTTTTCACTTTTAAGAGCAATTTCTTTTTTCACAAATCTGCAGGCAGCCATCAGTAAAAGATCACTTTGTCCTGGTGAAAAGAAAGAGTGGAGTAGGTCACCTTGGTTTGTATTTTTTCACCTGAGGGCCAATCACATTGAAATTAAACTCAACTTTCCTGTAGGCTTCAGGGTCAGGAAAACAAAGCTTCTAATACGTTATGCTGACTGAAAGAACAACTACAGAATGGAACACATCCATCATGAAAAATGTAATATTATCAAAAAGAAGCATACCTTAGGGTGGTTCCAAGAGGCAGCTCAAAGGACTGGATCTCAGCAAGGGCATTTTCATATATCTGATCTTTATTTTCTTCTAGATACAATTCTGACAGATTTGGCTTGCTTTTCCTTGCCATAGAGTAGCATAAAACTAATCTAACTTTAGGAGAGGACTTTTATTCTGATTACTATAGTTGACTAAGTGACTCTCTAGTCAGCAAAACCAGGCATAAAAAAAAGATCCTGTGCTAACCTCGTGACTCCTGAGGACTTTGTGTCCAAGAATGGTGCACAGCTGCTGTTTTCCTGTCTGCTGGTAACATTTGCCTTGTATGCAGTACCCAGGCCGGCACAGTCTTTTTTGTGTGTGTTTCCAAGTTATTTATCTTAACAACAAATTTACTGCCAAAATAATATTTTTACATCCTTGAAATAGCTCATCATTAATAAATATTAAACCTGAAATTTAGTCATTTTGAAAACATAACTTTAAAGGAATTTCAGACACTAGACACCAATGCTTAATTTCTCTGTTAAGTTTTATGAGATTAAAAATATTTTTTTAAAAAATTCTGTTTTCATTTTGTTACATACAAAGCTTGAACACAAGGACTTAGCTGGATTTATGAAAAAGGTTTATGGATCTTGTAAAGCAGATTAAAAAACAGAGAAACTTTTATGTTCTCATCTCTTTCCTTTTCAACATTAGTAGTAGCTACTTATAATAACAAATTGCAAAAAATGCTCTGTGATAACTGTGGGTTTTATGTGTGTAAGCAATAAAAAAGCTCTTACTAATTTATTACCTGCATGGAAAAAAAATGGATAAACAAATGTTGAAAGCAGTGCTGCTGTCACGTCATTGTCATGATGGTGGCAAAGAAAATACTTTATACGATTGCCATGAATTACTTTAATTTCAGGCAGCTATTTCAAACATGAGACTGGGGTTCTAGATAATTCAGTTTAAACAACTTTTTAGAAGCCTAATTTAATGTTATTTGGATAATGAAACTTAATATATTTTGATTTTTAAATATTTCAAGGGTTTAAATCAAAATTTGGCTCCTAATCTCAGTACTGCTCCTGACAAAATTGATGACAGTCCAGACACTCATAATGCAGTCAACAGTTAAATGCAGGCAAGCAGAGATTAGTCATTTCTGAGCAGGATGATATATACTTCATTCACCTCTCTGTGCCCAGTGGGAACACTGAGGAGATGAGTTCGTGTCAGTAGCAGTGGGAAAGAACACTAAAAGCTACACTGAGTTAAGGCTGCATACAAATTTGCATTGTGTTCCCTTGAAAAGCTGCTTTAATCACCAGCTTGTTTTTGAACCAAAATTAAGCAATTGCTCTGTTAGCATTACTATGCAATACATTTTCTGCTTTCATGTTCTACACAGAGCTGTGAGTAATTTTACACTTTCCACAAGAAATGGGAGCCTGTGATTGACCCATCCAGCCACTGGATGTCACACAAATGCAGATGAAAGGATGGATATTGTAACTACTCATTCTAATCTTAACAGTCACTGGATTCAGTATTAATTTAACAGTTATGAGGTGACACTGTGAAAGTAAACTGCAAATATTATAATAAGCTTAAGCTTATTTGTGGGATAGAAGAAAGTACATCTACTTGCCACTGTTGCACACCAGAGGCAGGGCAGGTAAATCAGATCCCTCAGACATTTATACCCAGCCATCACACACTGTGGCTGGCAATAAAAATAGAAAGCAATGGTGGAAGCATGACAATTTATACAAAGTGCTTTTATGAATATATCTATGTGATTTTGAATCAGAGGCTTTGAGTACAATTGCTTCTTTCCCCAAAATTTAAACAATAGCTTGCTTTAAGAAATCAACCAACCAAAATAAACAGGACTCTGAATCTGTTGTGCAAATATTCTTGTTGGTATCACAGCTGCCTGGAAATAAATATGTTTCATAACAAAGCAAAACAATGTAAAAAGAAGCAAACAAATACAAAGGTGAATGACCAAGAAATAGGCAGATGTTACAGTCTCTTCAGTTGTGGCGGTGCGTGTACCTTGGTTCTCTGTACAGGATCAGACCAAATTGCATCAGGCCCAGCTGCTCAGCTCTCCAGAGTGCTTTACACCTCCACTGAACCAGTCTAAGACCATGATATCCAGAGAAGGATCCAATGTACAGTGGTGGATCTGTATCTGACCTCAGATCTGTGGGCAGGAGTACATTAACACCTGCCAAAAGCCCTTTCTGCTGCAGATTACACTGCTTTCCCTGTGCTGTCTGTCCAACCTGTGCTCCCCTTCTCCACTTCTGTCTTCTTCTCCTCCCCACCATAATTCCAGTGCTGATTAGATGTGCCCAACGTCTACATCTTTCAGTCATACAGAAGCTTTTCCTTTTTCCATCTGGGACCACTCTCACAAGGCTTTACAGAACTGCCTTGTTCAAGGAAATAGAGTATTTTTGCATAAAAAAGCAACAAATTCAGTATAGGCACATCAGTTTCTGGCAGAACACTGTATCTTTGCTTCACAACTATACATAACATGCTCAGAGGCTGCAACTAAATAGATGGTCAGCAAAGACAATGCTAAGTATTTAATTATATATATATTCTTTTTAAAAAATTATGGTACTCTCCATGCAGAAGAGGAGACTAGTAGTTATGATTTCTGAGGTATCACACTTGTACTAGCTCAGATTTAAGCAGGTCAAGAAGCCTGAGAAGGTATTAATCTGCTAGAAGTCCCAGACTGAAAATGGGAAGGTATTTTCTGTGCTGGATAAATTCACACTATTTCTGTGAAGTATTTCATTATTTGGACAGGCAGAAGCCTCAGGTCCTGTAGGCTATAAAGGCAGCTGCTGCTGTCTTTCCAATCATCCTGTGATTTTCCTTTGAAAAAATGATCCAAAGCACCTATTTCTTGCTCAAGGTATTAAAACGGTTCACAGCTCTGTAGAGAGCAAGAGGGGAAATTGAGGCAAATTATCAACAAGATTGTGAAACAGGATGCAGAGGCTTATCTAGAGCAAAACTACTTTCACCATGTCCTTTCTCCCTTTCCTCCCCTAATTCCTATTCTTCCCCAATCCTAATGGGATACCAGAGGGACAAAAACTGCTAGTTTAAATCTTGCCTGCCTGTGTTGATACTTTAAAAATACATTTTACCCACATGACCATTTTAAAAAGTGTAATGTGCTGTAGAATAGAGTCCCTACTGGCTATGCAGTGTAGATTACTTACTTCCCTTTTTTAAAAATTGCCAGTGCACGATGAGCAGCTTCGAGTGTTTCATTTTCTTTCCCAGTTGGATTGGAATCCATTTTGAATGATTCATGGAAAAGAGAAAAGGGGGAAAATGTCCACCCTCAAATGGAATTACTATAGATAATTTTCACATGCAATGCCATCCATAACAAATTACTTCACTGGTCGTTGCTCAGATATCTCCTCTTTACCTCCCTCCACAAGAACAACAATGCCATTAGTCATTTCTCTGGCATCTCCTGCTCTGCTATTGCCTCCTTTCCTGGGCTCATCGGACCCTTGCAAACCAGCTCATTGTCCCTAGAAACTCGATTGGCTGCTCCCGTTCACTTTGTGCCTGTTTTTTTCTGATGGCCAGACCCATTACTGCCTCTCAGATGAGGCTTGGTGGCAACAACCCTATCAAATGATTCTTGGGAAAAACAGGCAGATAAGGAGATAATGGAATCACCACTGCCACTTTTTGTCTTTTACCTTTTTGCCTAATATAATATCAGGTATCAGCATGGAAATTACTTTTATTTCAAAGCAATTAAGTGAATTATGTTTTCTGAATTGTAGTCAATCATAAATACATTGTTTCTTGTTTTAATTACACTGGATTTAAGAATTGGACGGTGTATATAATGATCTTCACCAAAATACTGAGTGAAAAATGTTTTATTTCACATTTACACCTGGAGGTTTTTTTTATAATAAACAGTCAAAACAGCACACATATTTCCCATTAGGACGGTAATGCATCACTAATTGATTTTGACATTTCATTGACATCTTACAAGTGCCTAAAAATATCTGGAGAGATCCTCAGCTGGTGCTGATATTATCTTTATATGAGTCAATAAAGGCATTGAAACTAGTGGCTGAACAGAGGCTCTTCTGTCTGACTGCAGTGGGAAGGAGAGTCACTGTCATATGTGTTTATATGATGCTTGGTGCCACTGAAGAACAAGTACTGTTTCATTTTCATCGCAACATACAAACCATATTTTTTAGCACAGAATTTGAATTTCCTATTTGAAGGAAATAATACTGGGTAGTAGCCTACAAAGTAGCATCTTTATCATTCTACAGAACAAAACACTGATGCATAAAAAATATTTCTCTCTCCTTACTCGTGCTTTTAAGGAACAGCCATTGACTAAAACCCTGAGTAAAGGATGTACCCTGGGAGCCTGAGGGCTTTGCTTCTTTGTAGGCAGTGGAGAGCTACATTACAGATATTTTCCTGGAGGACATTATTTTCCTTGAACAGGAGGGCTGTTTTTTTCTCCACACTTTTAAGAGCATCCAGTCTTAGATAGCCACAGCATTTATATTCCTTCTGTAACCCAGGAGAACTTTCCTGAGAAAAATAGCCCCTGTTTTAGTTTGGGGTATGAACAAGTAAGAAATTAAAATCACTTTTGAGGTTAGGGTGAGTGCATGATGGACATCTGACTGGTGATGTCCATCTGAGTCTATTCTCTGAGTCTATTCTCACTGCAAACTGAAACGCTTTAAATGAAACTACTACAAACAACCCACTCAGAAGTTTGATCATTTTTATCATGGCCTATATTCTTTTAATATTTCAAGAAAAAAAAACAACCTTGTCTGAATACAGGCTTGAATCACTTTAGCTAACAGTTAATTAAACTAAATATCTCCACAGGCATTTTTAGTCTCTCAGGTTCTTATTTTAGTTTAGTTAGGACTCCATCTAATTCATTTAAGTGAAATAACTCTGCCGTAGAAAAGAATATTATCGATAGTTTTTTTCACCAGTTCTGTGCAGGTCCAGCTTACGCTTCTGCTCCATTCTCCACTCACGCTTCTCTGAAGTTTGTAAGAGGGAACAATTAACATTAGGTTACCACTGCATGATGGTTGGTATTTTAATTGTCCTACCAGACAGATCTGGCCAGCGGAAATCTTAAGTATTCATTTTGCTGAAGAACCCTATGCCTAAGAATGCCTAACTATTTAGTAGTGTTAACAGCAGTCAGGAAATTTAAAGGAAGTACCTTGACTATCAGCTGCTTAGATAGCTCGGTCTTATGATTGTGAAAGAAAAAGAAAAACCAACCAAGCAAACAACGCCAAATAATACTATACTTGAAGAGAAAAATCTCTTTTCCAGTAAACGGTACAAGAATCATTATTTAAAGTGCCACATCACACTAGCTGCTTTTTTGTAACATTTCCTAGCTATATTCAATTAACATTGCACGTTAATCCTTGTAAATCAACACTATGAACTTTGAAAGGAACTGCTTATTTTTTGAGAACATTCCAGACCACAAACACTTTTTCCAGTGAAAACTGAGCAATTACAATAAGACTCTGTTTGAGTAAGAAAATAGGAAATTATGCTAAACAAAAGGGAATGTTTATTTAGAAATTCCAAGGCCATTAATTTATATTAACAAACTGTTTGTGCTCAGAAACTATAATCAAAAGGTGATGTGAATCATTGATCACAAAAGGACTTTATAGATAAGGAGCAAGTGCAGTACTGGGGGATTGTATTATATATTAACAACTTTCATGAGCAGCTTTTGCTGATTCATTTGGCAGGAAGTGAGCTGCCAAGAAAGATTTCTAGGGGAGGAACAATCAACAATATTTTCATATAAAATAACCTCCAGTTACTGTATTGTTCTCACAACATTTGCTAATGAATGTTTTCCTGTTCAAGAAAAAAGTGCATAAATCACAAAAACAAAGGCAAATCTGGTTTAGTGTTACACTGCTATAAATACACACACAATCAGGCAAAGTAAGAGCAATTAAAAAACTGGGAAACTGGTAAGCACTCCTTGTGAAATTGCTGCACAGTTGAGAAAGATAACAGTAAATGCTGTTCTTTTTGGAGGAAAAAAGTCACACTTTTATCTTTCTTCTTGGTTTTGAAGCTCACTGGCCATGGCACGCCTGGGATTTCATCCAAAAGGCAGTACTTGGTTTTCATTCAGGAGAGCAGGACCTCCAGAAACACCAATATTGAGCCCCACCGGGGGCTAACGTCATGCTGGGAGGCTGCAAATGATAGGAAAGCTCCATGCTTTAAAAATTGAACTTGAATCACTGCAGGCAGACCCAACACAGCAGGACACCCACAGCGCAGGACACGAATGTCACCAGGCCAGCCCCACCAGCACACTCTAGAGCACCCCATGGCACGGGGATAGCTTGGCCCTCCAAGGTCAGCTATGAGCAGCACAGCCAGCCAAGGAGGGGTCCCCACTGCTCCTGGGGGCCTGTGTTATGTAAAGTGCACTAGGGATGATCCACAGGAAGGGGACACGGTGAGTCTGGCAGTCCTCTGCCATCTGGCCCATGCCAAGGATGCTTTGCCCACAGTGCCAGCAGGCATCATTCAGCTTTCTTAAACCCTTTCATTGCTACCACTGGTACAAAGAGAGAAAAAAAAAATACAAATGCCTTCAACTAATCTTAGTTATAACTTGATATGTGATGGCACTGCCCAAATGTAGTGAATTTGGGGACACATGGTGGAGGAAAGAGAATGGGAGAGACAGCATGTGCCAAGGAGCTTCTAAGAGTAAAAAATGCTGCAGTACATCTTACAGACACCTGTAGATTCTGCTCTAGCTGGATACTGGTTAGAGGTTACTCACAACCAGTTGTGTAGTTCATTAACGCAGACTTTCCTAGTGTAAGAGTTTCTACAGTACCTGTCCTTAAATGCATAGTAACTAACCAGGGGCAGATTTAGGAAGCAATCTATTAGAATGACTAAGAAAAGTTTTAAAGAAATTAAGAAGGAAACAAACAGAAGCCAAATAAATTAGCAATTGTGTATTTTCATTCAGCACAGACATGGCAGAGATCTGTTTTTTTATCTTCCTTTTTTTTTCATTATGAAACACGTAGCTATTCTCTGATTCAAGAAATACTAATTAGGCAACTCTGGAAAGAAATGGCAACTCTTGCAAAAGAAAAGTGCTGTGTAATAAGCTGTCATGAATTTCCACTAATTCTACCACAAATGATGGCCAGAGAAAGTCCTGATTATCAAAAACCTGCCAGTTAAATACATGAAAAAAAAAACTAAACATTTAAAGGGTTTTAAAAATTAAAGTATTTTGAAATGTTGTGTTCAGTCAGCAAAATCTATTAGCATAACTGGAGCCTGAAATCAAGATAGAGTTTGTATAGAGCTAATGTAAATTCAGACTTCAAAAAATAGTTTAAAACATCACTTATTGGTGTCACATAAATACTCACACTCTCACCTCTGCTGGTTGATCTCATCCTGAGAACACAGATATCACATCTCTCAGTAACAACCCATTGTAAGATTTAAGCTGGCCTGATAATGCAACTCATCTGAGTGACAACAACAAGAAGCTATAGTCTGCTCATCAAGTACTGCAGGAAAGACGATATTAAATCATTAATCATGGCAAAACCCAGATATATCAGAAATTCCTGACTTAAGAATCATTGTTAACAACATGAAATATTTGAAACCATTCACATACTGTAACTTACCAAGACAATGAGGATACTATAAAACAAAATTACAAAATTGAACAACAAATTGAATTCTACAATTTAAGCAGATTTTGGTAATTAAATAATCTATTATTTAAAGTCCAAATAATGATTTAACTTGTATTTTGCCCTTTGCATATATCAATCTGCCTGAGATACTAAGAGGCATCAAAAAGATTTCAGGAAATATTATCTATTCAGTGGAAGTAATTAATAACAAATACAGATATTTAACACGTCTTATCTCCAACTATCCAGGAAAAACATTGAAGATATCTGGGTCATGTTAAGAATAAAACAAAAATATTTTTCACATCAGGCTTTACATTAGGAAGCAAGAAGGATGCACTGAAAAGGTTAGAACGGCTTAATTCCTCTTTTCATTATCCAGAGAAGTACATTTATAAGCCAAATGAATAAAAGGCACATGCAAGATGCAATCCATGGAAAACAGGGTAATAGTGAATCTTCAGTGATATTGGGATGATTCAGATTTGCACTGCAAATAGAGATTCTAAAGATGGTAAAAAGCAAACAATTATCTCACAAGAATTGCTAATTATTACTTAAAGGATATTTTTTATCTTCTTTTCTCTTACTTTATTAGTAGTAGATGAAACTGTCCTACAGTTGGGTGATCCTATTATTTATTTCAAAAATTGACAAGCTGAAATAAAGGGTGATTTAATATATTTATATGTTCATATATACACAACTTGTACGTTAGCCATTACCTGCCACCCTCCTCCCTCATCTCTTGGTGTAACATAAGATTTACATTTAGAGTTTCCTTTTCCTCCTAAAAGCAATGTATCATTTTCAGAGGTGCGGAGCCCAACAGTGTAAATTTTGCAGCTTGAAATGTAGCATAACACGTTGTCCCCCATGCCTGCTTCAAAACATTAGGGGAAAATTTGCTTGATAGAGACAAAAAGCAATTAAGGGTTTGGTTGGGGGGCGATGGGTTTCATGCTTTGACTGCAAACTTTCAAAAGGCACAAAGGTATTTTCTTTGCCCAAGACAAGCAACCAACAGACTTGGAGCCCACCACAGACCACTGCGCAGGCACAATGGGAAGGAAAATCAGCCTTACCTCTGATTTTTCCTGTGTGTTTAAATCAGACACTTAATGATTTTATTTTAATGTAGGGTTTGAGTTTGAATAGTACTTTAAGCACTAAACTGTCTCCTTAGTGTTTGGAAGGGATTAAGTTCAGAGTTCATTGTGTTGTCTGTCATTTTAAAAAGATTAGATAGTTTAGTTCGGCTCCCACTGGCTATGTAAAAGTCTCTGTATTTATTGACTGTCTGGAGTCATTATCAAAGCTTCTAAAACCAATCGACACCTTGTAAACAAAAGTCCCATTATTTTAGTGATCCTGATAAGATTTACATGATATCCACATTTTTGTTATGATCGATTTAACTGTTAGAGATATCCATACTGTAACAGGTTATGTGTGATAAATGATTACCAATTCAATTAGCAAATTAGGCTTTACATTGGTTTGGAAAACCTGAACGAATGCAACCCACCCAAGTCTATGTCAGATATAACTTGTAGTTTGGGGTTTGGATCAGGAAAATTCTGAAAAGTTTCAAATATTCTTCCAGGGGAAAAAGATCCTTTCAAAGGGAAGAAATGGTATTTTAAACTTGGGAATCATTCTGGTGATTATTAGTAAACTGAGAAAAAATATCATGTGGTAGAGTCTGATGTCCTAAAAGAGTAGATTTTGGTCATGCAGTAGGAAAGCTGTGCACCATTAGACTACTACTATAAAATTGTATAAATTATATTACATTTAATTTTGTTAAATTGTATGAATTATTTATTTTTCAAATAGCCATACAAAAATCAAGTTGAATTAGAGACTTCAAAGAGTCATTCTCAAGAAATGACTGAAGTTTTTTGGTTGGTTTATAAAGGGGCAAAGCTAAATTACAGAGCTGTCAATTGAACAATCACATTGTAAATATCACTGACAACCAGTCCCATTTCTGATGCCCCAGGACTTCCATTTGTAAGCCAGATGCTCCAAACACAGCAAAGCATTGCAGTCTTTCTGAAACAGAATGATGTATTTCACTGTACTTACCTAGAAGATGGCTTATAAAATCATAAAGCATAACTGACAGACTACGCAAGTTCCATTGGATTTGAAAACTTTGCCATAACTTTTACAGCCCTGCTGTCATGGCAATGATTTTTTTACCATCCATATAATGAGGTAAGTTAGGGTACTCCAAGAGAAGTAAGAGCTTTTTTTAGGCCTGATGATATAGTTGGTTAAAAAAAAACAGTTTCCCAATACCTAACTTATGCTGTGCATCTAATGTAGAGCTCTCACATAAACTGGTTTTACAGAAAATTTTTTCCTATTGAACTTCAGCTTACATTGTGCAAGAAGTAGTTTTTTGTGGTGATCCGTCTGCTGAACATTTGTTTGCTGACATTTGATAAATACTTGCTACTTCAGATGTTAATCAAATGGTGTTAATAAATCAAATCAGTTTGTTAAAACCTGGTATGTTGACAGTGCCAAGGTATCCTGTAATCTGTGTCAAAAGGATCAATAGAAGCACATGAAAACATTACCACTGTGGGACAATATTGATTTTTGTCTCAGAAATAGTTACTTAGCCCCTGAACTAAATCATTAAAATCAATGAAAAATCTTCCACTGACTTCACTGGGAGTTGGGTCAGGTATTTAGACTGACAATTTTTGGTGCAGGTACTGTTTTTAAGTTTGCAGGTGTAGAGCAGAATGGGGTCCTGATCTTTAATGGCAAGTTCCAGGCATACATGTGATGCAAATTACAAGAAGTGGCTCTGGGAACAGCTCCATTCCACAGTTTCTCAGGAAATATAAATTTAGAAGGTTTGCATGATAGGCAAAAATTTAATCTCCCTTCATTAGTACTACTTCAGTTAGTGTGACTTGTTTTTTCAAACTTACATCATCTTTTTAAAGAAGATGTTTAAACACAATGTTTAAGTAATGCACCTTCCCATTAGAATTATTTCTCAAAGAATTTATGGCCTTCAAGGTAAAGGTCTGGGTAATGGGATTACAACCACAACAACTACACAATAGCATCATTAAGAGTACTTCAGTTGCATTTACTTTCCCAGTGCTTGAATTTATTGCTATACTGTAAAGCCTCTATTCAGAAAAAAATATGTTTAGTTCCATTTATAGAGCTGACTTTGCCTGAGAGAGATTAGAAGTAAAATTATTTGAGATAGAATCAAAGAATTCCATCTTTTTAATTAGTCTGTTAAAGGCAGGAGCACCTAAAACAAATATTTAACTCTGTTGTTGAACACTACTGCAAAAGTCATGAAGAGGAAATTTATAGGGAGCTCTAAAGTCACTTGACAATTATTTCCTTGGGTTATGACTTCTCAAATTGCTGTTTATTGCCAATAACACTACATTTCAACATAAATAGGATTCATGGGATTAGTGCACTGTCCTGGTAAAGATGTTTAATCTTCACTTTAAATGAAATATGGTAATTGAGCCCCTTTCTTCTTGTGCAAGAAGTGCCTTTAAACAAGTTTGTCTGTTTTCATACACACTAATGAATCTCTAGCTAAAATACCTTTTTGGTCAGAAGCCAGGCTTGCCTTGTTACCTGATGTTCTCTGTAAATATAAAGCATGAGGTGAAGAGGGGGAAGAGGAAGGGAAATGTTCTAATAAGAAAAGAATTAACCAATACTACTTAAAATACTTCATCATCAACGGGATTAAAATTGAGAGAGAAAAAATAAACTTTGGACATTAAATTGCTAGTTTGAATCCAGCCAGTTAAGTGGGGTTTTTTGTTTTGTTTTAATAAGTTTGATAAACTCCCCCCTCTTTTTTTTTTTTTCCTCTTTTCCTTTTTGGCAGCTGGACTGAAGGACAGCATACTTTAGAAGAGAGCTAGAGACAGGATTACCTCTCAGTTTTAAGATGACTCCTTGCAAGCAGAGTTAAACAATGCTTATCACTCACAATGGGATTTGCTTTGTCAGACCTGAAACAATTCCAAAACCTCCAGAAAAGTAAGGGATTCCATCTCCCGATCTCCCTGCCTGCTACTTCAACATTTCTACTCATTGCAAGATAGCAAGCATTTTAAGATCCCATTAAATAGTTGAGTACATCACTGAGATGCTTATTGCTGGGGTCTCTCCAAGTCCCATGCCAATAGCAATCAACATCTTGGAGAGAGTCAGGGACACTTTTTACTGAGCACTTCAATTCTCCTTCCTTAGCTACAGGGGTCATTATAGCACCATTTGCAGGAGGAACATTCCACACCTGGGCATCCCCAGCACAACCTTTTCACCTAGGTAGGTATTCATTGGGGTTCTCTGTGGGCAAATGGCACCACACAGCTCAATCCACACATCCAGACAATCTCCTGCTGTTCTGCATGGCCTCATTCTTTCTGACCACTAAGACCAAGCAGTGGCTTTGGCCAGGCCCTGAAACATGCCCAAGTTTTGCAGCAAGGAAAACTGGTTGTTACAAGTGACAACTGCCAATAAAAGAAAACAGACATGACAGGCCTGTGCCTTGTTCTAGTGCTCACCCTACATGGATGCAGCAAGGCACATGACCATGAGCTCAGGCCCAGCTGCACCCAGGATACTGGTGTGACCACTGTCACCCACAAATACAGACTTTCAAAGGATCAGAAAGTCAGAAATCCACCAAGAGGCACCATTTCCCCAAGAGTGTACTAGGAAGGATTTGCTGAGGATCCACCCTTGTAATCCCTGGCCCTAAATATCCCACCAGGTCAAAAACCTTCACAGGGTCTCAGACCAAATTAACTAGGCTCTCCTCCCTCAAAAACTTTGCTGAGTAAAGTCATGGAAAAAAAAGAAAGAAAATATTTTCTCAGTATTTAAAAATCCCCACACCCAACAGTGGGCAATGCCTATGAGGCAGGAAAGGGAAGAATCAGGAGAAGCACAGCTCTCCCTCTGCTTTGTGGGGAAGCCAAATCTCCAAGGCAGCCACCACACGCTGCTCCAGCCGGGGCCAGGTGAGTCTTGGAGTTGGATTTGGGAATTGTGTGGGTTTCCCAGGCTGAAGGACTCGGCAATAGAGGAAAGGCTCTCCCTGCTATTGTCTCTTCCTAGAAGTTCTCATTTTGTACATTAGGACAAGCGCTTGTCTTATGAAAAAAATTAATTTTTTGTCACTTCTGTTTTCTATCATGAGGACAAGGACCTAATGCCTTCTGATTTTGTGTGATTGCCAGGAAGTTGCTAAATGACTTCTCACATCTGATGTTTCCAAAAGTTAACAAACAAATTTGTCAATGTTATTAGGACACCAGATGCAAATAATCATATTCATAATCTGTCCCTTCTTTCAAAAAATTACCCCATCTACATTTCTCTTATTTTACCTTACAGATTATGAGACAGTGGAGTTTACATTTATATGCCACTGGTTTGTTCTGGTTAATTCTTTTTAGTATTAATTCTCATATATATTAGGAGGGCAGCACGAAAGCACTTTGTTAAACTCAGAAATGCCTGGTTAAGAAAGCAGAAACATTGTATTTCTCCTCTCCACTCCCTGTATGTACCCTTGTGAGAACCCCAACTATATTACACTGTAGCTGTGATCCTCTCTACCAACACAATGCAGTGACATTTCTGAAAACTGGTGAATGATTGTTAAAATCCATCCAGAGAACTTTGAAAATATAGAAATACATTCCAGACAAAACATTCAGATTGTATTAGTAATATAACTGGCATCAAATAATCAAATGTCTTAAATGTATTAAAGCACCTGTAAGTAAAATTATGATTCTGGCTGATGTACTTGTATTTACCTTTTGCTAATGGCACAGTACAGCAGACCTGGTGAGATATTCCTCATTGCACTTGCTGATTAATTTAGAGTAAATCACTCACTGACTAGTGCCAAGAATTCAGAGTTAAGGACTGTGATGGCATTTTTACAGTTAACCAGGGCTATACACACACTTTCAGTCATCAGTTGTTAAAGTGCTGGACACTCCCCTTTTCTAGAGGTCTAGACAGGCTGTAAAAAAGGGAGTGTTTAGCAGAGTCCTGGTTTTTATAGACTTAGAAGAATCCTACTCACAAAGTAGAAGCCGAGAGATCTACACAAACAGGAGAACCCTCAAAAACCAAACCAACCTCCAAACTCAATTCCTCAAAACAGTTTTACAAGAAGATTTTTAAACAATGATTGATGTGAAGAACATTGGTATGTCACCCACAAAAACTCTTGTGTAGCATAAACCCCTACATTGTCATAAATCAGACTGTACATAACCATACAGAGATAGGTCTTCTATACACAGTTGACAAGATGTGAACTTACTCAGATAAAGACTACTGTCAAACTCTTAAAAACTGTGGAACTAACTTTGAATTTCTTAATGTTGGTTTATATTCAATATAGAATCCAATAACAGGACCTCACCCACTACTTCTGTAATGCAGTGCAACTGTTCAGAAACATATATGGCCTATGGCACATATCCAATCATAACCCAAACCAGTTTGCATAGGTTTTCAAAGGTCTCCTGTCAATTATATAATGTCACAACACCTCAGTAAACAATAACCATATTTAGTTTTGGCAGATATTCATCTAAGAATGCTAAGTGTGCCAAGCAGTGAAAGCTACATCATCTTACTCCAGCTTACTCAGCTTCTGGTTTTCTTAGTGCTTCTAAAGCAGCTAGCAACAAGTCCAGGTTCCAGGTTTTGCATGTATAACAAAAATACTTAGTTTTGGATGTCCAATTAGCTTCAAGTTCAAAGTAATCTTTCATTCATCCTTAGAACATAGTGCAATGAAAATGCCTTGGAGCTCAACTTCAGTCTTTTTATCGAAACTCACATGTGCATAAAGATGTTCTTTCTGATTGTAGATAGCTTTTCAAAGACTACATAATAGAGAAGTGGACAATACTATGAAAAATTAAAAATAGAATAGTACAGTATCAGTATCATGGTAATATATTTATACAGGTACATAGCTATGATTCAAAAGATAGCTTAGTAATTGTCTAATGGTGAAGACAAATGACTATCAGTGAGTACAGTGGCACTTCATAAAGAGTTTAGTCATTTGCTTGAGAAAAATTTTAAAAGTCTGGGTTTCTCTTAAGCACAATGGAGAAATATGTAAACCATTACACAGCAATGTTATAATAAACTTTGATACTTGTCTTTTTTTAACTGCTGAGGCAGCTGTGATGAAATTTTTTTCTGGGAATCTAATTACTTGTAAGGCTTTCTTTTGCAATGTTTTGCTGAGTAGTTTGTTACAAATGGTTTTGTTTGTAGTGTTTGCATTTCTAACTAATGACATATCCAGGATTAAATGTTTTAATTTTTGTATTTATTTAGCCCCTTCAAAAATTTGACTCATGAAATCTTGCAGCATATATTGAAAGTGCTAAGACATGAAAAGAGATAATGTGTTAATAATCTGTTATTCATATTTATGATATGCTACACCCTTGCCTCTGAGTGTCTTTTGACTGATAAAAGACCATGGAATTTGTTGTGGTCTTAATGTAATAGCTAAGGATTCTTGTAGTGCTAAAAAATCTTTATCAACACCTGGCTCTGTGCTACACATATTCTATTAATTTCTGTAAATATAAGTTCTGAAGAGCAAAAGTCTTTCATTAAAACTGGCAAATGAATTGATTCACCATTCCCTAGGCTAACAAGCACAGTCTTCAGATCATAACTGGAGTCAAGGTTGACGAGAAGTTGTGGCTACCCTTCAGACAGTCATTTATGTCCCATCTTTCAAATGCACCATTCTCATGTGCATGCATCTGGGAATACAGCTCTCTATGTACAGAACACTTAGACTGGATCATCAGAAACTGAATATGCAAGATGATGAGTTGATCTACAGAGCCAGGATCTCTAATCTTAGGGTCAGATCATCTCTTCCCTGCTTATATTCAGAGTCAGACATGTAGCATATACATGCACTGCCCACTAAGTCACACTGAGGAATAAAAACATGAATATACTTATTGCTCAAGATTTGCTAACTTTTAGGTCTTATAGGAAAAAAAGGTATGAGTGTCTTACTGAAAATAGTACATCTTCAGTGAGTCGTTGTAAGAGCCCCACTGAAGATGGACTGTATAGCACATCCCACTCCAGGTCACCGGGCCAGGAGTGACACTGCCTGCCACAACACACACACAGAGCTGCTTAGGACTGGGATAATATGTCTCCAGAAACAAACACAACAGCTTGTTCTCCAGCAGGCTGAAGCAAGATAAAAATAATGATTTGGGAAACAAAACCAAATCCTACATTTATTTAAATGTGACAGCATTTTGGAGCCTTTCTGTGCTTACAAACACCTCTGATCACCACAGCATTGGAGCAGTGTGGAGCCATGAATTAACTACTGGAAATCACGGAATATTCTGAGTTGGAAGGAGCCCACAAGGATCACTGAGTCCAACTCTTCAGTGAGTGGCCTGTATGTGGATTGAACCTGCGATCTCAGCATGATGAGCCTGCTCCAACCAGCTCTGCTCCTTTGAGGGAAGGAGATATCAGCTGTTTTACAGATGGGAGCCTGAAGCATAGATTGATTTTACTAAATAACTTATCTAATATCAAACTGCAAATGAGTGGCAAAGCAGAAAATTGAACCCAGATTTCCAGAGTCCTAGCCCAGGATTCTCAGCACAAGAAGAGCTACGCTTTGTAAAAATTGGTGCCTCTGATTTATTTCTGGTACTTTCAGGTTCTGATGAGGCTGGAAATATTTCAGCAAAAGAAGGAAGTGGAGACAAATGTGAAAAATGAAACAAATACAAGTAACCAAACTTCTTGGCAACCTTAAACTTGGTTTAAACTTACAAAGTTTTTTTCCAGGACAAATTAATCTCTAAATAAAAGTCATAGACTTGTGATCTCAATTTCATTTTTAAAGCAGGTTAATAACTGTATCTAAAAACTTTAAAGATAAGAAAGCAATTTAGGAAGTCAGACATTTGAGGTTCAATCTTAACTTACTGTTGAGTGTAGTCTTATGGAGCATTGTTGCCCAAAATGTTGGATCTGCTGCCCAGAACAAAATTAAAGTCACAGATTAAGGTAGCCATTTCTTTCAGACTGAGATGAAGAGGGGCCTCTCTCCTTTGCTCTTACTTGCCTACAGTATTTCTCCAGACTGTTACCACCTTGACTGTGCAAATGTTGGGGTCTTCTGAGCAGCTACAACTTCTGGGGGATAGAGAAATCCCTTTCTGGCAGAGTCATTGACTCAAAACAGACACAAACTGTGGATCCACCATTAGACTGTCTTGTAGGGAAAGTTCAGACCTGATCAGGCAAGGAAATCATAATCCCATACATCTTGGTTAATTGGTTATATTTAATCTTTTTAAAAGAATCAAGCAAAAAAAATTAACATTTACAGAAAGACTGTGTGCTGTGCTTTACGTTATTGAGCCCTGCATTTCTAATCAGGTACAAGGTTCCAAGAACTCAAATTTATTATCTATTGGAACCAAAGACAGAAATTTACACACATTGTATAGAGGCTTGTCTGCATACTGCACTGTAATTGCTTCAGCTTCCAGAAGGCAGCGAATTGCTGAGATAGGTGTTTTTCAGTTTAGCACCAGGTTCCCAACAAGAAGAAAACAGTTTGTGGTAAATATAATAGCTAGCAGCCTGAACAATAGCAATTAGGACAACAGCCTCAATCCTGTGGTGACTCTGGAAAATGTGTGAACGGTCTTGCTAGTGTAGTGATAAGAGGTTTAAATTAACATTCATTAGCATCTATGGGAGTCCTACAGCAGCCCCAAGCCAAGAAATCATTAAGCTTGTGCTTCTTTGTCCTGCCTAGCCTTGGCTGGATTTAAGCAGAGCTTTAAAGTTGCCATCACCTTACACACTTTTCCAAGCAGAGATATGGCGTTCTGAATCAGGACCAAAAAAACCCCAAACTGGATAACACCAATGCCCCCCACCAAAAGACAAACCCTTAAAAATAAAATAAAAATAAATAAATTTTAAAGAAACCACCAAAGGATTTCTATTTAAAGGCATCATCTTAATTAGAAAGTTTAATCTAGTAATTCAGTTGTTTAGACTTTTCATGCCCACTCGAGTTCATGAGTCTATAAGCCATAGACTGTCCAAAGAGGTGGACCTGCTGCACATCCTCAGTGACACATAGGGTACCATCACCTACTTGAACACTTAAAACTTTATGAAAAAAAAAAATTAAAAAAAAGAAAGAAGGGCAGTAGAGTTGTAGAGCAGTTGTTAGGTAGTGGGAGGTTCCACAAAGCAGAACTACACAAAACTTCCAGTTTTCACTGTGCAAATGTGTGCATGTGAAAAACTATATGGCTGATTGGTAGCTGTAAACTCTTTTTCACAGCACTGATTATCCATATTGACTAACAAAAGCAGGGCTTCCCTCACCTCCAGTGAAAATGGACATATTCTTCGTGAGGCAACAGTGCATATTTACTTTCTGCAAAGTACTGTTATTTTCAAAGTAAAACTATTTTGAAGAGCAGGACAAATTGTTGTTTTTTTTTTTTTTTTAAGTAGGTTCCTGACTTTCACTTTTGCTATATAATCTAACTGAAGGAAAAGGGGAGGAAAGTTCAACTTCTTTTAAAAAGTCCTTGGTTCTTTGCGTTTTCCTGTTTTCCAGCCAGCAGTGAGTTCATTCCTCACCAAGGACTGACAATGCTCAAAATTACAGCACACAGCAGCACATCCTACATTTTTCAAAAATTTCCTTAGCTGTACTGAGTGCTAAGGCCCACACCACCCCTTCTGTGGAAAAAGTGGTAGGAGGGAGCAACCAAAGGCAGGAAGACCAAATAAAGAGCCCCTCAGGGTTTTCTTGGCATAGCAAGGCAGAGTGGAAAACAGTGGAATTAGAAAACTGGATCATTTCCTATCTTGAACTCAAGGATTGACAGGATGCTACCAGTGTCTGCCAGAAGATTGAGTCACCCCTACAGTTTGGGCTTTGGGGCCCCTTTTTTCTGATGGGATGGCTCTGCTCAGATCACATTGCTGACTGACTCCCCCAGCAGTTGCATGATGGGATTTGCAGTAATCTATTGATCATGTTCATCAACTCATTCACAGTTAGAATAATTGGAAAAAGGAGAAGGAAAAGCCCTCAATCAGTTTCTGTGTCCACATTCTAGTAGTAACTTTTTTTTCCCTTCACAGGTAAGAAAAAAGACATGAAGAGAGGAGAGACTTTTACTTTGTCTTTTACTGCTGAATAATACAAACTCCCCCCCCTCCCCCC
>VZRN01001324.1:2772188-2791107 GCA_013397935.1 Dasyornis broadbenti
TTTGAACCCCCACAGGGGGATGGAGCAAAAAGAAAAAATCTTTTTAAAACTGTCCTTCTCCAAAAACTGCCTTTTTTTTTTTTTTTTTTTTTTTTTTAACGTAAGTAGAACATTTCTTTGTTTTAAAGATAGGTTTTATTTACTTTATTTCTCCTCTGGCTGGCATAGTTAAGAGAAGTCTTTGGTTTCTTGTAGCAGACAAGCCAAATTTTAAGTACAAAGATTCTAATTCCCCTCACTGTGTACACCTTGCACAGTTATTCATCCCAATCCTATGTCTGAATTAGTAGCATCTTATATTTATAAAATTAAATTCAGCAAAAATTAAACCTGCAGATTTAAATCTACAGTGTTTTGAGGTACTTTATGCTGTATCAGAGAACCATAAAAGACTTCCCCAAAAGCAAAACCAATATGTTTTCTTTCATTTATTTCAGCCTAAGATGGCAAGGACATAATCATATTTGTTTCTCCATCCTCCCACCTGCCTAGATAAACAGTAAGCATTTACAAAATCAAGGCATGTGGGGAACAGTGTCTCTCAGTGTTTAATTGAAGAAGTAAAGTAAAAATAACTCTTCTGCATTAAACACATTGACTTTAAAATTTCAACAAACCGGAGTGTTTTTTAAATTGAAGCCTGTAAAACAGCCTGATGGCTGCTCCTTTAGTCTTTCTGAGTACACTTTAGGTCATAACCTTAATCTATGTTTACAATTTTATTCTAAATCTTAACCAAAGAATGTGTCTTCCTTTGGTTTTCTGACTGCAAGGCTGATCTGTGTTATAATCGGGATGAGACACTGCTGGCAGTCAAAACTCCATGAGCAGGCCAGGATGGCTTTGTCCACCACATCGGCAGGGAAGGATTTTATTCAGAAATTCAGTGGAGGCAGTTAGGCCAAGACCAAATACTTTTGAAAATCTCATCCTAGTCAGGCTATTTCACCCTCTGGTTTTGTCTATTAGGTGAGTACACAGAGGTTTGGGGTTTGGTACTACACTTGCCCCATCTCCATGGTAGTTACATAAATAACACACTGGCCAGCCACCATGCTGGCCCATCAGCTAACAAGTACGGCACCAGCAGCAGGGGTCGTGTGGGAAATCAAAAGGGACAAGAAGCGAAAAAAGAAGTTGTGTGAGTTCTTCCTGCCCTTGGTTTGTGTCTTTTTTTGGTGTCTCCACCCACATCATTGCCCCATTAAAGGCCAAGGTAACCCTGAGAACCGTGCATGTGAACAGGAGCACCTTCAGCACATCAGAGGGCTTCAAAGCATAACATTCATCATTTCCAGTAACAGTGTTAAAACTGTGAGTTACCCTGTTCCAGAAAAGTCAGAAAATTGAGAAAAGCATGTTTGTTTTACACATCATCTTATTTGCATTATGATACCTTTAGTCCCTAGATGCACATTTTCTAATTTCTCTTTGACAGTGTTACAGGGTCTTTGCACCTCTTTTTTATTTTTTATTATTTTTTTATTTTTTTAATAATAGACCAGATTATCACACAACAGCAAGAACTGAGGCTGAAAATGAACTCTAAAACCTGGTGCAATAAAGAGTGCACTGCAAAGAGTTGGCGACACCTCTGCTGTGTGACCCTGGGCAAGTCTGTGCCTTTTTGCTCCCTTTCCGCTGAGTAAATAGATGCCAGAGGGGCAACTCTCTGTGTACCAAGCTCACACGTGAAAGCTGCTGAGACAGTGAGATCACAGAGACCTTTGCTTTGGTGTCATCATCCTGGAAAGACAGAAGTACTGAATCAAAGGCATCAGGTCTTTCATGTGAATAAAGTGCTGATCCCACAAGCTCTGAGGCCTCTGCTGACTGGCTCTGCTGAGCATGGAAGAGCTGCCTTTCCACCAGGTCAGCAAACAAAAGGTGCTGTTCCAGTGGTCCCAGAGGCTAATGCCACCTCTGCAGGTTCCCATGAGAATGTCAATCTCCACACTAGCACAACTGCTGATCCACCACACAGATAATTTTGTCTTGATAATGACCCAGAAACATACACTATATGAGAGAATTTGTAGCTCCAGTTGTTGGGCCTGGAGCACAGGAGGAAAGCAGCTACCTGGGCTTGTCAAACACATACCATGTGAGTTGGTGTTGGCAGAATGGAAGTTGTTTATTGCTTTTAGCTACACAGATGACTCCATTTACTAGATGGAGGAGGACTCCTGGCCCCCAGAGCATCTCTGTCCCTCCTCCTAGGCCCTGCAGGGAGGACAGGCTCTCTGACAACCCCCCAGTGCTGCCACAGCATCCAGCAAAGGCAGAGCCACTGCGCCCCCAGGGACAATGTGGAGGGCGGAAGGGTGGGCCCAGGGAAGGAAGGAGTGGGTGGACTGCAAATATGCACAAATATGCATGACTCTCCTCCCACCTTCTAGTGGGTCTTACTGGGGAAATTGTTTTAATTCCCCATCTTCTGCTCGTCCCAAAATAGAGGGAGAAACCAAAGCCCTGTCACCCAAATCATCACCAGTTGCAGGGGAGGAATATCATATCCTCGGGCTTGTGGTGGCTGAATACTATCAGCAAGGACAGGAGTGGCCAGGAACAGAGATAAGTGGCATCTGAATTTCTTGAAACAGGTTGTATCCTTAGGTTTTGAACATCTCCACAGAATATAAGGTGTCAGTGCTGGAAGTATTTGTCCTTCGGTTTTGGTGGGGGAAAAATTAATTTATGCCTGTAAACTGAAAAACACTGTTTTCAACCTCCAGAGTAGCTGATTTTCCACATACTTTCCCCACCAAAATCCAGCCACCAAAGGTAAATACTCATTGAGCTCATGCAGATGCTGATATTGGCATCAATGGGATCAACCAGGAAAAAAAAATGAAAGTAAATATGCAGGATGAATAGTACTCTTTACAAGTCAGTGACTTGACTGCCCTTGCACTTCTGGAGACAGGCAAAGTTCAGGCTTGACCTGAAAGTCTGCAATTCGTTTTGTTTCGATAATTGTAAGAATATGCCAATCTTCCTAAAAAGACACATATATCATATTTCTAATGGTGTTACACTGGACACGGAGGCTGTTGTGCAACTAACTCACTAAAGATCCAAGAGGGCTTCCACCAGTCCTGCAGGAAGCCATTCCCTGCCAGCGCAGGTGAGGGACCAAGAACTGCATGTTTGAGTAGCCCTTCTTGCTGGTGCTGCATTTGTCTTTTTATTATTATTTTACCAATTTTGGTAGAACTAGTAAAGCTCTCCCTCTGTGAGCAGAGCCTGATGAAATGGAAGGTATCACGGGAGCAACAGAACTCCCTGTCTCGTTTTTAACTCCTCAGGCTGTCCCAGCTGTCCCAGCAGTGCTGCTGCCCAGTCAGCAGATCAGTGACACAACATCCACTTCTAAAACCATGAAGAAAGACGGAGGTGGATTAGAAATAAGTGTTAAATAATTCTGCTGCATTTATAACAAGATATTCCCAATGCAGATCTTTTGAGCACAGGGTACTTGGCACTGGCACATCCACATTATATGTAACAGCTGGGGTGCAGGGTAATATGTTGCCTATTCTGATAACCCTGCCTGGGTAAAAGAACACACCTGGAGAGGGTTTTAGGGCTAAAGAATTCTCTGGAATCATCTTCTCTGGTCAGCAGGGACCATATAATTTGGTCCATTTCAGTTTTGCCTTTTTTTATGGAAAACCTTTTCTCTTGCTACCTTGAGCACAAAAGGAACTTTTTTAAAATGCCCAAGCAAGGGGAAAAAAGGTCCTGTGAAGATGAAACTCAAAAGAAGGGAAGAAATGGAAATCTAGTGGTAGCTTTAACTCCAGTTTCAACCACCTTGACAGAAAGAATGCAGTATTTAGATAACTTTTGGCCACTTGGTCAATTTAAGCTATTTTTGTACCATTAAAACTTGATTTATAGTCTGGAACTTATCTACTGAAACACAGCCAAATGAACCTTAGAGATCAACCTGTTATAAAATTATCAAAATCAAAGGTTTTAGGGAAAAGACAACTGACCCCTCTCCATAGCAGCACAAGTGCTACAAGAGGCAGCTGTAATGGCATAAATGGATATTTTATCAGCTTTCTGCCAGGGACTGACAAAATCATGTCAAATGAGGCATTAAAGCTCTAGTTTTGAAAAGTGTGATAAGTACCGACTAATCTACTGACATAATATATAGTGAGTCAAATATTTAGTTTTGCATTAAATCTAAATCCAACATTAGAGCATTTCCTCTTGATTAAAAAGGATAAAATGTAGATGTCATTTTATGCTCCAGTTCCCACACGTAATTAATGCTCAACATTCAGAGCTCTTTCTAACATTACAAATGTGTTAGTAAACATGTCAAGGAAAGGGGGGAGGCACAAGGGAAACAAGTGCAAAATCTATATGCTTAATTCATATTCCTCCATTTGCAGTGGCTAATATGTTATTGCAGAGACTATGTGCAGACACTTGCCCTGCCAGCAAGCAGCTAACTTCCCTGATTGCTTGTATAAACAGTCTTCCAGATCAGGAGACAGACGTTGTAAGGGAGTTCATAGCTAATTTAATTTCAGTATCATTAGGAATTAAAAGCAGGGCATTAATAGATTCACAATAAACGTTGGCTAGGCAATATAAGCATTGCACAATATGACTATTAAAAGCCTTAATATTTGTGAGTGATCACATGAAAAGGTTTTTCAGAAAGTTTATCATTTTGGGAACAAGATGTAACTAGTTAGAGAAAAGATTACTGCTGAGCTATAACGAAACACTTCAGTGTTTTTGTATCATATATTACTGATCTTAGTGGGCAAGGGGAAATTCTGCTTTTAAATGTATACATATGTACAGATAGTTAATGACCTATTCATATCTAGAAACAGAATGAGACAAATCCTCATGAATCACTGAAATATCTTCATTCATTATACATGATATTCCCAGCATTATGTTTTAGCTGTTTCTTGGAAAACAGAAGTTTGAGAAATGTATTTTATAGGCAAGTACTATGACCTCAGACTCTTGTAGTTTCAAAATACACTGCACTGTAATTGCTTCTTTTCTACAGAATATGTTCTAGAAAACTTAAATGCAATCCAGTGCTGTATAAGCTGGCATGAGCTCAAGACAACTGAAAAACTAATGAAAAACACAAAGTAAGTAACCACCTGCCACCTTAATTTTAGGAAATGTGTTGATTTATTTGTTAGGAAAAATGTCTCTCTAGGCTGACACTCTTTGCTAAGTTTGACACATAAATCAACATTAAGTGCAACCTGCAGGATTTTGTATAACTCATGCTACCAGAGAAACAGTTCTTCCTACTCTGAAGAACATGAAAAATCACTGAAAATAAAAACAAAATAAAACCAAATAAACACACACACACACACACAAACACAACAAACAAATAAAAACACAAACTAAGGAGACCTTAAAATGTGGACTTCAGAATTAAGTGCTCATTATATTCAAGAAAATTACACCCTGATTCTTTTATTCTACTTTGAAAATATAAACGAAACGGATTATGAAATGTATAGCCATGTATCTATGTGTAAACTTCAGGGTGCAGGTTACAAGACATTTGGCATCTAAGAAGCTGCATGAACTTTAATGCCAGTCAAATACCTCAAAAGTTGTTTACCAAGAGCAGCAAGGCAGCCTCTGCCAGTGCACAAGTCTGCAAGGGGGAGGAGATGGCACACAGAAGTGATATCCTAATACAACTCACCCTTTTGGTAGGTAGTTGCTTTTATGCAGTTTCCTCATTTTCTTATCTCAAAACCACAAAGACTCTAAGCAGAACGATAGTTGAGAACATTTCTGCAAATATTTGGCCCCAGGCACTTTCTTGAGCTTGCTACTCCTATACGTTCTCTCTGCAGGATCTCCTGGCACACAGGGCTCTGCTCACAGGGACCTTCCAGGCTCTCCTTTCCATCAGGATGGCTTTCCTGGCCAACTTACCAAGTAGGAAGTCAACCCACTACTGATATCAGCTATCACCAAGAATTACCTTTGAATCAGTGCTTTAAATGGTTTAATTGTTCCTGTAAACAAATCACAGAAATATTTGCTATCATTCCAGAAATCGCAAAGGTAAACCAAGTTACTACAGGCTCTACCCCTTCCAAAAATGGGTTTGTGCTATTTAAACCTGAGAAAGGTTGCCGCACCATTTTGGACAGACAGGTTGATCACATTATCACTGGCACAACAAACCTGTCTTACTTGACAGCATGAGTGAGTCATGGAGTACCTCTACAGAGTTCCTACTCTTTCTGCCCAATTCCACAGTCAATACAGAACAGTGCAGGGCCAAAATATTCCCCTCCCCACACCATAAAAATGCAACAGCCAAATTCCAAATAGCCAGTACTCAAACTCCAGACCCCAAGTTGTTTTGTAGTCTGAAAGATCTAAATCAATGTTGTCTTATTAAAAACTGGGTTTTACCTTTTTCATGCCCACTGTCTATGTTGCAACACAAAATACCTTCTGGCAGCTACCTACTATTAAGGAAGTGAATGTCTCTGTAAATGTCCTCAAATCTGGGTTAATCTCACAATTTATATCAATGCCTTGTGCAGAATGCAATTGCCAATTTACATAACACCAAAATGCAACACTAGTGGTTTTATTTGCCTTACAGTTTGCACTTCAATTCAAGTACCTAAAAACCTAAGTAACAACCATACAGGTAGTTTAGGAGCTACTGATGTATGGGAATTTCAAGCAATAATAGATAATTATAGGAAGATAATTATATTTCCTGAGAACTTTGGAGGCATATGCTCTAAGATTGGGAAACTGACACATTTCCTAGTCAGTGCTGTGTGCTTTTGTCCCCTTTTCATATTTTGACAGCTATTTTTCACTCCAAAGAGATTTTAAGTGGCACATGGATTGGCACAGAACCAGAACCAGACATCAGTGGGAATAACCCCAAAAACTGGGAAGCCTTGGTGTTACTGAATTTCTTCTAAATTATTTCTCAACTACTACTATGTATCATTAACCCTTTGTGAAAGGGGGAAAAAATACAACCAAGGTCTTCCTTCATCTCTCATTCTGGAACTTGTTCATAAACTCGTTACATCTTTACACTGAGAGGAAACTATGTCTAGCTCCTTTTTGAGAGTTCATCAAGTTCAGGTGACTGAAGTCACATTGCTTGCAGGAATGAAGAAATTCATCCCAGATTCCTTCTGCATGGAAATCAACTTTCTCTGAACTGATCTAAAAACCAAATAAAGTACCAAGTACAGAACACTTGCCACACAGGTTTTGGAAAAGGCTTCTTACATTACTGTATAACCATTGACTGATCACTTACCTTTTCTGGGACAGTCATCCTGCAAAATGAAAACGTGTTAACCTGAAAGAATGTGTTCCTGTGATGTTTGGAAATGCATGATACGCCACTGACTGCTAGCAGTGCTCATGCCAGTACTGTGCACACTATGGCACATAGGATCCAGGAGGTGCTATGCAAAGCCTCTATCAGCAACTTCCAAAGCAACAGGGTGAGGCCCAGGATGAATTGTCCTTGCTGCTCTGGAGTCCTCAGAACATCATCACCTTGTGCTGCCATGTTGGTGCCTTCAGCATCTTCACAGCATGGGGCTTCTTCCTCCACAGGGATAGCAAATGCTGCCCTAGTTTACATTTATCCTTAAAATTACCTCTGTTACGTGACAGGCACTAAATAATTTCCTACATATATATTTACATTTATATTTATTTATATTTGAAAGAGCTTTAATATAAAATAACTGTTATTTTATTCTTCTGGTTTCCACTCCAGTGATAAGGTTCGAATAGACAAAACCTTAAAATATTTAGAAGTTTAAGGATCATTTAAGCAAACATAAAAACACATTTCATATCCTTCTTTGCCCTTACATACCTGGTGCATGGTAGTCATTCAAAATCTCTCACATGGAGAAAGCTTATTCGGATGCTAAAAATATCACATGTTTACACTTGTAAATCACCATTAGCAAATGATTTTCTTAATGCTTTAGACAATATAGTAGCAAAGTGCAGCTGCTTCAGCCAGAATGGTATTTTAGTGATTTTTAAGAACTTAATGAGATCAGGTAATTGACTAGTGAAGCTAAAAATTTTACCTTCAATTAAACAATCAACAGCTCAGTGCATCAACATAATCATCTTTGCCCCTCCACCTCTCTGTTATTAAATCAATATGTGGGTAGCAGTTGTCTAAGAAACCACTTCCTCTGTGCTTCTAAACCAGTGTTCAGAACCTATTTTAAAGCATTTATTCAATCTGTCTGGTGTAATTTGCAAATAATGGAAAGTATGCAGTAATGCAGATTCCGTAATCAACTAAGAAAATATAAGGCCTTAATCCATTTGTTATTTAATGGCATTATTTATCCTACATTTGTTAGGGTGCAACCAACAAATAACTTAATACTTTACAGACATTTTACAGTATCATCATGTGTGCCTCATTTGGCAGTGCTAGATTATTCCTCATATATATATATATAGGAAATAAAATTGTACAGGTTGTGTTAATGAATCATGAGATTGACAGCTCGGAGACAGTCATGAGGCAAAAGCATAATCTTTGAAAAAAAGACAAAATAAAAGAAAATGATTTTGTCAGGAAACCCCTTCCAAGGGTTATATTACAACACAGCAATCTCATTTTGAAGTGGTTGATTATGAATCAATATAAACAACCCTCCCCAACCACAACTGTGTACGTAAGATATTTATTACTTCAAGCACAGGGAATTTCTGCTGTCTTGCAAAAGACTGTGAGGTCAGCCAGTTGTATCCCACCACACACTACTTTCAGAGGCATTCTGGTGTCATGTCATCCACAGGCCTCTGTGCCATAATTCTCTCCTCTGGAAAAAACATTTGTTTCCATCTGCAGGTACCATATATTTTGCTACACCAAAAATATCAAGCAATGGTTAAAAAGGGAGAAAAAAACCTGTACTTTTCAGTGTTTTTTTAATTAAGCCATAAATATATTCTAATCTATGCTGATATTCACCACCTGCACTTGCTGTGAGTATACCCTGACTGCCCAGACACTCCCAAATACTGCAGGGTAGGGGTAGCTGGTGAAGCAAACCAGCACCGAGCATGAACAACATTCATTATGAGAGTAGCACAGGCAGAAAACGGGTGTCTTTTATTCAGCTATTACAGTGTCAGCATTCTCTTCTCGTACCGCAGTATGGGAAGCGGTGAACAACACGAAGACTATGTGCATACAGTTCTGACTGAGATTTTCAAAGCAACTTGTGAACTGATGGGGTTCAATCCTCCCCAAAAAAAGTTACCATCAAGAGAAATGATTCAGCGGAAGTGCTGTACATCTCTTGACTGCTCACAAAGGTGAGTTTGGTGGCAAAGACTGCCAAGGGCTGCCATCTTTACTGCTGCCACTGTTGTTGCTATTCCACTGAATCAAATTAGGATGCTTCGCTTGGGGTAGAATGCTTATGAAGTTGCAGGGGGTATTGTACCAAGGAGACAATATTGTACCAGGTGCATTACTGGTGACCAGCCAATGCTGTCTGTGTGAGTCTCCAGGGCCAAAGCGAGAAAAACGAGTTTAGCTCGGCAGGGCAGACCCCATCCATCTCCTAGGGATTGTGCTGATCCCTAGTTTATCCCAAAATATTATTTGGATTAAAAACTTCAGTCTGGTCCCTGACAGACTGCCCGATCAGTCTCTGCCCTTTACCCAAAACAATACTTTTCCATTATATGACAAACTTCAGACGAAATTCTTGGTTTGCTCCACTGCTTGTGTCAGGATGCCATGGGGCTGCAGAGCTACTGTCCCATCCCATTATTTTTGCCTCTGAGCCCCTGAAGCCTCTTCTACTACAGCTCAACTCCCTTGGTTGTTTTCGCCCTGACTTATACAGCCCTGTGTTTGTTTTCAGCCAACAGAGCAACTCATTCGCAGTTCCTGCCCACATCTAACTGGCAATGACATGCTCAGAGATAAATTTAATCTGGTGTCTTACTATCTGTGGAGTCCAGAACCAACCAACATAACTCCCTCAATGAGCCAAACTTTCTCTGAAGTGCTGGTGGAGCTTCAACACCTACCAGCCAAAATGAATCATATTAGTGCAGATCTTTTCCTTAAAGGGTTATCATCCCTAAACTGCTTATGGCAACTTGGGCTGTTTCCAAGGTACATTTGGAAAGAACTTCCAGGATAAATCCGTGGAAAGTAAACTCAGCCACTGACCCATTCTTTTGCAGAACTGGGTCCTTCTATACTTTAGGACTACAACAGGTCTATCTGATTGACTTTGTGTGCTAGATTTTGGCTGTGTAAGAGGCTTCCTTATTACACAGAGAAAGAAGTGGAAGAACTGATGTGTATAAAACAAAGTTACTTCTTCCCCTTTTAACCTGTGTTTTTTATCCTGATAGCTGCAGTAAGTCATTGAGATACAATTGCAGAGCAGCAAGCAGTCCTGACTCATTTTAAAACAGCTCTACCCTCATGTGGGTGTATTCCAGGACAAGAACTCTCTTTCAGTGTGTCTAGACTAGGATAAAACTTGTGTTTTTAAAGATACTAGCTAACAAGGTTTGACTACCATGACTTGAAACCTTGCATAGATAGGACAGGTAAAATGCTAAAAGGTGTTAAAAAGTGTTTGCTAAGTCATTCTAAAAATACAACTTTTATACTTGTCTAGACAATGACAGAATACTTCTTATAATGGCATGCCCCCTGCAACAGCTAAGGAGAATAATAGCATAGGAAAGAATCAATAAGAATTTTCTCCACACAGGTCTTCAAAGCAATGGCATAGACTGAAGTGCAGGGAAACCCTGAAGGGCATGTCTAGACAACAAGAGAAAAATGATCCTTTTTTTCAGTAGATATAGTTCAGTCAGGCACACTTTTTTCAAAAGCAAGAACTACTACAAGTCTACTGATATAATCTGCCAAGTTTTAGCAGGTCATATCATGGGCTCCTGGCTGACTGCAACTCAGCCTGCTAAATTCATGTTAAAAGTGTTGAGGTCTATGTGTCTGTCAGATGGAATTTTCAGTCCTTAAATAAGCTTGATTGTATTAGGTCTCCTGGAAATGGCCCCTTCCCTAAGGCTGATGAGATGGCAGCTAATTTTTCATGCCCATTCAATATTTTAACCCAAATAATTTGTCTAAACTGTACCAATAAATGCGAAGTTCAATTTGTCTTTAGTGTTAGTATTTCTAGCTGACTGTGAGCATCCATTCATTTCCTACTGGCCACCACAGCAATTAGTTTTGACTTTGACTTTGTTTTCACCAAAATGTACTCTGACAAAAGCCTTGATCAAATCTGCTCCTTTAAAAAGCTACTTGAAAATGTCTAGCCCACATGCTTGCACACATACCCACTGTAACAACTGTCTTGTACAAAGTCAGCAGAAAAATTCTTAGTCATTAATAGATATACTTACACTGGTTTGCTCCCACCAAGCTTACTGGAGAGTGAAAAAATCAGAGTATCTCTTTCCTAAAATTGTTCTAGTATCTTTGACATCTTAAACAATACTGTCAGGAAAGAAAAAAAAAAATAATAATAAATGAAAAAGTCACTACCACAATAACAGAACAAGCATAAGAACAGTCTCTCAGACTGTTTATTGTCAGGCTCTTTTTTGTTATGTAAAAAAAATCCACAACAACAAACCGAACAGAAACAAATAAACAAAACAAAACAAACAAAAAAACCCCAAACAAAACTATTAGTTCCATTTATTATTAAGGCTTAATGACATGGGGGGGGGTCATCAATCTGATAGGAAAAAACCCCTACATCTCAACTAGTCCCATTAGAGATTACGTCTTTATAACATGGGTGGGTATCTAACATTCAGGGGAAAATTCACAAGTCACCAACTCAGTTGAAAGACTCCACCAAATAATAATTTGCTGGTATAACTCAAAGTGACCAAAGTAACACAGCCTGGATGGATTTGAGACTCCCGGGGTTTAGTAGTCATTTGTCAATAGCTCTCAAACAATGGAGTTGTGAAATGGAGCCACTTAAGTTAACATGATAAGGCTTTTACACGATTGTGTAAAGATTTTTTGGCCTTGACATGCACCATCTGAAATATTTTAGAAATACACACTGATTTCCTGTTTTGGATAAACAGGAGTAAGCAAACCTCTTGTGCTTAGGAAGCCTAGAACCAGACCGTGATTCAAAATAAGACAGAGACTCAACTGTCAGTAAAGGCTTTTTGGTAAGCAGTTGTCACCCAAAGACCTGGACAAAGTCCTTATTAAGCACAAACCACTGCTAAACGTTACTCTGACCTGCTGTTCATGCTGCTTTCAGGTTTACAGCTCTGTCTGTCTTGAAACTTTCTCATGTGCTAAAATAATGTATTTAGAAACTAACATATACACACACACACACACATATAGCTAAAAGACAACAATACCCATGCACAAAATTTATTGTCTGATTTTTCTTTGTCTTCTGAGAAGACGTTTAATAGCAGATGTCTTCCAGGACTGGTACCGTTTCTTGTTGTCCACTAAACTGAGTGGATGGATAAAACTCCTTTTATCCGATATGACCAGAGGAAGGTCCTTTTCAGCAAAAGCCAACAATTAGTAGCCCTGAGTTATTATTTCCTATTATTGTGCAATAGAAGAGGCTCTGGACATTTCAGTGTGCAGGAAAGTGACCTGCATCGCAAACACTGTGTATCCGCCTTCCTCCTCTCCCCGCCCCCGCGGCAGCCCCACGCGTGTCCCGGCCGCGGGAGCGGGCTCGGTCTGCCCCGCCCGTGGGCGGCCTGCGCGGGCCGGGGCGGCTCCGCCGGTCCCACGGGTGACCCCGACCGCCGCCTGCGGGACGGGCCCCGCCCGGCCGCCTCTGCCCGGGCATCCCGCGCTGTGCCCGCTGCGGGCCCGTGGACCGCGCTGCACAGGGAGGCAAAGTACACAGCAGCTCGGTCGATAGCCTATTAGGCTAGAAACAGTTCTGCATATCAAAGGCCGACGAACCTAATGACTAAAATTATAAGTACCTGACCCGGAGGATTAATCACACACTGTCAAGCTGAAATTGGTGCAATTCTTCCAATCATTAACGTTTTGCTTACAAAAATGTGCTTTTCTGTTTGTTTTTCTGCTAAATGATAACCATTTTCAAGTTGAATCGGCTGATAAAAAAGTCGAAAACAAGACGGGAGTTGTGCTGGAAAGGTCATACGTGCCAGTTCGGCACGGAATAGCCAACGGGCAAACAAACAGGACAGAGCACGGTGGCACGGAAGGGGCTCGAAGGTCTTCCCGAACGGTGTAAAGTGCTTTGGTTGTTTTTCTCCTGCCAAGGAGCTGAGACTGTCTGTGGAGGAACACTCGTCCGCCCCACCGTGGGCATCCCCACGTCAGTTCTCACCGCTGTGCAAACGGGCTGGTGGGCATTAGGGACAGCTGCTGGGGGATTACTTCTGACCGGCAGCGCGGCCGGCTCCGCCGGTGTGTTTTGCCTCCCTAAGCACCCTCCCCGGGTGGGCGGGTGAGCAAGGGCATATCGACTGTCCAGCCAGGGTTGCAGCGCCGTTTGTCACCTGTCGCGACACCCTGGAAATCCACATCCCCGGCCAGGCGGCTGCAGACGGCGCATCTGCGCTCCCCACCTGCAGGGAGCCGCCAAACCCCTGCCACGGCGGGGAAAGGGCCTGGGTCTGTAGAGCCAGGCTTCCCTGGATCCCGTTACATCGCCCGGGACGCGACCCCGCGCCGTGCCTCGGGCAAAGCCCCTGCCCCGACCATCGCCTGGGGCCCGGCTGGCTCCCGGCTTGTCCCGGCCGGGGAATGCGGCATCAGCCCTCGTGGAAATGGGGATTGCCCACCGTCCACTCTCACGGGCCGCCGCCGGCTGCCCATCCGTCACGGCCGCTCTGTCCCACGCGTGTTCCCACCCCCACACGAAAGCACGGCCAGAACACGAAGTCGCGTTGAAGAGATAACGCCAGTTTCGTGCTCCTTGATATCGGTGGAGACGGATAGACAGAGAAAGAAAAACAGACGGGGAATGCCGGGGCTCATCTTACCGAGCGCTGCCAGCTCTGCTTCCGGCCCTCCCACCCCATCACCCTTCACCCCGCAGCTCCCGGGACTCACTACGGGCTGCTCCCGTCCCCGTCGGGACCCGAGTTGAGACCCACGACGGAAACCCGAGCGAGGGAAAAGCCGACGGATGAAGAAGCGATCTCCTCCTCAGCGCCGCCCCGCCATGAGTTGTCTGCGCCCGTCGGCGATTCCTCGCGTGGCGCGCACCGCGCTGGGGCTCGATCCCGGCGCAAAGGCGGACAGCAGCCCCAGGGACGCCCTGGAGCGTCCCCTGGCTCCCTTTGTCCCGGGCGGCGTTAAACCAGGGGCCGCTGCTCGGATCTCCGGGGCCGCCATGCGAGCGGCGGGCGCTCGGCCCTGCCGCGGACCCGACGGCAGCAGCTCGGGGGGCAGCCGGAGCCTGTGAACGGCGTGCACCGGCAGCGGGGACAGAACCTCCCGATCACTTCATCTTTTCGGGCCCCATTCATAAACGCGGTTTTAGAACAAACCAAAGGTAAAGCCACTTAATCAGAAAACTCAGCTGATGTTTCTCGAAGCATTAACTCGCTTAGAAGCAACATGTCGGCTGCTCTAACGGCCATCCTCCCTTGCTAGTCACAATAGTCACTCGTTGCTATCTAAAAACATTTCCTGGTACTAAAAGCCTCCGTGACACTAGGCCAGCTCTAAGTCCCTTTTCCCTGGGTGCTCATTGTGGCACCTGGAGGGGCTGCATACTCACACGGGTGCCCACATAGGACACCCCTCCTGGGATCAATTCTCGTACCATGGATTTCGTGCTCCTTCCCCGGGTCGACGTAATTTCGGAGAAAGGCCGATGAATAACCACTGTTGACTCAGGTGGGTCAGCGTCTGCCCCGGCTGGGGTCGATGCCCGGCCCTGAGCAGGCCCTGCCGGCCCCGCTCCTCCTCCAGCCCGCACCCCCTCTCCGGCCCCCCAAGGTCGGGGCGACTCGGGGGTAAACACCCATGCTTCCAGCCTGGGCTTGCCAGCCAGGTTTTCCTCCTCCTGCCACAGAGCCCGTTCCCGTGCAGGCACGGGTACAGGCAAAACCGAAATGCAGGATGGGAGGCTGGAAAAGTAGCCAAAAAAACCAGCAGTGAACCCACGCGAGACCCCTGCACCTGAGGCAGCAGGGTGGCTGGTAACCAGCACAGTACTGAGGGAAAAGGCCACTTAAAACACACTTGGGGCACTGCTGGCAGATGACAGGTTTGGGTTTTCTCCTGCCAGTAAGTGGATGGCCAGAGTGGCAAGTGGTGCAGAGTTTAGGTTTATTTCACAGACATGTCCATCAAAAATTAAATACCATGTTTTGCCATTTTTTTAACACTGAACAAATATGTACAAAATATGAACAATTTGAGGTATAAAACCACAAGACTTTTAAAGAAAACTAGTATGTACAGAAGCAGATATGTGTACGATAGGCATTATCTTTCCCATGGCTGTGTGCTTCACTTATGCCCCGCAGCTGATGCCAGTTTCTCTCCTGCAACAGGGCCCTATCACTCCCTGCATTTTCTTCTCAAATATGAAATCCATAAAAGACAGTGCTAGAGATTTTAAAGGAGAAAAATATTTTTTTTTCCTGCAAGTGGAACCATCCAAACTGTAAGGCAAAATTCTCAAAAATCTGAGAAGGCACATTTCATCTCACACAAGAATAAAAGGAATCTCTCCAAAGACTCTACCTGACAAATGGAGGGATGTCTCAGTAGAGAGCACCACGGCACATAAAAGGGTGTGAGCATAAGGCACTTCTCGGGATGGTCAAGTCCCTCCCTATTTCACAGAACATGTTTCTCTGCTTACTAAGGGCGTTTAAATTAATCTATTTAAAGTACGTTTGTTTACACATATAAAGGGCTTAGTCCTGCAATCCATACTCACTTTCACACTAGTTAGAGTTTTGCCTGATTACCAACAGCAGCTGACTCAGACCCTCTCTGCCACCATGAGTAAAGGCAGGATGCAGGATTATATTCCAGTTAAAACACTGATTATTGTACAAACATATCTTATAAATAATTAAGTAGAAACCATGGTCCTTTAACCAAATTAGAGATGCCAGAACTGAACAGTTTGCAGAAAATAAATCTTTTTTTCTCTGGTTATTATAAAACAAGTCTATCTGGTGATGCTTTTTTTCTTTCAGTGTAATGGTGAAAGTTTTCTCCTGTAGCACAATATTCTTTCAAACCAGTCCCTGGTAAAGTGCAAGCCGAGTTAGGGTCCGCTCTCTGCATGGGGCTGTTAGTGGCCAGCATTGTAATAGCCTTTATCGCCTTCAATGTCCACTTCTTGATCAGAGTCATCAGAGACATCTGACTCCAGGTCCTCCTGTGAGGCTGGTGAGGAGGTGTACTGTGAGCCATCCAGAGAGACCTCCTTACCCTTCTGCTCAGGGCTCTGGCAGCTCTCTGGCCTTTGGTCACTGTGACTGTCAGCACCTTCTACTTCTTCTTTTTTGGTGGCCTGGGGGTTCTCCTGCAATGAAAGAATCCTGCTTGGTACAGAACTACAGGCCACAGAGACAGCAGGCCTGGGAATTCCAGCTGTGCTGTGTGGGAAAACCACCTTGGGTTTCTGGCAGAAAAAGGCAGATGTCCCACTATCTCCCTGGCCCTCCCACCTATAAACCTGCCTGAGTGGGACAGGGCCGGGCGAGGGTTCTCCCACTCCCTCACAGCCACAGGGGCTGCTGCCGTGAATAAGGCTCCTTGGTGATAGTTATCACAGCCACTTCAAAAGAGTCAGGAGCTGCTGGAGCCCAGGAACCTCTGAACTTTTGTCTTTAGCAAAGCAAATGTTTATTATGAGTCTACAAACACCGACACACAGCTTCCTCCTGCCCTGATCTTTCTTTAATTACACCTGACAGCAAGAGGAGGGAGGTTGAATCCATCAGTGTCCCAAAAGCAAATGGAAAATAATTATTAATTGAGCTAAAACTCAACATTAAAACACTCACTACTAAAACCAAACCAAAACAAAACCCTGTTTCTGAAGGCAAGAGTAGCCCTGTGTCAGCACCTGTCTGGAGAGCCCAGTCCCCTAAGGGGGCATGAAATGCTACTCTAAAGAGAAAGCAGGCAGAGACATGCACCCATGATATAACTGTGCAGGCTTGGAGAAATGGATGTGACTGAGTGAAAAGGAGGAAATTACTTAAAATGGCCGAGATCTCAAGTGAGCTCTCCGGACACTGTGGCATAGGTCAGAGCCTAGCCAGCCTCTTGCCAGAATAATACAACTTTATTTAAAAAATCAACTGAAGTTTGAGTTAAACTCAGGTGAAGATCACAGAACAGATTCATGTGGTACTGTGTGGTACTGTGATTAGTTTTCTTTTCTTTTTACTTTTATATTGAAGGCTAATTTGCCAGGAAAGCATGTGTGTCCATGTCACACTTACTAAAAGCAGACTCAGGCCAAAATATTGGGATTTTTCAAAAATATTTGAGCCATGGCACCTCAATTTTGCCGAGCCCGGCATGATCGGGCCCTATGTGCACTAAAACCCTCTAAATAATTATCTGCTTGAGTATGATTTCTAAGGGAAGGGAAACTGCTTTAAGCTCTTAGCCTCATACACTGCAACTTCTTGTGAACAGAAAGTAAAAGCTACTCAATTTTCCATGCGGCTCCTCAAAACAAAAAAGGTGTTTGTACCTGCCTTCTCCCCATGTTAGCAAAATACATTGATTTGTGTTTATTAGGAGAGGGCGTTTTAAAACACAAGTAAATATCGTTCTCAAAAAAAACTGCCTAAGTAATTTACTGACAATTACTTATCTTCTCCATGTTAATTGGTTAAACAACATATGGGTTTACAAAACAATTAGCGTGGAGTTTTAATAGGTGCTGTGTGAAAGACGGGCATAATTGATATAGAACTACATTAGGAGCTTTTAACGTTAGTGCTGCCTGAACGAGCCCTCATGGATTCCAGCATGACTATTTGTCTTTTTAATCAAGGTGAAGAGGTTAAACAGCCTTTCAGATGACTTCTGCATACAACCTGGAATAGGCGAGCACGGCGTAAGATAAGACAATTAAAATACTTATTTCTATAGAAACAGAAACATCCACGTACCTGCTTTAGGCGCCTCCATTTGGCTCTGCGATTCTGAAACCAGGTTTTGACCTGAGCAACGACAGCGAGAAAAGGTGCAGGGTAGTCTTGGAGCCAGCAAGTGCCCAGCACCCTACCCAAGCCACAAGCAAAAAGCAAGAGCCTGCCAAGCAACCCCTCCCTGTCGACCCCACTGGCTAGGTCCCCTGAGCAATGCACCGACAGTAGCCACACGGCAGGGCCAGAGCGGGCCGGCAAGAGGGTGCGGTTCCCCGGGGCGGGGGCACGGCCTCACCTGCCTCTCGCTGAGCTGCAGCATCTTTGCCAGGCGCTTCCTCTCCGGCGGGGAGAGGTATTTCTGCGTCTCAAACTTCTTCTCCAACTCGATGGTCTGGTCGTTGGAAAAGCGGACTTGTCCCCCCTTCCTCTTGTGCAGCGGCCGCTGGATGAAGGGGCTCCACAGCAGCGGCTTCCCTACAAAAAGAGGCACAGTGCCGAGGGTCACTGGCCGGCCGCGGTCACGCGTGACTGGGGAGCCCCGGCCTTGGCCGGGCCCAGGCCTGGAAGCGCGCCGGGTCCAGGGCTCGCTAATTTCCTTCGCCTGATTTTATTTCCCCCAGTTCTTACTCTGATCTTTCCCCTCCGCCAAACAGAGAGACCAGTTAAAGTGACTCTACGGGCTTTGCCAACATTTCCGTCAATGTGTTTCCTGTTGGTCTATCTCGCAAAGAAAAGAGACCAAAAA
>VZRN01001324.1:2792722-2836521 GCA_013397935.1 Dasyornis broadbenti
CCGGCGGCTGGTACTGCATGGCGCGGTCGCCACCCGCGCACCCCCACACCCCCGGCCGCTCCTGCGGAAAGCCGGCCCCGACCACGGCGTTTAGGTGCCGGCACCGCCGCCGCGGGTTTCTCTGGGCTCGGGTTACCCTTCGATAGGTTTCTATTGGCGCGGGGCGGAGCCCGCGTGGTCTCTGTCCCCTTCCTGCCACGGCGCCGTCTGGCCAATGAGCCCGGCCAGGGAAGGGGGAAACCACCCCCCGCCGGCAAACACTCCCCCCGCCTCTCCGAGCGAACTCCCCGCGGCGCCAATCAACCACCGCCGCGGCCCGGGGGAGCCCGGAGCGCAATCTGCTGCCCACCGGGCCCCGACGGCACAGGGGGCCTGGCGCCTTCCGCAGCGGTTCCCGCTCCTCTGCCTGCGCACGGCACAGCGTCACCCGGTTCTCGGGCACCCGTGGGGGTGCGCGCTGACCCCCGCAGCGTGGCCCTGGCGCGGACCGAGGGAGGAGGCAAGAAGGGGATGGGCACCCCCCCACCTGGCCCGGAGCTCTCCTCCGGAAAGGTCCGCGCGGGCGCTCCGCCTGACTACGTGGACTGGGAACGGGTGGCGGGAGTGCGTGGGTGCCGGGGCCGCACGGGCTCCTGCTCCGTGCCCAGGACAGGGTCGAGAGCACGGCGTGGCGAAGCAGGAAGTCGCGCCACGCTGCTCCACGTCCCGCCTGGCACCGACGGCCGGCACCGACGGCCGCCACCGGGCGATAAAGTAGGGGGCGATGGGGCGGCCGGGGGCCGCGCGGGCCTGGGGACCCAGTCCCCGACAGCCCGGGCAGGGAAGGCGGCGCGACGTCCCGAGCAGCGCCACCTGGGCTCCAGAGATTTAATTTTTAAAATCCCGCCGGGTGATTCTCCCAGCTCCGCAGCCCCCAGGGAGAGACACGGGCTCCGTCCGGGTGTCGCCGACTGCGCTCCGCGGGACCGCCTCTCGCCAGCACCGCTGTCGGCCGGACTTGGGCGAGGGGTAGTGGGAGCGGTGTGGAAGGGGCAGCGACCCCCGCTCTGCCCGCGCCCCTTCAGCACCCGGGCCCTCGCCCCGACAGCAGCGGCTGGCGCAGCCCTCGCCCCCTCCGTGCGAGCGGAGGCGGCAGGTGCTCCCTGAGTGTCCGCGGACCCCACCGAGCCCCGTCTCCCTCACACGCCCCCGTGCTGACAGCGAGCACGGAAAACTGTTAAGAAATAGCAGGTGCTGGTTTAACTTTGGGGGGTTTTTTGGTTTTGTTTTGTTTTTTTTTTTTTTAATAAGTAAAGTCCCCAGTTCAAACCCACGAAGATCTTAATAACTAAGAGGCTCAGAGCAAGACGAAAGGGTGTTGGTGAAATGAATATATATATAATAATATAGAGAGGTTAGGTTTTCTTTTTCTTTACATTGTTAACAAATGCCAAAACTCACCTTTAAAGCGTGGTCTTGTGTCTTGTAAATATCAGGTACACGTTAAGCGAGCTGACAGTTTTGATTATTTTTTCTCTGTGCTCAGTCTCCCAGGCATTGCTCTTTCCAAGGGGTTTAGTTAATGTTTTCATCTGGAAGTGTTGGATTTGCAGCTTGATTTACTTAATAAATGTACAGTAAACCGATGACCCATTGCCCTCTGGAATAACGATGTGCATGATATGAGGCAGCAGAATGGAGGGCCCCCACAATATTTTACAAGCTGTCGATTCAAAATCTTGAGAACAAGTTTATGCAAAAAGAAAAAAAAATGTTTTGCTGTATTATTGGAAAACAAATAAATAGAGGAAGAGATTATTCTATTCTGACTTTTATACAAGCAATAGGCCTTGTTAAAAGGAAGTTTTAATGACACAGTTATTACATTCCACTACCACTGCATAATCCCTAACAAGAAAAATGAAGCACTTAATTTTGCAGTTCTACAGAACCACCCCTTTCAAATTCAATTGTTAGACCTCAGCCTTCCTCCTTCCATGGGTTGGAGAGTATTAAATCCGCATTCATGAAATGTCACATTTATTGAACTACATAATTTTTTAATATCACTAGTGCAGGTTTTATAGTTGATTTTATTGTTTTTATGGCCATTCAGGGCTCTAAAACCCGGATTTTTTCAATGTTGTCCTTATAATTTTTTTCACACAGTCAGAACTAATAAAATAGAACAGTTGTGACTTTTTAATGCAAGGGGTCTCGGAGTTTCAATATTTTCACTCTGCTGGATACTAAAACCAATAAAAATACATGAGATTTTAATTATTTTCTGGATTAAATAAAACCTTTTCCTTTTCGCTGGGAACATACATTTTGTTTGTAGTTTCTGTCGTGAGGGAGATAATGCTGCTTTGGACAAAACACATTATTACCAGTGTTGTTGCAATGAATAAAGTTTTGACCAGATTTTACAGACTAACGGGCATTTAAAGTAAGATGCTGTAGATCAGGGCAACCAAGACAGTGCTTTAGTATTTTTATTATTTCTTCTCCATTTTCTCTCTGGACAGCTCTCCAATTTATCTGGAAAACCCTGGGTAGGGGGGGAGAGAGAAAGCCTTGGGAGAGGGAGAAAATATACGCCTTTCCCGATTAAAAAAGGAATCCTTTCACATTAATTTTCTTGGTATGCACTTGAAACACCCCCAAGTTTTCCTGTTAATCTGGGGATTTTTGGAGGGCGGCGGGGCGGGATGCGTGCATCCCGGCACTGGCACGGTCTCAGCCCGAAGGGATCGGCTGGAGAACTCATTATTTTGTGTAATAACTTCGGGGCCCTGTCTTCCCCTCCACTTTCCGTGAAATCACCCGCCTTCGAGGAGTTCTGAGCTCAAGGAAAAAAATAATAATAAAAATCAAAGCCCCCACTTGCTGAAGGCGGCTCCGCTGCCAGCCCCGACGGCGGTGCCGGGTGGGACCCGCGCTCCCCGCAGATCGGACAGAAAGAGCGGTTCTGGCCGGAGAAAGCCGGGGCCAATGTGCTGCTTCGTGTGGGCTGGCGGGGAGGGGTCGGACGGGCTCTCCGGGGGAAGCAGCGGGGTCCCGGCTGCTATCGGCTGCTGCTGGCCGCCCCATGAGCGATGTTGCCACGCTGGCCTCGCAGGACGGTGCCCCCGGGGCTGTGCTGCAAGCCTGGCTCAGCCACGCTCATCGGCTGCTTCGAGCCTGTTTCCCTCCCCTGTCAGCCCTCGTCCCGCGTGGAGCCCGGAGCAGCTTTCCCCAAGGCCGGCGCTCCACAGGTGCCTCGAGTGGAGATGTGGGAAGCCCTTTTGCCGGAGGAAGCAGCACCCACGGGCTCCGGTGAGGCTCCGCAGCCTCCCGCCGGCCTCCGCCTCCATCCCCGTCCCGGTGCTGTGGCGAGTCGACAGCCCCGCGGAGGCGGTGTCGGAGACCGGTCCCGCTCCGCGGCCCGGCTGCGGGTGGTCGGATTTCCCTCTCCCCCAGCCCCGGGGCGGGGCCGCAGCACCGCTTTAATTTAGCGTTTATGTGTCACCGTGTTCCTGAGCGGCTTTTACAGGGCGTCGGTAACGCGAAACACCTGGACGGCGGCACTGCGGGAGCGCACGGCGGGGGCGGGCGCGGGCAGCTGCGACGGAGGGCGCTGAGCTGTGCTGGCCTGTCCTGAGGCCGGTGCGTTAAAATAAAATAAGAATAATAAAAAGATCAAAACCACAACACCGCCCCCACCCCCAGTGTCCGAAAATCAGGAAATTAACGCTTCCAAAACTAGCGACACATGCCAGGCAGTATTTCCACCGCACCCATGATTATCTGTGATAAACAGAATATTCCTGATTCCTGGGGTGGTTATTTCGGGCAATACATTAACCGGTCCGCGATTTATAAGTGAAATGTGTCTTGAATCACAGAACACTTTCCTTTACCTCATGGATTGTTATCACTAACATGTACCTACCCGATTTCTACTCTCCAAACTGGGATTTTCACTCATAATCGCATCCTCTGTTACGATGCAGATTTCAGAGGACTTACACCAGAGATGGATCATTCCTAGCTGCATTTTGCTGTACAGAATTAGTGAGCAAATCAGCAAAACTCCATCTTTTTAACAGCTGGAGCAGGCTACCAGCAGCGTCATTCCATAATGCTAAAGGGCACTTTCCAGGAGGATCCAGCCCGCAGCCATTCCACCCCTTCCCATATTGAAAATATTTCAAGACTCTTCCAGGAGAGGTGAGGCCATAGCCTTGAACACCTTCCAAGGAGGAAATAGGAGGGAGTTCACCTCTCTGATTTTCCTAGCATCATGGAAGGCAGACTACTCCAGACAGAGGCACTGCATGTTGCAGGGTGATGTCACTAGGTGCTGCCTTCTTCCAGATAACTCATCTGTTAGATATTCACTTCTTACAACTTCCTCCTCCTCCTCACCATCATGATTTGATTTCATAAATGAATTACAACTGTAATAATCATTAAGTCAAGTCAGTCTTAAAGGCATTCATTAGATGTAGCAGAACAAGACAAATCTTGGTCTGAAAAGGGGTGCACAACACATAAACTATTATTCTAGGCAGAGCTAGCAGGAGCTTATCATTTTTCGTTCTATATCCCTATGATTTTGCCAAATTTAAAACATCCAAGTGAAAAAAAAATTCTGTTTCAAGGCAATCTGCATCATGCTGAGTACATTTAAGGTTCCAGCAAAATGAGTTCAGCTGTTTCTGTGTATTGGGTTAGAGGAAAGCAGATATTTTTTTTTCTGACATTTAGACATCCTTGCCTTGCCCTGAAAACCTGCAGAACCCCATCACTGGGAAAACTTCAAGAGATGAAAGCAATCAGCAAAAAGTCGGCCAGGGGTTGTCAGTTCAGTTCTTCCTTTGCTCTTATAGTTGGGGTCGTGGTTTAGACTCAGGCAGAATAAAGATCCCAAACCTCTGCAGAGAGCCACAGGCACCTGAGGAATGTTTAAGCCACCCATGGGCTTGACTTAGCTCTCTGATGATTTGAAGAGCTCTTCTTTCCCAGCGCTGAATATTTGTGGGCACAAGAGATGTGCTGCCACCAGCAAGTGCCCTTTTCCCATATGCTGTCACCAGCTCTAATGGAAAAAAAAAAAAAAAGAAAAGCAAGCTACAGAAAAACTTTAATGGTGCTTTTGAGTCTTGTCAAGGATTTCCAAGGCAGTACGTGCCAGACCCTCAGGGGAGCACATTGTTAAGGTGCTTCCATTTCCTGTAGCCCCCAATATCATTAATATCTCTTCTGGGATACCTTGACTTGCAAAGTGGAATACGCAACATTTATGGCTCTGTGGTAAAAGGAAGGAACACATGGCCCCACATTATAAACAGTTTAATACCACTTACTTTCTGAACTGGGCTGTCTTAGTGATTATCCTGATACCAGTTTCTAAACCAGTTTAATTCAGCTGAAGTGTGACATAAGTCACCAGAATTTTCTTCTGAATTGCAAAGAGGCATCCTATTAAATTACATAGATTGTAATGGTTTTTGGAATGCACTTTTCTAACCTTTCCTTGGTCTGAAGACTTTCTTATCTGACCATTATGAGCATGTGGTGAACAATGTTATGAAAAACAAAGCAATATATTTTTCCTTATAGGCTCGTATTTCCTATATGTCTGCCACCAAAAACTTGAGCTATTCTGGGTCCTGCCTATAAGTGCAACTGAAAGCTGCCTGTTTAATTATATTTATTTGGGGTGATGGCAACGGTAACATGTTAAAACTTCTCTATATTCTTATGTGTTGGCTACACACATAAAGATTACGCCCAAAACCATATATAATTCCCAGGGGCTAGATTGCCTCTCACATCTTGCACAATCATTTACGTAAGTGCAAACTGAATCTAAAATGCTGCTAACACAGACTACTGGCTACCATACACCCACTCTGTGTTGATATAAATGACTATAACAAGACACCAGACAATAGAGAATCTGCCTGAACTACGGTGATGACAAAACAATTATTTTTCTCTTTTTTACAGAGCAATCAGGATACAAAATATTATATGTTTCAAAGAGGACTTGTGCAGCAAGATTTTTCACAGTAACAGTTCCAATGAGTCCAAAGTACACACAGCTAAATTTGATGTCAGTAGGAATTAGGTATGAATAGGGAGTGTTACTTAGTTATTTTTGTTAATGTTTTCCAGAGCTTACACATTCACTCTACATTTTTTAGCAAACTTTATCATTTTGGCATCATAAAATCAATCTCTAGATAGGTTTGTTTTATCCGGAGCGGACACACACATGCAGTTGCTGTTAATAGTCGAATACAAAAACTTACAATAACGATCTAGCTAACTATTAATGGTTGTTTAACAGTGGGGTTAGAAGGATGGATCTGAAATCTGTCCTCATCTGAAAACCATATTGCTAGACTCTCAGGTGCAGAAGCTCTTCAAAAGGCTTCCTTTTCACGGGTAGAAGCCAAAATACTTGGGTAGAATTGGCTCTAGAAGGCTAGAGGAGGAATTGCCTTAGAGACAAATTCAGAACTCATGCAATAGATTTGGAGTCCATTGAAGCTGATGATTTTCATAGGCAAATAATTTATTTTTCATAACAGAAGGAGAGAATATGCCTTGATGGTTGCATATGGAAATATCTCATAAAATACAATATTAAATAGCAGAAAGGAAAAGAACAGTAATTTTTTTCTAAGGCAAATGTGTCCCCTTCTTGTTCATGTCCCTGAGCTGAGGTCTCCCTGTAATGGAAACTGCATAGCCCAGAATCAACTGACAAAACACAGCAGCATCATTCACAGACAGTACCCAGCCTCGAGTCTCTGAGTCCAGAGACCTCATTTTTTCAATTACACTGTTAGTTCATGCCAGAGGTGTCGGGAGGGACACACAACACAACTTGTACTTATTATACTTCTTCTGGTAAAAGCAAAACAAAAAGTAAATCAAGCTTGACATGAAAATAAATATGCCAATATAAAATCTGTATATGTCTAAAATCTGTATTCAGAACATTACAGTACTTTCCAAAATACTTTAAGGATTGGACTTGACTAACTTTTTGGAACAGCTGCTCTTTCTTAATCCTTCCTAAGTTTGTCCATCTCATAAACTTACTTCATCCTAGTACTGGGGCTGGAAGTTGTAGATGTAGACCTAGAAGTTTCAGTGTTGCAGAATCTAAACCATAGCCCAGATGTTTCCTTGAAGTCAAGCCACGACACCAGAGTCAAACCTGATACAGATGCTAATCGAGATCTTGATCTTTAACTATACTTTGTTTATTTTAAAATGCTTACTTCAAAACCTTACAGCAAAATAAATATAAAAAGATGTAAATAGGTGTCCAAGTAGTATCCTCAGCACACACGCAGGTGACACACAGCTGCTGAGAAGTGGCAGCTGGGCTTCAACCCAGAGCTTAGTGCTACATCCTTGAAGAAGGACAGCTTGTACCTGTGCAGCTCAGCTGCTGCACAGTAATTCAGAGGCAGATCTACAGTCCACATTTCTGCACCTAGCCCTGCTGGAGCAGACACATGCAGGAAATGCCTGGAGAAGGATCCTGCGCTGCACTGGGGATCCCCTTCCCCAGCACTGTCAGCAAATCTCCACCATTCCAAAGTCTGCTTCTATGGACTCCCAAGGCAGCCACAGACAGTGCAGGCTGTGGGGGTCAATGAGAAAATGTTATGCATATGGGTCACATGCCAATCCACAGTTTTTCACATGTCAAGGTACAGCCAAAGATATAAGCTGAACAAAAATGGGCTTTTTAAAATCTGTTCAGACTCACAGAACATTTGGGGAGGGGATACAGAAGGCAGACTGCTCACCAGGACAGACTTCAGAGATCATGTAGATAGTGGGAGAGAATCATTAATTACAGAATCATAATTGACAAAAATTATTCCTTGTATAACATTGCAAACATGTTCTAGAAATTAACTGGAGAAATATATTCATTTGGAAGAACAGATTCTGCACTGTTGTCTGGGTAGCTGTGTGTTTTGATTTTGTGTAATCTGACTTTAGGAAATCTATACATTTTCGGTAATTTTCTTAAGTAGCCAGTGCAAATTAAAGTTTTATGATTAATTAACACGATATAACCAATTAAAACAGAAGTTAAGAGGTAGCTCACATTTGTCCTTTGAAGAATATCTGCCCGTCTGGGAAGAACAGTGTGAACCCTTTCTGACTTGTGCCATTACGTTACCTTCTATGAGATTTGTTCGTGAAGAATAGAGATCTTCTTCAGTCTCAGATGTACTGGCCGTAAATAAAGGCAGGTTTAATTGGACCATGATTACAGAATCAAGTCAGAGTACTCTACTTTTGAAGATAAGTAAGCAATTTAATATTAAGATGTGCCTAAACTGAGCCCTCTGTATGACTCAATTTCTGCAGCTTCCCAGGCTGCTTTTCTATTGTTTTTGTCTCACATTGCGTTACCTTTCCCCTCAGGACTGAATCTATTGGTAGACATGACACTGCTCTTTACGTAGCCTTCATAGCACCCATCTGACACTTGTAAAATATTAAACTATAAGACTGTGTGTTAAAGTCAGTTAGCCAGGATAAATGTGTTCTATAGATAAATGGGTTTGTTTGGGAGAGAGCACCACCGTCTCTGTCTGTATCACTGGAAGGTAAATTCCTAAAGAGTCAGGATGCTGTAGATAACCACTGAATCACAGAAAACAACAGAAGGAAGTCATGTTGCCCACAGTGCACACTCCTCAAACTCTGCTGCTATTGAAACTCTTGCAATCCAATGCGCTTTCAATTTTGCCTGTTCCATTTACAATGTTCTGCATATTTAATTCATATATGGGCTTTGAATACTTAAGTCTCAGTGTCTGTGGGTTTCATGACATGAATAGTTTCTTAGAGACTATAGATAAAGCCCAAAGAGGATCAGTCTTTCCATCTCTGCCTATACCCTAACTTAGACCCAGGGATGTGCTTTCTTCAGAGAGCACCTGAACCAAAGTTCTGTCACAGATAATAATGTGAATGGGATGTGAACAGTACTTCTGTTGCTTTTGGGACATGCAAGCAACCCGCGAGCCTCTCTTTACAGTGTGGGCAATGGCACTGCTGAGTTTGTGCCACAGTTCTCTCTGCTGGGTGAGAGCATCACAACTTGTATGCTCCTGGCAAACATTACACACTGAGACCAGGAACACCCAGGTCAACCCCACACATGGGGCAAGGCCGGGGATGATAAAGCCTCGTTATTATGTTTTCTTTCTGTTATGCCTGTCACTACTTCTACTCCTCTCTTGTCATATACTAACCTAGTTCCTTTCATTCCTGCAGGTTTACACTTATAATATTAGTTGACAGTTACTATGTCATTTTACTCCCTAAGTGTTGGTTAGCAAACTATGCTGTCAGCTCTTTGTACTTTTTCTCATCAGGCAGTTTTTCCAAGCATACAGCTACAGTTGGCTCTTCTTCTCTGAACTTCCTCCAGCTTGGCTTCCCAGTAACGAGGTGCAGAGAACTGCACTCACCTTTTCCAGATGCTATTGCATGTCAGTTCCAAGAAGAGAGACCCACTTTCTCTTTCCCTGTGGTGTGTCTCCACAAGAGCCCCAAATCATATTGACATTTTTAACTGTTGCATCACCTAGAAAATTCAAATGCAAATTCAGAGGCCCTCCTTGCTCAGCACAGCAGTCAGCACATCTTTTCTGCCCTAAGAGAAAAGGAAGACCTCAGACCTCATCTTTCTAAAAAACATTATTATTTCTGTAGAGACCTCAGATTGTTTTCTAACTCTTCACACTAATCACGTGAATTGGCTTATTTATGACAGGGAGAGAAACGATAGGAAGTATTAACTAACCCTGTACTGGTGGTCAGAGTAAAGCAAAAACAAAGCTGGTTTCCAGTTCTCTGCGCTGAGACTGATTTTCCATTGTCATTCCACATTATCTTCCCATTTAAGTCTGCTCATGCAATTCTGTTGTGCATCCTGTAATTCTCTTTTAGTAGGTTTAAAACAAACAAAAGGAAGTACTTTTTCACACAGCACATAATTAAATTATTAAACTTCTTGCCATGGGAAGCGCTGGATGTCAAAAGTCCAAAGGGGTTCAGAAAAAGAGGAGACAAATTAATGGAGAATAGGTACATTGAAGAGTATTAAACATAGTAGCTTGCTTGCAGTTTTTGGCTCAGGAAGCCCTTGCAGAGTTGTTTGATGGAGGCAGGAAAGGGTTTTTCTGCTGGTGCCTGTTTCTCACACAGTTCCCCTCAGTTGCCTCTTCTGGTCACTGGCAGGAAGACACTGGAATTAATGGTCTTAGTAAAGCAGCTCTAATGCTTCTCTCCTAACGAGACACACAGATGTCAACAGATGCCTGTAAGTTTTAAAAATACAATCTTTAAGCCAAAAATTGACTTCTCTTTGGACATTTTTATCAGATCTGATCCAGCTGACTTTAATACATGCTGTTTACAGCAAAGTGCATGACTGAAATGGGGTATTTTAAGGTTTCAGCATGGCTAGATTTATTGGCCCAGCCAAAAGTTAGATTTTGCAGATATTACAGGTTGGATCAGCTTCACTGGGGACTGCTGTGAAGAGGTAACCCATTATCTGTGTTGTGAAAGTTGTATCTGTTCCTCGAGCTCTCTCCCCTCACTGAACAAATGCTCCCACCAGCCATTGTGGTGCCATCTTTTCTTGTTGACTTTGCTCTGTAATTGCTGGTTTATCAGTCTCTTCTCAGAGTTCTCAATTTGTCCTGACTGACAAGCGAAATGAACAGAGCCATACGCACACACACAGGAAGGAGAGGAGGGCAGTGAGGAAGGACAGGAAAGCAGGCCTGTGAGGAAGAAGAGGAGGACAGCCTGGTGAGGAAGGGCAGGAGGGCAACCTGGTGAGACAGGGAGCGAACCCCGGGCCTTTAGCTGTCACTCTTTTCTGAGCAAAGAGCCTCACCCCACAGGCTGCACCTGTTGCACCAGTCCATGAGGGAGGGAAAACTGGCCCATAATTTTGATAGCATCATGAGTTGCTTTCATTTCTTGTTCTGTGTTTGGCTGCAAAACATGTTGTCTGATTTCATCTGTATTGCTTTGTCCTGGAGGTTTCTTTCTTTCAACATTTAGAATGACAGTATCTCATTTTGGTCAAAGCCTTGTTTCCAAACGTCTCCTGCATTAGCTCAGACTGTGTGTAACTGCCTTAGTTACTGCAGAAAATTCACTTAGGCATGGTAATGAATAGACTGAAGTGATTTGTTTCTATTATTGAGAAAGCTGTATGTGTTTATCTACATTATGTTGTGAAAATGCACACGGTTAAAAGCCAGAAAACAGTCTGTTGGTGGAGGGCCTGCCTCACTTGGAAAGTAACGACAGTGCAAGAGAATCAAATTCAGAGGCTTAATTTTCTCTGTCACCAGAAGTCCCAAAGTACAGAACATTACTGTTGATTTTGAAGAATATTTTGGATCCTTTGGTTACAGGAAGGAGGCCAGACTGCACAATCTGACTGTATTAGCCACCTGCTACTGCAGCTCCCTCACACACTATTTTAGCATCTCAATGTTACTGACTCAAATTTCCTAAACTTTGCTATAGTTTGTCATCTTCTATGACAGTAGACTCTATGGAAAGAAAGCTTACATTCAAGCAAAGTGTTAGGAGCAGCACTGGTTCTCTTTTTTTTCTGAGTGCTACTGGGATGGAGAGCATGAATTCCCTGGAGGGACACAGCAGTGACTACAGTAGCACTGTTCTGCCAGATGTGAGGGCGAGGACTGTGGTAAAGCAACTCTGGACTGGAAAGTGGGGCCCTGGACACCTACATTTGTCACATTATGCTGCTGATGGAGTTCATGTCACCACATCCATGCCTGTTTGTGCATGTTCACCTGCTCCCCGTCTTTTAGATTAAATTTTTCTACAGGTGTGATCCCCATACAATGTATCCTGATGGGAAGCTCTTGGAATGTCCATAATTTAAACATTAATTATAACACAAAAGCAATGGTCCAATTATTCAAGTCAAAGTCTTGAAAAAAGCTATTAAAGGCTTTATTAACCCTGCTTCGCTAACAGGTTAAGATGACCCCATGAAAAACTATGATCAAGATTTATTTATGTTAACCAATCAGTTACTAAAATAGCAATCCTCAGTTTTCCCAGTGCTAATTATTCTGGTATCTGCAGGCTGGGGTGCACTACTCATGCTGCAGAATATTCCCTAGAAATAATAGGTTAAAATAAACAGCCAACCCAAGACCAAAGCCAAAGAGCTAATCCTGGACAATAGGCAAGATAATCAGGGAATAACTAACATAGATAATCAGCAAATCATTCAAATGAATTGATTTGGCTCTGGCTGGCGTCCCTGTTTCTGCCTGAAAGCTTCAGTGAAGTCTAAATAAGTGGCAGTTATCTTACTGTCTCTTCCTGTTATCTGAGTCTAATGACAGCAAAGGAGAGAGGGGAAATCATGTCTTTGAACAGGATCATGGCCTTTCATTTAAGTAAATACTGCATCAAAATGGAAACTGCCTGAAGAATAAGTCTGCCTTGGCTTAGTCTTGAGCAGATTAAGTAATGTGTTAAAGCCAGACAATATCAGTTTCTTGCAATGGCTTCAGCACCTTCACTGCTAATGTGCACACAGAGAATCAGAAAGTGCTATTTATTACAACCTGAAGGTGGCTAACTGGACAGCGTGAGGTAGCTGTGAAGAGTTAAAATTCAGCCAAGGCATCTGTATTTTATGTTTCAATAAATGCCTTTAACATTAAAAAAAATCACAATAGGAAAATTTAAGGGGAGTGATGCTTATCCCAGATTCAGCTATGCACTTGTAGCATCCAAGTTAAAATCACTGCTTCCTTAGGTTCTCATGTAGTTGATGAGGAGAAACACACAGGACACATTGCAAGGAATCATCCGATGAGGTTCCTGTCTGTCTCCCCTGGCGCTGGAGACATCAGGGTGTGAGAAGGTTCTGACTTGGGTACCTCCATATAGGTGCCTTAATGAACACAGAAAGGCTGAGCTCAGGCCATGCCTTTCTTCGGGAGGAAAACTGGGGACCAAGAGATGGCTTGATCACAAGATGACAATGTCCAACAACGCTTCACCTGCTGGCCTCCATCAAAATCAATCACAGCTGTTGAAGAGGTGGTGAGGGTTGAATTCCATCCTCTGTTGCTGCAAACTCCATTTGGGTTTAAGATTGGTCCCCTCAGCACACCAAACACAAGTGGAAGTGCTTGCAGCTCCATGAATACAAAACAAAACTGTGGTGGCATGGGAAAACGGACATGGGCTGTGCTTTGACAGCAGCTTTTGTTGGCAGGCCAGGGAGAAAGCTCTCAAAGCATGGCAGCATGAATTGCTAGCACCCGTGTGTTCACACCCTTCTTGCTTTCACCAGCAGTGGGTACTCACTTGTCAGGGGCTTTTCATATAGCAGGAATGCCACAGAGAGGAGGAATCTCTCTGTAATACTTGGATCCTGGCAGTAGATCTGTACTTTCTCTTAGAGCAAGAAATAAACATCTGAATTAACTTCCTTAAAAATTACTTTTTTTAATTCTTAAAACCCCCTAGGTGTCAGATTTTATTGTAGATCCAACATCTTTTCAACAGAGTTTGAATAATTTCATGACAAATATGAGAAGTGACAGGACGACATAGTACATTTGTACTCAGAGTTTTATTTTATTTTGTTTTACTTCTATGCCTTCAAAATGTTTTGATCCTGTTTGTTTTATTGGAAAGAAAATAAACTGAAAGTGAGACTTCAACTCAAACAGTTTTTCATAGCAGTAGGCGTAAACTCTGGAAAATAAAATGAAGGCTAAAAATGTTCAGGGACTATTAAATGTAATGGAAAAAAAGCACCTATCACTTAATGAATTTTTGCTGCTAAGGCAGATTTATGTTTGCTATTCTCAGGTACTAACATTTATGATAGTAACCTTTATAAAGTCAATTTAATTATCTTTATCTTTTTACAAATAATAAATTTAGTTGTCCTACAATGAAAATCAATTGTCAACATAAGCTATGGTTAACATCTAATAAAACAGCCCTCTGTAAATCCATGATTAATAAGATTGGCTTCTGTATTAACTAACAGACATCATAAAATTTTCTTCCTTGCAATAATTTGTATATTCAAGGTTCATCCTGCTGGACTGAGTTTCCTAAAATAAACTGTTAGAGTGAACGAACAAAATTTTGGCGCCTATCATTATTATATTATAACCATTTAAATATATATCTGTAGGTGAATGGTTTTCAAATTGATGCCATATTTTAATTAAGTCAGAGAAGATGGTGGCTATAGCAAATGATAAGTGATTCACTTCGTTGTTTTCTTTACCTTCTGAACATGACAATGCTGTTTAGGTTTTAGTTGGAGCGCTAGAGGAAGCTAATTGAAATATGAAAAACCAATTTCCCAAAACAATCTTTACATATGACAGGGGTTACTTACGTTATTCCATGTCACCAAAAAAACCCCAAAAACAACAAAACAAAGCAAACGTTCCCAAACCAGCCAACAAAGAAACGAACAAGAAAAAAAACACACCAAACTCCCCCCCAACATCCCAAAATTCCCCAAATTGAAATTTATTCCCTTAGAAATATGTTCACAAATTTCTGCTTCCAAAGTGGGAGCAATGGTGCTCAGATTCAGCATGAACTTATGTACCATGACGTAGAGGATATCTCTGCTGTCCCTTGGACATTTAAAAGGTTCCTCTCCCTGTGATCCATGCTTTGCCTAAGGACACTGCATGATACAGTCACTGTAGTCACTGCTAAAGCTTCAACTGACATTGGGTCTAGTCTTTAATAGCAGAAAAATAACTTCATACCTATCCTGAAACATCCCAAAGCCATTTTACAAAGTAGGGGTAGTAGGTATGCTTGAAGCACCTGTAAAAGAACATAGAGAACTAGGGATGAAAACTACTTCTCCCCTTGCTGAGAAAAAACCCTTCCAAATACCATGGAATCTTTTGGTCATAGAGACCTAACAGGGCCTTAGATTGTTTTGTGGGCTTTTTAGACATTAGTATCACACTCAGAGTGTACTTTGGAAAATGGCGATTCTGATCCTTCATCTTACTACTTTACTGTAAGTCAAGTGACTGTAGCAGAATTAGCATGACTGGACATGTGCAGTGGAGAAATCAGTCCTCAGAGAAGCACCAGTCATTATTATTATTTGAAAGGCTGGGGAGGAAGAGAAGTATCATACTGTGTATTTAATCTGTTTTAAAAATGTTAAAAAAGAATATATTCTTTCCTGCTAATTGTTATTTTTCGCTTTACAAAACTATGTTAATTGGAGAATAAATATATATTTTTAAACTAACCTCTGGCAATGAAAATCCTTTATCATATGAAAAAAAATCTTCACATAGTAGCGAAGAACATTTAGTGCTCTGAACATTCTCAGAATAAAATGATAATAAAACCATATATATATATGTTGACAAGAACTGAGAAGCTCTGAAAAAATCTAATGTACCTTTATGTGATATTTCTGTTTATTTCATTCCTTTATTTGATCATTTTTAATAAAGGAAGTGCACTGGTCAAGTTCAAAGTTTTAGTCATTGCACCTCATTCTTTGAATTACAATGATTAGGTTATAAATAGACCAAGAGTTACAAAAGCATTTAAAGTATAACTGAGGAAGTCAAAGGAATATTTATATAGGTTTAATATTTTGGAGAAAAAGAAAGCAATCCACTTAACTTCCATTATTTTACAAAATTTAACTTTGTGCTTCCTGAAAATCAACAGTCATCTCATAAAGTTGTAGAAAGCTAGAAAAACGGGACAATTTTCAACTTAATATAAAAGAGGCAGCTTGTTTCTAACCTCTTCCCTGTTGAAAGGCTGCTAGACCAAGCATTTGCTCCTTTTTGGTAGCCAGACCCTTTTCTAGGGAGCCAAAGAGTATTTTAGAAGTATTCCAAACACAGGAATTGTAAACATTCACTGCATTTGCTGTGCTCGTACTTTTAACAGTTTCAAGACTGAGCACAGCAATGCCGCTTGGATTGAGCTTGTGCTTACCCTACAAGGACAGCCTGCTTTGTTAGGTGGTCTGTATCTCACCTAGAGAGCTCTGTCACTTAAAGCCTATGAATGCAAAGCAGAGCATGATTTATTGTTATTTAACTTTATAAAGTACGGGCGGGCGTGCAGTTTATAGAGCACTGCCCTCTACTATAAAAAGTAGCTTGCAACAGGGAAAGCAAAAAAATAGTAGTCAAATGGTTGTAAACACTTGTTTAAATGCGTAACTTTTAAAATACATAGTTATCAAATATATTTCTTTTCCTGTTTTTAATGATTTTGAATATTAGAACTTTCTTTTTTCCCTTTAAATCTCTTTGATGAAAAAGGAATGTTAACTTTATTTTTCCAGCTCTTCCTAGTTCAATTTTTTTCTTTTATCACTCCAAAGAGTTAAGGGCTTCCTCTTGTTTCCTCTACCCTTTTAACAGCTAATTCCAATGGTGACTGACACCTAACAGAAAAAAGAAAAGCAGTCTAGCAACTCTGCGCCTTTTCCTCACTCCTCTCTAGCCCCACGCAACTGTTTGATATCCAAAATAAAGGCAGTCATCAATAGCAGCCGTCAGCTTAGTAATTTTTTCTCTCTTCAAATAAACACTGCATCCCCCAACAACTCTGAGCAGCAAGTGCCACAGCTCCCTGATTTCCACGAGGAAGCAGGAAGCTTCCTTTCCTCTTTCCTTCTGGCTGCTCATTTTTCACTTGAAAAGGAAGCTGGTGATTATTAATTGTCTGTGCTTCTTGTAGCCCTCTTACTGCTCTCTCTGCATTCCCCCCTTTACATGCATTTAAACTTATTTTTCCTTATTTCATTTCCTCACATTGCATTCATTGTATCTAGCTTTTTTGTTAAATCAAGAGCTGTCTCATTAAACCATTAATCTAGAATCTAAAGAATACTCATCAGATTGATCAGAACATGGCTACGTACTACAGCCCCAGTCACTACAACTCTCCCTCATGCTCAGCTGGATTAAGCCAGTGTGGGTGTAACCTGGCTAATTATTCTGTGGAAATGCTTTGTACCCCTCTTGTAAAGACAGGATAAAAATCAAGCCACCAGGTAAGTTAGCCTGGACAGTGCCATTTCTTCCCTCTGGGTTAGACCTACAATTACAACGACTGCATACAATAAACAATTGTTGCTTTACTTTTCTTACCCTTCTTTTCTCTTTGTCATACATTGCAAAATACACCAAAACAAATTAGTGCTGCTTTCTGCTTTGGGCAATGCCCACGTGGTGGGGAACAGAGAGCAGGCCAGGACAAGAATTTAGTTATCAAGAGGGTCCATTGACCCTGCAGTAAAGCCCAAGACACGCCCTAGATCATCTTTTACACGAGACAAAACAACGGCTCTTCATAAAACAACCCCCTACTGCAGCTTGAGTATAGAATTCTCCATATGGAAGCATAAATTCAATATTAGTTTTTGAAAATTTTTTTTTGGCAGATGGTTGAGGAAAAGCTTGGCAAAACCTGTATTTCCAAGTCCTGGTCAGCAGCCAGTACCTGAGCTCAGACCAACCTTTAGTGTTAGGGCCATCTAGTGGGAGAGGAGGCACAGACAGACGGGCCAGGACATGTTCTGCATCCAGATTTTTCATCCTATTCGGCTTTGGTGTGACCTCCAGATACCTGGGCCAACGGAACAATGTTCAGAAGATCACTGCCAGTATTGCAAACAAAGGACAGCACTACTCCAAGGCCTACTTTAGAAAAAGAGTGAAGCAGTCCCTGAAATTCATACACTTGTTAAGGAAAGCAGGTTGTGCCTGTACTGTGGGAACCGAAGGGCCAAGTTAGAGTTTCAAAAGGATGAAGATGGGGAGCTCAAAATACACCATGATTTGGTACATGCAAGCCTCCTCAGTTACTGCCTATTCCAGTCTGTTTGTTCATGCTAATCCTGTCAACTCCACACGGAAAATGTAGTAGGGTGAAAAGCTTGTACAAGCCTTTCCCCTTTGGTTTAGGCTATTCAATACACCTGTGGGACCAATGGTTGGGGTTGAATTTTAGCTAATAAATGATTTCTTGAACCATTGTGAAAGATTATGCTGACATCTAGTCAGTGTTAGCAGGGATGCGGTGCAAGAAAATGGATCCTAGACCCATTAAGGTGCCAGAATTTGACAATATTCCAAACACACTGAAATGACAGTCGTGCAGCTTTCCAGTGTGTCAAGTCCCTTACAGCAGGAGACTCAAGATATAAGGTAGGTACCAAGAGGATACTAAGCTACCTCCCATTTAACCCAAAAAACTTAAAACAAAGCCCTCTTTGTGCTTCTTCGTCATTTGAAAGAAAATTAATGCTTTTCCTCCTGCTATTGGACAATCAGAAAAAAAAATTAGCTTTGCCCATAGTGGTGAAAGGGAGGATAAATAATAAGAGGCAAGATAGGTGTTCAGACAACTGATTAATGATCTCCCTTGTTACAGTTCAGAGAATCAGAGCAAGGGTACACTTCAAATGATGTCTTCCTAACTCTAAGCAGCAGGACTGCAAAATGCCCAGGGTATAGCTAGTTGACATACTTGATCAAAGAGAGAAAAATACATGGATCACCTATTTGAAGAAACATCAGTGTAAGCCTGCAAGCTCAATATAGAAAAGTGAACAATCTCTTAAATCATGTTTGGACAATTATCTAAGAATAGTACTCCAATGTAATTAAGGTTGCCTTCCAGTGTTTCTCCCTACTCCAATCATAATCCTATTCATCTACTTCTTTATCATGTTGCAGCTTGAAGTTTTCTTCAAATTTCCAGGTAAGGAACATGAAAAGAGCAGCTGGGCAAATGCTTCTGTAGATTACTGGAAATTCACTGTTATTATACATCATAGAAGCTGGATTTGTAACCAAGTTTGCATGTTTTAATGTTAGGGACCTAGGTCTTAAAGAAATGCTGCCAGTTTGATACGCTACCTGATTGATACTGTGTCCCAACCAACACCTCACATCTGCAAGTTAAGAGGAAGAAAAGAACAGGGGGGTTCAAACAAACAAAAGGCCCAAGACCCAGTAGTAAGACTAGATTTCACAGAATGATGAGGCACTAAAACAAGGCTATTGTCTTTGATGAAACAAGGGAGAGCACCAACCTCTTCTGACAGCACAAGACTTATGAAACAGTTGATAATGTTTTAGCTAAATTAAACCTGGCACCATAAGAAAGTTAGGTAAGTTTGTTTTACTGAGTGAGGTGCTTGTACATTTGTTTTCCAAGTATCAATTTATTTGAAGTATCACAGTCAAAAGAGTGGAACTGGTATGAAAAGCAGGTATAAAACTAAAACACTAATTTACAGTTAATTAATAGATAAAAATGGCAACTCATAATCCTAACAAAGCATATTTCCACATCCTTTTCTGGCATTTTAGATCTACTGAGAACACAGAAAATTATTTCTTATTTGACAACATACATATATATTTAACATAACAGCACCATAATCTGCTGGGGTTTTTTTTCTTAAAACTTTGCAAGCTGCAACATATAAAAATGGGACCAAAGCAAGACACTGAGCAGGGAAATCTTTGATTCAACTTTGCATCAATATATCACTATACAGAGAGACTGAAGAGTAACCAAAACAAGTTATGGCTCAGTAAGAAAGTAAGATAGCAATATTTAACAACAGGGATTCTGTACAGAATGTATCTTAGTTCAGCAATCTTAGAGGATGTTTAGATTTCTGAAGAAACTCTTCTGCTTTTTCTTCCATTTTGTTCTCCACTGTAGCTGCAGATTTGTTCTCTTTACCCTTTTTGAGACTTCTTTTGTGCTGGGATTTAAAGAAAATATCCAATGTTAAGAGAATACAAAGAAATTAAAGACTTCTTGTTCATTTGCAATGCAGTACATAGTGTTCTGATAAAAAAAGTTGACATAACTCCTGAAAAAGGTTCTTAATATATTGCATTTACTAAAGAGATTGCCTGTAGACATACAGAAGCTCAGCAGCTATTTTTAAAGGATCCACAACAAGAAAACATGCTCTCCCCAGCAAGAAAACCCCTAGACTAATATACCAAGAAGTTTACACTGATACATTGGTAGAGCAAATGGGTCAGAAGCAAGTAAGAAATGAAGACCAACCCCATGAACACTCAAGAATGCCAGTATTTCTGCCAGGCCTCTAAGAAAATACTGCACATAATTCCAACTCTTCCATTAACACACATTTGTCTAGCAAATTATAACAATTTTTTTCATGCAGGATTATTTGCTGAGGAGTTTTCAACTGTCTGTCCAGCTTGTCAGAAATCTGCATTATTTTATGCACTATTAACTGCTATCAGAATCTGTTGTTACTTTAGCTCAAGTTTAACAAAGCATTTTCTACAGGATTTAAAGAAGTTGTGAGGCTACACTAAAATGTAAGAAGTGACTTGAAACTACAGCACTGTTACGGAGCAATAATTTTTCTTCTCTCAAATACAGAGCTGTTTTGCTTATCTGTGGAAGTTACCTGGAAAAAAGGAATGCCACCATTTGTGTGGCAATATATGTTTGTATCCATTAAGTATTTGTCACAAGCAAGGCTTTCACTGGATTCTTGCAACTCCCCTTCCTCTTCCAACAGGTCCTAAACCAGAAAATTTTCAGAAAAATGTATTTAACATCTGAATTTCCTCAATGAATGTATTAAGCATGATCAGCTCTATAAGAGACATGCAACTTCCACTTATGAAAAACAGAAATGAAATCTAAATCATTAATATCATTGCTTATTTTTCAAGAGAATGTTAGCACTCTTGAGTCCAAATACACTGTCAAACACAAAGGCTACAGCAGCCCTGGGATTCCAGTCAACTCTCCACAAGGGCATGAAAAAACTTCAAACATGCAAAATCTTCATTCAAGAGCCTCATTTGCCATTTATATACATACCTGATCTGCATTATCCTCCACCTCCTTTATCACACTGCTTAGCATAGCATCAAGATTTTGTTGCTTTTGCCTTAATTGCTCCAGAAGTTGTTCCCGGGGCTCTGTTCTCATGAGTGTGACTGGATAGAAGTAGTCTCTTCTCTGTGGAGTTGTCCCTTTAATGAAGATTTTGCACTTTTCAGTGTTTGCTTTAATTTCAGATCCTCAATTTTACATTAACTCAATACAGAAATCATGCTTTGTTCAGTCACCATTCTTTGCATACATCTTAAAGGAGCAAGGCTGCTAGTTATATTCTGTCCCCATTACCCTTCACTTATGAATTCTGGAACTCAAATTGTTTTCTGTAAGTCCATTCTGTCCCCAACCTGCTTAAATACCTGTTGGAACATCCACTTTAAGATCCTCTTGCAGGAAACCATTAACCTGAGTTAGTCCATGCTGTACTTCCTCCTGAAGTGCCAGCTTCTGCTCCACATGTATCTCCTGATCCACCTTTATCTGCCCAAGAAGGCCATTTAGTGCCTTCCCCTCAGCAGCCTTTTGTCTGCCAATATGGTCAGCAATTTCAGCTATTGCTTTATTGCAGTTTTCTTCATTTTTCTGAAAATGAAACAAAAAACCAACCCAACTGAAAACACCACGTTAACAGGAAAGGTAAGGTTATGGTCTCTTTTCTAAGATGTGGTGCATGATTAGTGACATGACCTGAAACGAAACAACTGAGAGACCTCAAATTGAGAAGTTTCAGTGCCAGTTTTACATTCTCATTTTGAGAGCTATCTTCAGTAGAGAGTCAGTTTCTTAGAAAGTATGATCATTTTAGAAAGTTAGTCATAAGAATAAAGATGATGCCATCTTGCTCAGATCAGACTCCTCACACTTCTATGTACAAACCCTGCATAGAATTAGGATATTAAATTGAACATGAGCGTACTTCAAGCACTAGAACCTTTATGCATGTGTAGGGGAAAACATGCATTTTTAGCCATTTTTGTAGAAATGGAAATCCTGAAGTATTCAGCAAGTATACAGATACAGAGGTGTCTTCAGACCACAAATGCTTTTAACAGTTAAGGGTTGGACTCAAACCTTGAAGGTCGGTTCCAGCTCAGAATATTCTGTGTGATTCTCTGTGAAGAAAGTTTCTAGTTAAGTTTTTCCTTCTGAAAATTTGAAAAATATTGGATTTGACTATTTCATTGCCTATTACAACAATAAAACAAGGGTGGGATGTGAAGTTTGTAATGAAAAAGCCCCCCAAACCTGAGAGAGAAACTCTTATCTAAGAGGCCAGAACTTGTAGCTACTGAAAAGGAATGTTTTCTCCCATTTTAACTCTATCTGACCAATACAGTAATTTACAACCCCGAGAAAATAGCTTGCATTTGATCACTGTGCATATCTCCCAGGGACAGTAACGGTAGATAAAGCTTTAGAATTAGAGATAAACACTACCAAGACGATGTAAAATGCCCAGATTACAAATGCAAGTTAGCTGTATGGCATTAATCATGACACCATTTTTTGAGTTTATCTGCACTTGAAGTTTGAAGCCTTCCTCTTAATTTAGGCTTTTGATTTCCTCTAACTACATATAGTTAAGCTCAGTAATATGAGTCTGCTATCAAAAACCCCATAGTTTTGTTCTGACTATAACCGAGAACTTTTTACCCCGCTCTACAAATTGTACAGTAAAATTTGTCTCAGGATGTTGCATTAGCCTACAAATGATTACAGGTACCTTTTGTAAACACTGAAATTGCTGTTTCTCATCCTTGAATGACAATAGCTGCTGATTAGTAAAGTCGACCATCTGAGCAGTTGTGAATTCACACCATGTATTGGTATCCTGAGACACATTTTTGAGATTGGTGAGAAGATGTTGACAGTGGTCATTGGATTCTTCCAGCATTGTCCCGTTTTCAGCATTTATGCTCCTGAGCTCTTGAGAGAAATTATCCAGATATGCAGTAAATCTGCTATGATTAGAATTTGTGCTGCTGACTAGGTCTGTAGTTTTCCTGCAACAACATATTTGTAAGAGTTCAGAGATTTTGAAAGGCAGATTTTAACACAGTATACTTTCAGAAATACGACACCAGAACCAATGAAATAGCACAGTTCTATCAAATCAGTTAACTATAATGTTGTTCTATTTAGTAAATTTGCAGCACTTGCAGCAGTAGGTTTGTTAAAAAAAACAAACAAAACCCCCACCTACCAAAAAAACCCCAAAAAAGAACAAAAAGACCCTAACCACAAACTAAAAACAGCTTCAGCAAGACCTTACTTACTCAGTCTTCAGTTGAATGAAGCATGTTGTAACAGATATATTACTATGCTTCAAGCTAAACCTTTATAATACGGAGTGCTGAAGTCCAGACACTGAGGGACAGTCCTCAGCATATTGCTCTCAAAATGATACTTTCTTATGGCAACATGCTCAGGAGACAAGTTTGAGGCAAAGCATTTTAGAACTACTGTTTACTCTGGGGAAAGGCAAACTGATCTACACTCTGTGGCAGAATTCAGCTCTGACATACAGAGCACGTCCAGCAGGCTTCGTAAGTACATAAATATGAAGTGCATCCAATTTTGAAGTTTTCTTCATATATAGTTTATCTTGCATAAGTGTACAGCAAAAATAATCTACTCCTTACAGGTGAACATTTTCTTGCATGGCAGTGATAGTGGTCTTCAGGCTTCCATTCTTTGTGAGGACATCAGTTAAGTTCTTCTCAGTCTCTTGAGCAAACAGGTCTAGCTGGCTTTGCAGTACAGACACCAATTTGGCTGCACTCTAACAAGAAAAATACCACAAGTTTCACTGTTATTCTTCACTTTTTAACAGTCTTAGAGAGGACTTGAAAACCTGAATTAAATATGCAGAAAATGCAGAGTTTTGCAATTCTAAAGGAGAGGTACAATTGTTATGTAGTGAAGATACAGATTCTTTGTTTTTGGAGACATATGTAAATGTACATATACTGGATATACTCACAGCAAGGGGAATATAAACTACTTAAAGCAGCCTAACAGAACTTGAATAGAATTAGGATCAAGTTACTGTCCTCCTAACATTTTTTCTGAAGCAAGTATAATGGTTTACTACTATGTAAGAATTTAAATCTAATCACAGTTGGTGTTAGGATGTTTTCTTACTCTAAGGATACCTTGCTATGTGCCAACCTCGTCATTTCCACTTCTTCTTTTAAACTGTCACAATTATGCTGGAGCTGAGCAAAGCCATTGGTGGTTTCTTCCTGTATTTTTTTCAGAGTGAGCAAAAGATCTCCAAAGAAGGTATCAATCTCCATTTTACGGCCTTCCATCTTCAAAAAAAAAAATTTTTTTACTGTTGGATATTTATATCTTTATTTAAGAAACTAGTATTTTTCCCTAGGATAGTTTAAATAGAAACAAGCTCTACCTGAAAGCAATTGTCAAGAGGTATTAATAAAGTATTGTGCATAAAAGGCAGAAAGTAACACTTGTAACAATCTGAAGTTTGAGACTGGAACTTAGTGTGGGGCCATTCCAAACATTTGGAATGCAAGGTAAGCAAAATAGAAAAATAGACAAGGTACAGCAAGAGCTGGTAAGCCGCAGACTATCTGCTCTCTAAGTCTGAAAACGAATAAAAAGCTTCTAGATAAGGGGAGCTGATTTCACGTGAGCTGTAATTGACAGGAGGGGAAAATGTTTCAGTAAGAGAAACAGGTCACCAGAAACAAAGACTCGTTCTTGACCAAAAAATAGTGAGGCTGCAGTTCTACACAAGTGTCATGAGATAGACTAGACCTATAAATTGAAGCAAAGGACTTTAATAAGTGCAGTATTGTTTGCACTTACGGTTGTTAACAAGATAAAGCATCACATTCCCCAGGAATCAAAGGGACTATAGAAAACATTTGGTATGACAACACAAAAAAATTTGGAGTAGTAAGACTTGTCTAAGTTGACTTTTCTTTTTAGATTTCTAAAGTACAGGGGAGAGTATATTAAATGTATCATCAAGTATGTGGTACATAAAGATTTAAGCATCCACATTTTACCAAGCAGTTGTGTCGTTAACAAGCAAATTTACCACACTCAGGAGAGGAAAAAAGTCTGAAAGAAAGTTAAAAGGTAGAACTCATGGGACAAGATAAAGGGGAAAGGCCAAACAAGAAGTAGAAACACTCTGACATACTCCAGAAAAACAAAGAACATATTATCCGTAAATTAAATAAAACAAAAGAGCACAAGGCAAAAAATGCAGGTTATGTGCATTACCTGGTCAGCCACAACAGAATATTTCTTCATGTTACTCTTAAACTGACAGTTTAACTCCAAGACAAATTCTACCACTGGTGTTAAGCTATTTACCGCTCTTCCTAATCCAGTTTCATATTCCTCCTAAGAAGAGGAGGAAAAAAAAAAGTAAACCAGAATATGGCTGCTCCTTCATCTACATTTGTAAGAAGCTAATATATACATATCCATGTGCTCTGTTAATACAGTATATGCTATATAGTACATTACAGCTTGTGGGGGTGTCATGTGAGGGGAATTGGGGAGGGACATAGTCATGGGTAGGTGCTGAAGCAGACACAGGTAAAGAGCATCAGAAAAAGAAAATCTATATATTTACAGAACCCCTTTTGATCAAAACCAGTTTCAAATATTTAAGTAAGAGTATGTAAATATACTAACAATTAATCTCAGCAGCTCAGCTTTACAATCAAGTGATAGATTCTCATGCTGTGTTATTTTCTCAGACATGTGAGAAACTTCAGTAGACACCAATTCTTTAAGAGATGCAAAAGATGCTGATACAACTGATGCAAGAATATCTGCTGTACAAGAACTGGTAGACAAGATGTCACCTACAAAAGAAATGAAGAATTACAAATTTTTACGTTTCCCTGTATAATAGGAACTCTTTTTACTGCTCATCACCTTACTGCCCCTTACAGCACAGAAAGGCTGTGGATCATCGCAGATACTTTATTACTGATGCAAGTGTAATCATTACATTGCTTAAATAAAGCCCCTTCCCCAAAACAGATACATTTTAAGAAGCAGTCTTTGAGTTTACTATTGTAAAAATTCAGGATGATTACTGATACAAGTATTACTTACCTAAAAAATTTGTGTAAGATGTCAACATCTGTTGCTGCTTCAAACTGTTTTCAGTAATTAAATCTTGTATTTTGCTAAACAAAGCATTCATTTGTCCTGCAAACGTATTTTGGACGACAGCATTGTGCTGATCAACAGCCTTCTTACGGTCCAGTTTCGCATGGAGCCCAGATACATCTCTTGTAGTTTCTTCAACTGTACTAAGTAACTGTAATTTTTGAAGCTATTTTAGTAAGTCTTTAAAGCAGAAGTCAAGCATACATTATAAGGAAAGGCAACAACAGTTCTCAGTTAAATAAGTTACCTCTCTAGGAAGACAGGTATATCATCAAATTTATATCATCAAATTACAACTGTTCTGGACTCTGGTGTTATGTCATTTATGGTTTTAGAACATGGGGAAAATTTACCTACTAGAGACCATTTGTTCTAGCATTAAAATGAAAGCATTAATAAATTACATCCTCAGTATTTATAGAATTATGGTATCATTTATCCCAGAACAGTAACTGAAAAATACCTGAGCACTTCAACTTGTTCTGAACAATCTGAGAGTAAATATATTCTTTAATGTAGTACTTAAGCAAGAGGTTTCCAGTACTAGCCCTGTGATAAAAAATTTAGAATTCATACAAATAGTGGAGTCTTGGTTTTGTAGCAAGCATCAGTAATTTCTATATCTATGTCTCTCACACAAACATTCCACAACCAACACGTAAAAACCAAGCATTCCCTCCTAATCTTTCAGGAATCCAAATATAAAGAAATTGTCATGGTGCCTCAAGATACAAGTTTCATCACTTTGTAGTTTAAATAGCAGGACATTCTCTCTCCCTACCTCAAGTCTGTTTTGATAATTATGGCCAATCTACAAAGACATCAAAACCATACTCTAAAACATAAAGGTGACAGGGCAACATTATTCAAAGCTTTTTATTATTTTTCTACCCCAGCTCAGAGAATGGTTTGGGTTGGAAGGGACCATCTAGTTCCAAGCCTCCTGCCATGGGCAGGGAGGGACATGTTCCACTAGACCAGATTCTTCAGTTATGTATAATTTACTGGTTTGCAGGACCAGTCATAAGATCTTGAAAGAAAACTACTTATTCTGCACAACAACTCATTATAATAGATACTGCAAAGCACTGGAATTCCCATGACAAACTGGCCTGAAGGAAAGTTAGGTCCAGACCAAAGACAGTGTTTAGCGGTCAACTGTCAATACTACCACAGAGGAAGTCCTGCAATCTAATTCTAGTTTTTTATCTTAAATTCAGGTCTTGTTCCACTCTCATCATGCTTTAGCAACAATTGGTTTCCTTGAATAGCCCAAGAAACTTCCAAACATAGGAAGCTGTTTTACAGTAGGTACTAGAACTGTGACAACCTTGCTAGCTGTGCCATGAAGTTTTTGTTCAGTGTTTTCCAAAACTGAAACCACATATTCTTCTTCAGCCAGCTGAACCTTGGTTTCTTGCAGATCTTTTTGTGTTTCTTCTAGTTCTTTCTCCTTGATTTGCAGATCTGCTTTACACTGTTCAAGTTCATTTTTACTGACTCTGAATAGTTCAGTGACCTAAATAGGAAGACAATCATCAAAAAGGCAACACCACTTTTTATAAATGGGACAGTCTCATTTCACATCTCTGAAATTATGCCAGAAGGCAAATTATTATCTAGCAATGTAATTTCAGCTGTAGGACTCAGGTCTCAAATCTAAACTACAGATTTGTATAGTCTCTGTAATCACTGAAAATACCAAGGCAACCCCATTCTCACTGTAATAATCCCTTGCTTCCCCACTCAAAATTACTATTACAGCACAAGGAAAAGAATCCCACTGAACAAATATAACCAGACAGACTGAAAAGAGCCACTAAAGCTGATTACATAGAGGAGTTATATATACCAGCAAATTAATATCTACATTTCTCTTAAATAAGGAGCTCCAATTTTCATGTAATTTGTTAATGGGAGTTCATGACCTCTCTCCCCACATTCTTTACTCCTAAGCAGATACCTGTCAACTGAGATGATGCCATTTTACAAGCAGATTTTTTGCTGAAAATTCAAAGCAAAGCAAATTAAAATAGTAGACATGAAAACAGCTTTAAAAATTAATATTTCAACCTGCAATTTCATATATGTTATTTCAAATTCCTAGCTTCGAGGATTAGGAAATTTCCTCTCTTGACTAATTGGGGAACTTTAAGAACAACAACAAAAAAACAACAAGAAGAATCTTCTGACTGTTCTTTCCTCAAACTTTTTTTCCTCTTTTTGAAAGGAAGAATTAATTTCTTCCATTTTTTTGGCAGATTTAAGCCACAGTTGAAAAACATCACTTACTCTTTTCACTTCTTCCTCCATGACACTGATTTTGTCAATATACTCTGTAATTTGTTCTTCCTGAAATGTCAGTTTTCCATTAAGGGCTCTCAAGCAAGGATTAAAAAAAATACACAAATTAGTCAAGTAAGAGGCAATTTCAAGATTTTACACTACCTTTTCAGTAATTTCAAAAAGTAAGTATTGCTAACTTCTATATGAATAGCAGGTAATTGTCACTTAAGGCAGAAAAGATTTAAGACAATTTTCCATGGTAAACGTCCTGTGCAAACTAGCCCTATTAAAAGTGAAGTTAAGTATATCAAGTTACCTTTCATGTATGAGCTTCCACTGAAAAAAAATGCTGCATGTTGTAAATCTATATGCTGGGTAATGCTTATGGTAAGTTCCACACATTATAAATAAATTCCTCAGTGCAAGCCTATTAGATTTTATCTGTATAATAATTAATTTTGAAAGAACAAGTTGACCAAACAGTTAAAGTTTTCCTATATTCAACTTTCTGGATTGAAAGTAGATCTGAAAGCATTTCTATATAAGGATAGGTACCAGTATCTGAGATTTGTTGCTAGTGATTTTATAGAAATTTTGCAGACATACTCATAGTTTTCAAGAGAAATATAGACTCCATTTTTTTCTCGAGCAGCAGCAAGGTCTCGCTTCAGACGCTCAATCTCTTCAGTGTATTCCTGCATACAGAAACAACATATGTAAACCTGAACATTTCTGTTTTGGTTTTGATATTCAGCTTAACAGATACTTCACAAAGGTAATGCTCTACAGCAGTTTTGCATAAGCAAAAGAGCAAGACACTTCACTTTTGTTCTAAGTTCAGTACAGCACCATTTAAATTCATACCATTGCATATATATTGGCTATATGCAGAGCATTGAGACCTTCCATTTGGAAGGTCATACGTGGTTGCATTTAGCAGCTTACAATGGGAATCACAGCTCCCTTAGGGGCAGGGCTACTTTACATTGGCTCTTCACTTGTACTTCCTGACAAGTTCACTTTGATTCAGGCGCTTTCTAGGGAATGAACCTGCTAATATACCAACTCCAGAAAAAAAAAATCCAGTGTCATTTAATGGCTCTGCAATAACTTGCAAACATGTAATATCCACAGTCACAGCTAGTAGCAACAGCCCTCTGTTCCACTTTAGTCTTATCAACAGTTCCAATACCTGCAGTGACTAATACTATACCAGTACAGCTCTACTATAAAAGTATCAGTTCAGTAATAAAAATCACTTCAGAAAAGCACTGCTACTAGTTACAGCTTCTCCCATACTCTTAACTACTGCACAGCAAAGACTACATTAATAAAAAAAATCAAACCTAACTGTAACTTCTTTTGTTAAGATATATGTCTAGTTACCTTAATAAGAGCTTTTTTTGTTAGCTTCTGATTAACTTCAGGCTTGTTCATTATGTTCTTTGCTCTATGGGCATATTCCAGTGTACTCAATGTTTCCTGTGAAAAACAGATGTAACATTAGGTCAAGCTGAGGAATTAACTTATATTTTTGCATCATTAGCAAAATACATTATTTATTTTAGGAATAGGTTTTCAGACTGTAAATTTACCTCAAGATTTACAGATGCAGGAGAAATTGTAGCAATTATTGATGTTTTCGTCCGGCCTCCAAGAGAATCCTGAAGGATTCTTGTGAGTTTAGATTCCCGGTATGGAATATGAGGGGCTCTTTCCACTAGAGCAGTAATAACTCTTCCTAATGTCAGCAGAGACTGGTTGATATTTCCAGCTTCACGAGCTCTTTTGTCAACTGCCCCAGATCGACCAATGTTTTCACTTCCTGCAAGATCAACCTGAAAGGCAGGTTATACTTCTGTCTTAAATCACCCTGAAGAATGCTTACCCCAAAGTCTTGCAGAACACATAAAAGAGCTTATGAGTTTTTCAGAAGACACTAGGGTGAAAAGTGGGACTGATAGTTTTCAGAGTGACAAGTATACTTCATACCACTTTATGAAAACAATAATTTTTTCCCTTACCAGAAAAAAACTCTAATAAACTCTAGTTCATGACTAAAAATTCTATCAATTACACTTAGTTCAAATACTTACCAAGTTTAGCTTTCCAATTTTGACAAGTTCTTCTCCATCTACTGTTGTTTCTTTCATATGGATGGTAATTGAAAACACAGAGTGGGAACGGCTGCAAAAGAAACCAGTTTCAGATGTTCCATTAAAGCCAAATATCTACTTGTTATAAAACTGCTGCAAGTTCTCCACTCTTCATAGAGAATATACTTAGCCCATGAACTGCAGACTACATTTTCAATACACAAAGTTATTCTGCCAAGTATAATTTTACACGTATACATATGAATATGGTATTTAAAACCAGTGATGAAGCAACTGGATAACATTTGACTCGTCCAGTCCTCATAAATTTTATCTTATTTCAAGGAAAACCAAGATAAATGCCTTGGTTTTGCTTACATTTATGTATTGTCAACACACAAGCATTTCATGAAAACTGACTTGTAGATTTTTTTTTTTTTCAGTCATTATGCTAAGAACAGTTTCACAGAATGTGAGATTAAGGAACACAACTTTCTTTATTTAGGCTACAAAAAAATCAGCAGCTAGCTGAATCCAATATTAAAAATTTAGAAGTTCAATTAATTTTTTCAATCAAAAATAGTAATACAGTTTAAGATCACAGAATCATTGAACGGTTTCCATCCAGCTCCAACTGCCCTACGATGGGCAAGGACACTTTCCACCAGACTAGGCTGCTCAAAGCCCCATCCAACCTGGCCTTGGACACTTCTAGGGAGGGAGCATTTCTCTGCGCAACATGTTCCAGAGTTAAATCACTCTCATAGTAAAGATAATTTTAGGTTGAGTTTATTCCTTTAATAAGTTTTTACTATAGGAAGCTGACATATATAGAAAGCCATAGGAGTCAAATTACACCAGTTTGGCCATACATAAAAAATGCCTTGGGCAGAGTGAATTTTCTAAATTCTCTGGAATCTCAGACAAAATGTGTTCTGTGTTCTAAACAGTGGTAGAAAATACCCATTTCCTTCCACCAGTAGACATACATGCTCAGGATACATTCAAATTAAAATACAATACAGGCAGGGTACATTCCCTTTTTGAAAATGTACAATATCTACTGCAAGGAGTACATATGCTAATACATGCAATGTATTTCACTTATTTATCTGTCAGATTCAGGTCTTCTGTTTTCAAAGGCATAGAAAGCTTTGAAAAAGTTACCTTCATAATTTTGACTTATACTCAAATTTCAGTATTCTAGAAGTCTAATTAAGAACATTGTGATGCTTTTATCTCAGCTAGAGTTGGGTGGAATCCCAGGGCTACTGTTCCAAATAGACAGTGTGTATTTACAAAGGATATATTAATTACAAAGCATGCAAACTCTTAACAAGAGGGGAAGCTTATGTTAAAAGCTGTGCAAAGAGAAATAGCTTGCCCATTTTTAAATTGAGAAGCATTCAGATTTTATAATGCTCTTTGTACTGGTTTTGGTTGGAGTGGAGTTAGTTTTCTTCACAGTGGCTGGTATGGGGCTGTGTTTTGGACTTGTGCTGCACACTGGGTTTATAATATAGAGATGTTGTTGTCATTGCTGAGCAGTGCTTTTCACGCTGCAACGCTGGTGAGGAGAGGCTTGGAGTGCAAAGCAGACTGGAACAAGATACAACTGGGACAGGTGACCCCAGCTGACGAAAGGTACATTCCAGACCATATGGCATCATGATCAGCATTATAAAGTGGGAGGAGGAGAGAGGAATGGGGTGGGGATGTATTTGGGGTGATGGCATTTATCTTCTCAAGTCAGCACTACCTGTGATGGGGCCCTGCAGTCCTGGACATGGCTGAACACCTGTCTGCCCATGTGAAGCAATGAATTCATTCCTTGCTTTGCTTGTGTGCGCAGCTTTTGCTGTTCCTATTAAACTGTCTTTATCCCAGCCCTTGCATTTTCCAGCTTTTACACCCTTCCAGTTCTCTCCCCCATCCTGCAGGTCAGGGACTGAGTGAGCAGCCAGGTGGGCTTGGCTGCTGGCTGGGGTTAAACCATGATACCCCTTCATAGCCTATTGCAATCATCTCACAGCACGTGATAAGGAAGAAATTGTAACTCTGGCTTTCTGATCCACATTTGACAGTCTACACTGTGATAGACAATCTCAAGATGATGTCATGTTTGCACTAGCTTCTTACTTCTTTGGTAAGACTCTGTTTAATAAAGAACAAAACAAAGTTTCTGAAACAGGGAAGATTTGTACCTGGAATATGCGTTCATGCAAGTAGCTGCAGTTGTTCTTTTGGCTGCACCCCTTTCCAGGATTTGGTAAACTTGATTTTTGTTGTGTACAGTTACTTCTTCCAAGCCTTTAATAATTACACCCCTCTGTCAGAAAGTAATACATGCTTATCATATGTCTCTCAACAAACCTGAAAGCCTCAAGATACAAATTTTGTAGCATTAACCTTGTTTCGAGGATCATCAAACATCTGCAGTCTTTCTCCGACATCAGGAGTAGGATTTAGAAGATCAAAAAGCTCCTCATTATAGATTTCCAAAAGAGAGACCTTCACTGAAAATTCGGTACCATTCTCTGTGAGTTTTTCAAATATTTGATGCAAGGTACGGGGTATGATACCTGCTAGTGGATCCTATAAGTTAAAAATAAATATTTCATTTATAAATGTACTGAAAGAGATTTGGAGTTAAGGGCAGGAGTTTAAACTAAACAGTCTGATTGGATATAAGCAAGGATAAAGATGACCTTCCATATAAAAATCACCAAGAGTTGAATGCAATACATTAAAGATGTAAAGCTGTGCTTTTCATATAAATGAATGAGACTATTTGTTAATCTACGAACATTTAAGGAAAGTCAGCTTCAGAATTTGAAAGGCATCAACTTATGGTTTTCTTTAGCCTTTTGCAGTTTCTAACTTTGAATTACAGTACAGATGAGAAATCTCAGGAGTGAAAATATACCTCTTCCCAAGTATATTCTTCATTGGGTGACCGCTCCCCTTCCATTGTGAAGGTCTTACCAGTACCAGTTTGGCCATAACTGTGAGAATAAAAATAAATATGTAAATAAGAAACTAAAATACAAAGAAAATTTCCTAATGCTAATTACCGGCTTACTTACGCAAACACTGTACAGTTGTAGCCCATAATAACTTCATCCAAAATGGGACACACAACACTCCGGTATACATCAATCTGCTTTGCCTGAGCTCCGAAAACCTATTGACACAAAGACAACACATCCCATTTATTAATAAAATAATGTATACCATCACACTATGTATTAGCTTGTTTCTACAAGTCCCCAGCTCGACAAGCCGTTACCAACCATATCAAATGTGTAAGTCTTTCTTGATGTCTTATCTGTCACTCCTCCGGTGCGGACACTGACTTCCTTTCTTGCTTGATCACAGTCTACGACAGCATAGGAGCTCACTTTAAGTTCTGAGGCATTAAATGGCCTAAGAAAACAGGAGTCAGGAATATTGGATTGAAATCATTGTTAACAAGAACAAGCAGTAATATCACTCAATTTAAGGATCTAGAATAGTATAACTGAGCAAAAGGAACAAAGTTTTTAACCATATCTGTTTAATAACTGTTTAAGAAAAAATGCCACAATTTGGCTGTTTACAGATCCTTTTTCTCCTTTCATCCACTGTGATACAACTCAGGTATCTATAGCTTTTTGTTTGTTAGATACATATTTTTACAAGCTTATAACCACTTTTAAGATAATTTAGATGGACACATAGCTATCAAGCATTAGAACATGTTCAATTGCAGGGGGTAGAAGAATAAACACACCAAACAGTTGTCTAAATAAATCTTCAAAAAAACCCAAAACACTTATACATGCAAGTTAATGCAATAGTGAATCAAATACCCATGACACAACACTCTAAAGCACCAGAAATACCAACAGACCCTACTAATTGCAGGACAGTAAACAGCAATACCACAACCTTTATAATGCGGATGCACTAGGATAGTATTTAATACGACAGACAAAACATCACATTTGGGGGGGAAAAAGGTCCACATTAATTAAAAGTTAATCATAGTAAAAAGGTTTAATAGAGGTACAATAAAATTTTTGAACTTTATGGTGAGCATTTTGTTTCACCACTAAGTTAGTTCAAGCTTGGTGCACACCATTTTCCTTAAAGGGACATTTGCCACAATTTCTCCTGAAAAGCATGGAAATTACCTAAAAAGCAAAAAATCCTATTTTATTGTTCGTTTATTAGTGCTACTGCACTGAATGGCTATGCTATCTATACAGTTGACCTAAGCAGTCAACTTGAAAATATAGCTTCTACAACCTTGTACTCTTTTAAAATACCTTGATACTAGAGACACTTTAGATGCTCTTTAAATTATAATGTTAAAAAAAAAAAACAAACAACAAAACACAAAAAACCCACAAGCACATGGCACCTCGAGTTTCCTGAACAATGTGGCTAACATTTCTTCCTCAACACAGTACTGAGGCTGAAGTGTCAGATGCTAAATAGACCACGGGACACGTGGGTGTAAGATCGACTGATGACAACAGATCACTAAAATCTTGTTCACAGGAGCAAGTTCTAGCTTCAGTTTCCTGACTTTTAAAGTAACAGAAGGCTGAACAATGAACTCATTCTGCTGTGCAACCATGTAACATTGAACCAGTCCATCGCAGAAGGTGCAATAGCCCATAGCTGGGATATTAGGGGAACAATTCAGCCGGGCTGAAGCCAAGGAGTACAGATCATCACCATCACCACTACACGAGGAGCTGCCTGGTCTGGCTTGGGGACATTTGATTTCAGGTTCATGCCCTTAGGTATGATGCACATTAGGCATCTTAACAATGCTAATACATGCATTTTGAGTTTCAACATTCATGTTTTACTAAAGCGCAGTAAATGCATTGCTTGGAAAGATTTTTGGCGTGCTCAGACTAATCAGGTTTCAGGAACAGATTAGGACACCAAAGAACACAATTGCATTTACCTACAGATCTGTAACATAAGGAGAATCTGACTTGATACAGAAGAAAAAAGAAAGGTGGAAGAAACATTAACTAGCTCAAACTGAAGCTATTAAAAAAAAAAAGCTCTGCAAAGGGCAGGAGAAAGGGTGGGCAAGAAAATTTTTAGAGGTTAGAAACTAATTATTGGCATAGCAATTAATCTGTGAGTTGCAACAAAAGCAGAATGCTACACCACAGATAGTCCTAATGCTACTGTCATAGTAAGCATTATATTTAGTTAAACTAGATACTAATACTTAATGAAGGTATTCCAGAATAATTAAGACTGAGATGAATAAGAAAACAGTTACTCTTGACAGTATTTCAAACCAATTGTTTCAATAAACTTATTCTTTTGCAATAGCCTTGACTCACATCAACACTCTCACCAATCTCATAACATTTGTTCCAGAAGTTTTCAAGTTGCATTGCTAATGGAATGTTAAATTGATTTTAATTTCTATATTCATTGTGCACCTGTAAAAGCAGTGCTCAAAAGCTTGAGAATATGACTACAAAAGATATTAAAACATAATATGTAAGCTAATATTTGCAGGTCTGGTTCAAAAAACCATCCATTTCTAAAGGTGTTTCATACACTATACTTAACGCATTACCAGTATTACAGTTTTAACATGCAATGCTTTAAGATTATTTAAGATCTAGTATCAGTGAGCAATTCTTTAAAGCCACCTCAGAATTACAAAGAGAGCCTAACTTTATAGTACATGAAATTTACCACTTCATACCAAAAATTAATCTCATCAACCAAGACATTTGTTTATGATTACTTCAGCAGTAGACCTCCATCCTATTGCTTGTCTACTGGGAAGTCTGTATCAGTGAAGTTATGTGACAGACATACCACAGCGGGCGTAGCAGCAATTTTAGCTGTTAAAGCTAAGCGACTTCCCACAGGAGCTCACAGAAAGCCAAAACTCAGCCTGGGTTTTTGCGTCTCGAATATCAGTGATACTAATTCAACCTAGCTTTTCTTGAGCTTCCTACGCTGCTTCATACTCGGTGTGCGCTGAATCAAGTTCGGAAACTGTAGCTTTTTACCTTTTTAAGCTGTAAGAAATCGCTCACAGCAGCCTTACTTCTGCCGAAGTGCCGCTTCCCCGCGAGGAAGCCTCACCCGCAGACCCGCGGCCGGGACTGGCAGCTCCCAGTGTGGCGCCGAGGCCGCTCAGTGCTACTGACAGCTCCCTCTCAGCGATCCCCCGGGGCAGATATCACAGACAAACACAGCGGGCTGGCAGAGCCAGAGCTGCAAGGCGCCTATCACAGAGCTGCGGCCTCGGCCCGCCGGGCACACAGGCTCTCCGGGGCACGGTACAGAGAACGTTTGGGCCCGAGTCCTGGGGACAGAGACGCGGGACCTCTCCGAGGTTTCCCCGCGGACCGGCCCCCAACGATCGTCCAGAGAGGGGCCGCCACACGTACCTGCACCGCACCACCACCTGGATGTTCTTGCCCTTCTCCTCCTTCTTAGTGCCGCTGCCCTGGGAGCCGAAGAAAGCCATGGCGGCCACAGGATCGAAGCTCGGATCGGCCGCGCGCGCTGCCGCCACCGCCGCTTTGAACCGCGCACCGCCCGGCCCGGCCAATCAGCGGCGGCCCCGGGGCATCACGGGACAGGATTTCAAATCCTGGGGGTGGCGCGCGGCGGGGGTAGAGTTGGTCCGTCCAGCGCGCACTGGGATCGCTGTCGGCACCGTGAGGTGAATTAGACCGAGCTGGTTTCCCCGAGTCTCTGTGCTGCCAATCCCGCTGCACCGTGACGCTTTACCCGTGTCCCACCCGTGCCTGCCGTACGGCTCGTCTGTGCCGCCAGTACCGTGAGGGGCCAGTCCGGCCTCCTCCGCAGCTGCCACTGGCACCCATGGGTCTGAGAGCAGCCGAACTCCTCGCCTGCCATCAGTCTTCGACAGTCACATCATCCGTATAGCCTCTCACAGGTCAAGCCCTCCGGCCACCCGTTCTTCTGTCCCCCCTAGCTCTCCAGCTGGCCCACAATTTCTTTAAACATCATGAGAAATAAGCACACCTGGCCAATGCCTTGTGGAATGGAAACACTACTGGCCTATTTTAAAAAATGATCAGGTTTCTATTTACACAGTGGGGCACAGCGCTCCCCGTTCCCAGCAGGCACCTGCTGTCCCCTTGGCCGGTGGTGCCCCAGTGCAGGCTGCCAGGCAGACCTCCCCAGCTGAGCACTTCTGGCCATGCCTGCAGAGCTCTGCTCCGGTCCTTCTGTGCCTTGGGCATGCTTCAACTCAGGTGGGTCTCCAGCACAACTCATCAATGTCACAATGAATTCTACACCTAACTTTCCACGAGTTTACAAGCTGATATTGCCTTATCGAGTAATGGGAAGATCCTATGTAAGAATGAAAATAAGTAGTTAAAGGCTCAGGACAAAGCACCACGGGTGCACCACGTCCATCCTTTTACTTTGAAACTGTATCATGTGAACCACTTTCCCATTTATATCACCCTGGCTTCATGTGAGAGCTTCCTATGAGGCACTATTAAAAGCTTTGCTAGGTGGAGATCTATGACAGGATAAGAGGTCTTCTGGGTAGAGGAGAAGCAGCAGATTTTAGAGGAGATTCAACTGGTCCGATGTGCTTTTTTTGTTAAATCTGTACTGATTCCTACAGACTGTCATACTGCCATCTAACTGTTATGGCCTACAGTGCTACAGTATTTTGCTGCTGTTCTAGGGCCTTTGCAATTTCTGAAATTTAGATTGCCCATCTATAATTTTGCAAGTGTCCAAACCCTTTTTTTTCTCTAAAGTTAGCTGCTCTGAATCTTATTATACTCTCCTCCGTGAGTTCTTAAAGTTAATAACAAATGAATCCTAACCCATAAGGCCTGCAGTAATTTTTCTGACAGTGACATGAAGCAACATCGTTATGGTCCTCTACCATTTATCTGAAGAGTTAGAACAGCGTCAGAGCAAATGAGTCTTACACAAGGCATGAAGAACAAACAATGAACACTAAAAATCAAAATAATAAATTTTGCTTCAGCTAAGTAAAGATTTAACCAAGCAGGAAAATAAATATAATCCATGGCAAACATATTGAGACCACCTTTATTCTTACTTGATTTTTTTGTATTCCATCTATGCTAAGAGCAAAAATCACTTGTACCAACAATTGTGTAATAGCTACTGCTAGACTGAAAACCCAAATGCAACGCAAATAATCTAAATATTTACCTTTTGAGCTATACTTCTTCATTCATACAAAAGAAGGCAGTACTGGAACACAAGAAATCTTTTCTTCCAACTTCTGCTTGTTTGTTCTTTTCTAATATGAAAGTTGTATTTTTCCTCAAAATATAACATCTCTCACAGACACAGAAGAGATTATTCAAACCTGTGTTTAAACAACAAGAATTTATTTGATTACTGAAAGTTAAATTTGGTTGATAGCTTCCTTTGCTATAGCTGTGGTAAGTGGAAAACATGTATTTCTGGTAATCAAGTTAGCTTAAAAACTCATACAGTTTAACACCTGCAAGTCTTTTTTACAAGGTCAGTCTATAGAATAGGTTGTACATTTTGTTACACTAGGTAGAGCCTAAAGATACTAATACACTAGACACAAAAACTGAGTAATGGGGAGCTAGCATTTCACAAGCAATAAAAATAAGTATGAGAAAAATGAAACAAGAATATTTAGGCCACAGTCGTAACAGTGGTTGGGAGAATGACCTTTAAGAAGACAGGTACATAATCTGTGACAAATGTTCTATTTCTTTTAAAGAGAGACAAAAACATTACAGAAAACTAAATTATGTAATAATACAGACAACAGCAAATGTAACAACTTCAGTAGAGGTTATTACTCCCCACATACGGATCAAAAAGGACAATTTTTAACTAAGGCTTGCAAAAAAAAAGTTGAATTATAGTGATATTCACAGACAAAACAAACACTGTTTTCCTAGGGCTTGTATCAGATCACCCGGGGAATTATAGGTATGGAGGCCTGAAAAATAGTAAAATTGTTGACACAGAACATGATTACCTAAGAATGAAGAAAGGTTATATAAGGTACAATAATGGAGAGATATAATTAATACAAATTACAAGGTTGGGTGAGACTTCTTCAAGGCTTAGTAACACCTGATTTGATTGCCAACATGCTACACAATGTATCAACTGTATTGAACATGTGGAGAGCTTAATATTGTTAAATACTATCAGTGACATACTAAAAAATGGCTGCTTAATTGCATATTCACATAAAAGTGGAAATACCTGCAACTCAGATAGACATAAAAGCAATTTCTAGCCTTTGAACAGCCTGACCAGTTGGCCAGTAATATTCTAAACTCTGTGTTGTCCACATACAGTAAGTTAAACAACAAGGACTTACAAGCACACACCCACGCACCCACCCAGCTGCTATATTATCAACTGAGGTCACGGTTCTCCCTCAGTCAAGGTAGAAGGATAATTATGTCACTATTTAAAAAAAAAGATACAATGCAATAAAATACCTACATTGTTAAAAATTAAGGCCACAATGCATATAACATGATTAAAACCAGAACTGGTTTCAACTAATCAGGAAAAATACAAAGAATAAAAGAGTACTTTTTTTTTTCAGGCATGTGTGCCAGATCACTGTCCGACACAGACACAGATGGTAGCACTTTTACATCTTTTTTCGTCACTGTAATGGAAAATTAACAGTAACATGGGGGGATGTATGCATTTGTGTGATCAGCTCAGAGTTAAGCTAGTAATTTTCCATACAGTTACCTATTTTCAGTTAAGGCTTGCAGCTGGATGACATCCTTTACATAACAAGAAAAGAAACAATGAATGGGAAAATTGGAAACACACAGACTTGACAGGACTGACTGAAGTCAACAGGAAATGTCTCCTTGGCCTCATTATCTTTCAACTTAATTATTTTATTAATTTAATTTTATTCAGTCAGTATTTTTATATGAGAACAGCCAATAGACAATCTTCTATTCATATATGCTTTGTCATGAAATTACCGCTATTTATTTTGGAGTGGTAATAACAATCATAAGTTATGCTTTTTTTTCAGCCTGAGGCCATTTTGCTACAAAGCCCTATCATATACAATTACAATTTGAATTTAGTCCAGAATTTTATCTATGTGGAAAAGACGTGCTTCCATCAGAAGCCTATCAAGACTGTACTTAGAGTTTCACACTTACCGTCTCTCAAGCTTTCAGGCCATACATAAAATACTGAGTTTATTCTAAATTATTTTTAACCTGCCTACTTTGAAAATCACTTTCCCTGCACTGTACATTTATGACACATATCCTGAAGAGGGACCTCTACCTTGCTACTTCATAAAGTTTTTTCATGAGAGTATTTGAATAATTTCGACACTTACTCTAAATTATCCTTAGGCTCATTTGGTCTTTTAGACAACACCTGGTTTTCCACTAGGGCAGATGAAGAAGGCAGGACCAAAAGCACCAATTGTCTATGAGCAATTAAAGTTTCATGAGGAAGAAATCTTAGGTGCAGGACTAGACTAAGAAAGGAATTTCACTGAGAGTCCTCTTTACTTTTGCTGAGGGTGTCATATAAAAATATCTTTAGAAGATATCCAAAACAGTGTATGACTGTAATTTTGGCTAGTATAAATGGACATAGAGAGGGGTCAGAGTGTAAGAACACTACCTGATTTGAATAAACATAAGTGTGTCCTGATTTTGGTTGGAATAGAGTTAATTTATTCTCGGTATCTGGCACACTGCTGTGTTGTGGATTCAGTATGAGAATAATATTGGTAACACACTCATGTCTTGGTTGTTGCTAGGTCACGTTTATCCTAAATCAGGGACTTTCTTGTGTCTCATGCTTTGCCAGGGAGGCGGTGTAGGAGAAAAAAAGCTGGGAGAGAGCATAGCCAGGACAGGTGACTCAAACTGGCCAAAGGGGTATTTCACACCATAAAACATCATGCCCAGAATATAAACTCGGGATTTATATTACAAGTTACCCAGAAGGGCCTGATTGGGCCTGGGGGCAGGGTCTGGCATTGGTTAGCAGGTGGTGAGCAACTGTATTGTGCATCACTTGTCTTTTTATAATCATTATTATTATTATTTACCATAATTATTACTATAACTTACTTTGTTCCAATTATTAAACTGTTCATATTCCATCCGTCAAGTTTTACTTTTGATTTTCCTCCCCATTCCACCGGGATGGGTGGAGGGGAGGGAACGGCTGCTTAATGCTTTGTTGCCAGCTGGGGTTAAACCAGGGCACACCAGTGACTTTGAATAGCCGCTAAATAAGCTTACAATGGATAAAATAGGTGTAAAGTACAGTAGGCGTGACCTCTCTTGCATATCTCTGCTGCAATAGCTATGTTAGATGCATGAGGAGGTGTGATCTTTCATCACACTACAGAAACAGAAGTGCTTGTTTTAGATCCAACTTTTAGCAGACCACCAGTCTTGCTGGCACAGTCTACCTTGCTTCCCCAGGATTGCCCCTGTATATACCAGGCAAGATTTATGGGGAAAGGCAGATCCATTGGAGCAGCGAAATATACATCAGGCCAGCTTTAGCTAAATATATACATTCAGCCACATTAGGCTAACGAACTCTCTGTCAGGATCCGAAAAAAGACTAAATTGCCTGAAACTGTATAATTCTATAGCATTCACCCCTACATAACTGACACAGCATGCCTGTAAGCATGTAGTAACACGGAAGGCAGAAGCATTTCTACTGTACATCCAATTTAATAGAACGACTCAAATTCACAACCTCTTAATCCCCCAGCTGCTTCAGAAAGGGAGACAGATTGTGAAGGGGCATTCACCCGGCAGTCCTTCTGTCAGACACCATGGGATGAGCCTCTCTGATGCACTGGCAATAGCAACAGGGTAGAATTCAGATTTACCAGCTCACCATTTATCCTGTCCTCTTTCTGTCCGGCTTAGTCTTCACTTTCACATGCACTAGTAATGGAAAAACCCCAGACTGCCTCAAACTAGAATCCCATGAAGACATTTTCACAGGAGTTAACATACTGTGTTAAAATTAGGCACCCACACAGTTCTAAATCCAAACAGTTGATTTAGGTGAAAACTACCAAATGCCTTGCTCCAACCAGGATGAGTTAACTTGAGAGACTGTTCTGTGTCTAAACTGAGGCCAGAAGTGTGGGTGTACTTGATGTAGGCACAAATGTTTTAAACTGGGTAGCTCAGGTAGAACATCTCTATAGCAGCACAGAGCTCAATGGAAACCATCAGATAAATGTCTACCCAAATTCCGTGACAGTTTTGTTGATTCCCTGTTCATTCCGTTGTTATGAAGGAGCGTGCTGCCACTTCTTAACAGCAATTTTAACCAAAGCTGACTAGTTTAAAGTTACTTCTGAAACTTCTTCAGTTTCATCTTTGGGTACAGAAATAACCTTAGGTAACTCATCTGGTCACATCTTTCTACCTTTTTATGACAGGAAGGTTCTGTGAATTTCCAGTTGTGAGATACCACCTTTTATAAAAGGCAAACAGTGGGGAAGCTAAAATCAGGCAATAAATGTAGCACATTGTGTTTGCCCTATTTTTTCCTCCCTCATAACTTTGAAAAATAAGACACAGAAAAATAGATACACATGAAGAAAGTGTATTACCAGGACTTCAGACGGTGGTTTTAGGGTTTTCTTGCGGAGGCATGAGGGGACATTTTTTGGTTGGTTGGTTTTTGTGGTTGGCTTTTTGTTTATTTGGTTGTTTTCGGGTTTTTTTTTTTTTGTTTTTTTTTTTTTTTTCTCCTATAAGGAAAATAAAGCACCCAGCCATATCCACCAACTTTTCCATAAAGAAATCTACCAACGAAAAAAGAAAAAAATCTCCCCGGAGCCCCAAATATACGGTTTTATAACAGAAGTTCAACCTTATTCAGTATTTACACCTCGTAAACCCAGCCTGCGAGGCGCGTCCTGTGTCCGGCGCGGCGGGGCCGTAGAGCTCCGCGGCAGGTGAGCGGCGGCCAGCAGGCTCCAAGGGGAGCTCCCGAAGGAGGGAGTGCTGCTGGAGAGCTGCTCCTTCTCCCTAGGGGACGGAGGATTTTGACTCCCGAAATCTCTGCCTCTCAGGACGGTGCTGGACCCACTATGCTCAAATTATAAGGCGTCTAATTACCTTTTGTCCTGGCAGGCGCCGGCAGGGACGCGGAGCGCGGCCACCAGGAAGCGGGCGGGCCGCGACACGGTCCCTCCGCCGGTGCAGCCCGGGGCCACCCCGCCGCCCT
>VZRN01001324.1:2841333-2857162 GCA_013397935.1 Dasyornis broadbenti
TTTTTTTTTTTGTGGTGTTTGGGGTTTTTTTTTTTTTTTTTTAGCTTAATCTTTCTCTGCTCCATCTTTATTGCATTTTTGGTAACAACTTAAAATATTTGTCTGATTTTAGAGAAAAACTTTACTAGCTACAGTTTAGTCTTAAAAACCCACATTTTTATTATACAAGTGAATGGAAATGGTAAAGAGAGTAGGTAGATTCTTGATTGTCTTACTGGTAAGGTTACTGTTACATATAAATTCTACTGCTGTCATGATCAGAAGTAGGTGCCAGAGACAAAGAGGAGGGGTGCAGACCTGTGCAAGAACGCAGATTCACTTAGTTGTTGCAAAGCCATGAGCTTGCAACTCAAGAAGTTCATGGACTCCTCCAGAGTGCTCAGTTCAGTGCTGTCATCCTTGTAAGAGAGGTGAGAAAACCCTGACTGGTAGTTCTGCAGCACTGAGCCTCCTGCCAAAGCACGCAACACTTCTTTCTCTTCACGCACTGGCAGCTGGAGAAATCTTCATGTAAACCAAGATGGATTAGTAAATAACACAAAGAACATGTTACCAATGGTAACTCCCTTGTAGGACAGAGCAGAGGGAGGTTCTCACTCAACAAAGGTTTCACTTCACTCTAGTAAGTGGTGGGCAATTAGTTGCATAAAAACTTCAAGCAAACCCAAATTTTAGGGCAACTGATAGAGAGCAAGCATCAAAATCAGCTGAGATGGTAACTTGCCTTTTTTCTGGAGAAGACCTGTGTACTAGCACTTGACTGCAGTATATGCATACTGTTATGACAAAAAGAGATCTTGAAAACCACTTCAGAGTTTGTGCCTTGGGGGTCATATTTTTATTAGCTAGTCACATTCTTGCATTGAAGCAACCCTCAGGAGTTTCTGTTAATTGGTTTTCAAATATGGTCCTTTAATTGTTCAAACATTGGACTTGTATTTGACTACTCGGGCTAATTTTTAATTAAAGTAAGTTTGCTAAAATAACTTTGAGAGATTAAAATAGTGAAGCAGAGTCATATATCACTTAATCCCACTCTGCAATACTCTGTTTGCAGGTGAAAGCTGGCATCTCCAGAGAGCCTTGCTGGTTCCAAGGGACTGCCTGCCTGGAAATGATTACAAAAATGGAACCTCAAAGAATAGAATATAATATAATTTCACTTAGAAGTGCTGTAATTGAAAATTCAGTGTTAGTTTTAACTGATAGTTTGCTTGTACAACTGAAGTAATTTTGATGAGGAGGAAGAATATTTCCTATTCATTGAGTCAGGACACTGTTTTCAGTTCAGACATCGCTATTCTTTTTTTTCTTTCTACCTTTGTCATCTTGCCACCAGTAATTTTTGTGCCAGTGGAAGAATTTCCACTGCTACAGTAATGCTGTTGTGGTTTGACCCTGGCCAAATGCCAGGCATCCCTAAATTAACACCCACATACCCAGGGCTCATGAGTTGGGATAAGGAAACCTGGGAGAAGACACACTCAAATGGGCAAAACAGGACTAACTTAAAGAGTTGCAAAAAGTGATTTTATTGACTAACAGAGTCAGAGGAGTAAATGAGAAGTAAAATAAACCCTTCAAAGACACTGTTTCTCCACTCACCCCCCTCCCTCCTTCCCAGCAACTGCGCAGGGGAACAAGGCATGGGGAGAGGGTAGGTCAGTTCATCACCCAGATCTTCTTCTTCCGCCTGGGGGAGAGGCTCTTTTCCTCTGCGTAACCATGGGTCTCACTGTCGGCAGCCCACCCAACACTGCTGCAGCATGGCGGTGTCCGCACAGGCAAACAGCCTCCCCAAAACTGCTGCAGCGTGGGGTCCCTTTTGCACAGGGTACAGACCTCTGAGGCCAGGCTGTTCCATCTCGGGAACAAGGCTTCTTCTCTTGACTTCTGCTGGACCACTCTCTCCCTCTCTCTCAGGCACCCACTCCAGTGTGGGGCAGTCAGTTCAGTCTCAGGGTGCAAGTCAAGGCCTATTCCTTCACTAGGACTCCCTCTGGACCACGGTCTCCTCCAGGCATCCACCCCAGCATGGGGCACTTTCCCACATGCTGTGAGTGAATCTCAGCATTTCCAGTGGGCCCCATGGGCTGTAGGGGCACCACCTGCTTCACCATGGGCCTCACCACGGCCTGCAGAGGCTGCAGAGCTCCGGCATCTGGAGCTTCCCCTTCTTCTCCACCGACCTTGGTCCCTCCATGTTGTTTTCCCTCACATGTTCTCACCTCCTCCTCATCCTCAGGCTAAAAAGAAGTGCGTGCACCCATTGTTTTGATCTCTTCTTAAATATGTTATCACAGAGGCGTAACCAACATCTCTAATTGGCCCAGCCTTGGCCAGCAACGTGTCCATCATCTCAGAGCTGGACATGGTGAAGGCTTCGAGAAGCTTCACGCAGGAGCCATCTCTGTGGGCCCCCCTCTCTAGAAAAAACTGGGCCAAGCTAAACCAGCACAAATGCTTTGTATTGTTCCTGCTATTTTGGCTTTATTGCATCTTTCTCTGTTGCTTCTGTTTTGTGAAAGTAGTATGGCAATATTTCTTTTAATAGTTTTGTTAGGATATTAGCTTTGCAATGAGCATAGCACCTCCTTTGTGGAAGAATTGCTTTGCTACTGACCAGCAGCATCCAGTGCTCACTGTAATTACAGTACAGCAAGTAGCTATAGCATATGGACTTTATGACAGTTTCTGAACATGACTTTAGAAATTATGCTGCTTCTCAAAAAATAAGTACAGAATTCTTTCTGGTTTTCTTACTTTTTTTTTTGCCTGTGGTTAAAAGCAGTTCTATTATCAAAAAGTTGTTTATAGAGTTTTAGGATTCTGGTGTGAAAGGATGGAATGTGGTATTTTTATAAAGCAATTGCACTTAAAAGCTGCACAGCAAAACAGTCATATGAGAGAATGTTTAGTATTAGGTCTTACAGCTTACTCCTTAAGACAAAGTAATGGTGTAAAAGTTCAGTCTAAAGTGAAATTTTTTCTTCTCACTTTTGTTTTGTAGTAACATAGCACCAGGAGGAACAGTACTTTAGCAGGAAGGTGTTGGTCTTGTTCTTCTGACATATTGCCTTCCAGGAGTTGAAGGTGTTGGTCTTGTTCTTTTGACATATTGCCTTCCAGGAGTTGACCGTAGTTGATCAGCCCTTGCTTTTATTCGAGTTGCCTGGTACTGGAATTCACTTTGCAGCAAAGTAATTGTAGGTAAATCATGCAGACCCATTTGAAGTTAGAGAATATTGTATTCACAGTGCCCATTGAAATAACAATGAAGATGGAGATATAAGTTTCAGTCCTTGGTTTGAAGGCTTAATTACTGATTTTGACCTTTTGAAAATTGTAACTTTTTCCTGTACTGGAATTTCACTACCATACTGGAGGTAGCCTATTAAGGAGGCAGGAAGTAGGGTATGATAATAAAATGAAGTGGAGGTATACAGCTTCACAAGACATCAATTGAAATCTTGTAAGGTTTCATAGCTTCGTAATTTGATGAATCACATTGGAAAGATGAGTCATCTGAACAAACAGTAATGTTCTGTGACTTAATGATGTGGTGTAGAAATAACAAGGAGATATCGGATGACAAGGAAATTGTATAACATTTTAAAAACCCCAAAACTTGAGTAGTTTATAGTATATATGTGTCTTCTGACAAGCAACTAGTATCTTACTGAAGTAGAATATTCTAGCTGAAAACCAAGGTATAGATGTTTGTTAGAAGACATGAAATCAGGAGATTAAGGGTCCTCTTTGTTCTTCTGCATACTTAGATCTGTCAATCCGATTTGTGTGCAAGTGAAAAATGGTTAGGGACAGTTTAGTTACTGATTTTCATATATGAAAAGTAGTATCCTCACTTCAAAAATTTTACACAGTGTCTTAGGTTTAGTGGAGTATTTCTTCTTGGAGCTCGGAACATGGAGGCATTTTTAATCATTAGCATGGTTTGCACCGGTTGCACATGGTTTGCACTGTTACTGATGCAGAGAAGCAGAGATGATGTGGTACTTGGAGTAATCTTTGTATTTCAATGGTATCTGCATTTTTTCAGAGGAAGGAGGCCTGTAGATATTCTAAGAAGGATTAGCCTGAGTACAGGCTTAAACTGGTGGATAAATGACCAGTTTAAATGAGAGTGTAAACATGTAAATTTAAATTCAGCATTTCAGCTGCTGTTTAGTGATTACATTTGATTGCACTTTTGTTTTGTAAAGTATTTCGTAGTGAGAGAACCATGTTTTACTTGTGGAAATATTTCCTTCTAAAAATGTGTTGAACTGCACATTTTAAGAAGTTACTTCATATTGTTTGTAGCTTTTACTTAGAGGGATTCAGATTTTGAATCAGTCACACTTAGTTTCTTAGCATTTAGAAATTGTGCCTTTAAAGAAGGGTGTCTTACAGCATCTGTTAAAGTAATCGTACAAGTTTTAATATGTGAGACAATTTATTCCTGTTTATCATGGCAGTTCTGCAGTCTTTGTATTTTTACAGCAATATTGCAAGTAGTGTTATTGTTTCTTGCTTGATTGTACAAATCCAGTGGTCTGTTAGTAAAATTTTGTTTATCTGGCAGAATTACAACATTCATAATATAATCGACAATTCAGATACGTGAAATACTTTCCTGAAGTTTGAAAATATACAGTGTATGCTTCATTTGATTTAATTTCTATCATAATCTAATAAGAGGATGACATATGTTAAGTTTGGGTTGTTTAAACTACAGTTAGTGTGATACTTGAAGCATTCAGTGAAGTGATCTACATTTTTATTGTGTTTCTTTGTCTTCAAGGTTTTTGTTTTAGCAGCAATATCTCTCAGGGTCTGAATTTTAGGCAAATTCAGTGAATTTTGTGCATAATAAAACTTCTTGCTATTGGTATTGCCCTGTATTGTCTAACTCAATATTAAAATACTAGCAAGTCTTAAGTGACAATAATAAGAAATTTCTTCTGTTTTCTTTAAGGTTTCAGAAGGAGACAAACAACAAAATGAACAATCCAGCTATTAAGAGAATAACAAATGAAATTATCAAATCACCCGAGGATAAACGAGAATATCGTGGACTGGAATTGGCAAATGGCATTAAAGCTCTTCTCATTAGTGACCCCACCACAGATAAGTCTTCAGCAGCACTTGATGTGCACATAGGTATTCAATTCATGTTGCGTTCATTATGTCATTAATAAAAATGCTTAAAATTTTGGTATCTTGATGCAAATAAACTGACAGGAGTGGTATGCAGTTGGCAGCCTAGCCTTTTATTGTAATTTATAGTTTGTTTAATTCACACATCAAGTTGAAAATTATTAGAGCTAAATGCTCTTATTATACTCTGTGTTTACTCAAGTGTAGCTCAGTCAGTCAAAAGACTGCTTTTAACCATTAAGTTTCATGTTATGAAAGATCTTTTGTAAGCAGAAAAGGGGCGGGTGTGAGTGCAATTATTTCAGACAGCTCCATCTGTCACGTCAGACTTTTTTTTGTGCCAAGTTGTTGATGTGTAGAGGTGAGAAAATGCTGTAGTGCTAGAGAATTCAGAGAGGCGCTCCCTAACTTCTTATGTGTGCTTATGTGTGCAAACAGAAATATGGGAAATAGAAGGGTAAAGCAATTACTTTGACTCTTTGGAGTAATGGAAGCCTTTTCTTATATCTGAGGTATTTCTCAGGCTTTTGTAGTTTTTCAGTTGCTTGGAAAGTATGATGCATGTGTGCATAACGTAAACATTCTATTGCCATGTCTGTAGTTGGTAGGGCAAAAGTAACAGAGGAACTTGGAAAACTTCTGGCCTTTTTTGTTACGGAAATGGCTGTCCCAGATCATTATCTGGTTCATAGGATCCCAAATGTGGTTTTGTTTAGGTACTGTGACAGTGACAGCCAACTGCAGCATCCAGTTCTTGCATGTGCTGGAGGAGATGTATCTGTTGCCTTCATCTCCACTCTCCCACTGCATATTGCTGCACACTCCAAAGTGGGACTGCCACTCTCAAACCTCAGCCTGTTTTCCATTCTTCCAAATCATTATTGTCTTTTAATCCATTTGCCTTCACACCCACTAGCTGGTCATCCATAGCTGTTTGTGTTCAGGCAATTACAGGTTATCACTCATCCTATAAACCGTAGGATGAATATCTGTTTAATTATGGTTGGCAATTGCTGCCTCTTAACAAAGTGCAGTTATTAAAGTCAAGGTATAGATTTCAGAAAGTTTGATTTGCCACGTCTTTACAGATTATGAGTCATGGACTTCAGTTGAAAATTGTCTGTATAAGGAAGTGCAAGCTGATCTGGAGAGGCAATCTAAGACACTTGTTGGTTCAGTTAATAATTCTAATTTTTAAAAATATTTTTTTAAAGATTAAATTGGCTGTAGTTGCTCAAAGATCTGCTTACAGCTATGGAATTGATAAAATTGCATGAAGCAACATACTATAATACAGAGCACTTTCAAAGACATAATGTTTTAGTATTACTTTTTATGAAGGGTTACATGAAATTTTTCCTCTTGCAGGATCCTTGTCTGATCCCCCCAACATTGCTGGGCTTAGTCATTTTTGTGAGCATATGTTGTTTCTGGGAACCAAGAAATATCCAAAAGAGAATGAGTATAGCCAGTTTCTAAGTGAGCATGCCGGGAGCTCAAATGCTTTCACGAGTGGTGAACATACCAACTATTACTTTGATGTGTCACATGAACATCTAGAAGGCGCACTGGACAGGTAAACATAGTTTTTTACTATTTAAATTTTTATTACAGAGGTTTTACTTGAATTTTAGTGTAAAAGTTTTTTGATCGGTCTATCATTATGATATTAAAGGGTAAAAACTATCTTTTGTTAAAATTGATAACCAGATATTTTGCAGTTCAAAAGTCTTACTCAGAATTTTTTTCAGCTAGGAGAGTTCTTAACTGAGGCAGAATTTTTGAAGTTTAAATATTTTGTTTACACTGAATATTTTTGGAAATGCAGGGCACAGAATATGATAATGAATTTACACATTGTGCAAATACTGGGATGGTGCAACCAAATGCTGTGCTTGCCATGGGGTCATTATTGACAGCAAAACAAGGGTGAAGTCTAGCAATATATTAGGATGCTCTTAGTAGAGGGAACTTGCTAAAATCTCAGTGTTTTGTGGGAAGGGACAGAAATTAAAAGGTGTGTAGTCAGTGAGGTAGAGTGAGTCTTCTCTTTGACTTCTCCCTGGATGTCTGACAGGACATATTTCAGGACTTACCTGAGAGGTGAAATTAAGAATGTCTTGAAGCTAAACCTCAAAACAGGAGACATTTCACTGCGTGAATTGTGATGCAGGGCCCTTGATTCTTCTAGTACCTTTAATGATGAACATGTTGTCTGCATTTATACATAAAGAAGTTGAGAAATAAGGGTTCCAAATCAGTGTCAAAACTGCTACAGAATTTATAAGTTCTGCGATCAAAAATAATGTATTCTGTTGTTTCCAGGGGGTACCAAGCTTTATACTTTTCTGTTACAATTTATGTACTGTACTCTTCACTTGAATTAAATTTTTTCTCTTTAGATTTGCCCAGTTCTTCCTGTGCCCTCTGTTTGATGAAAGCTGCAAAGACAGAGAAGTGAATGCTGTTGATTCTGAGCATGAGAAGAATCTGATGAATGATGCCTGGAGGTTGTTTCAATTGGAGAAGGCTACTGGAAACCCTAATCATCCCTTCAGTAAATTTGGAACAGGTTTGCCAGAATATAATTATCTATCCAGTGGAGTTCTGTATAACATACATAGTATTATTGTTTATATTAAATATCTAAAGACAGACTGAAACAATTCTCTTATTTTCCTCTCCATACATGTTTATTATGCTGCTTTATCACATTTTTCACATCATAGACCAAACAGAGCTAGAAAAAGCATAGGAAAAAGAGTGATCCAAGACTTGGAGTACAGTGGTGAAGCAACCTTTATAATTCTGATAATTACGGCAGTGGGTGCTATTTTCCAATTACTGGATTTGTCATAATTTGGTACTGTTAAGTCTTTGTGCGTAACAAAGTGAATGAATTGTGTTTAAATAGTTGTTAGCTACATGCTTTTTGTTAACTAATACTGCATTTAGACTAGATGACAGTGACTAGATAAAATCAGAAAAATCAGCAAAATACTGTGAAAATTACTGATTAGTAATATAGAAACAAAATCTGAACCATGGAGCACAGCAGTAGGAGAAGGATAGACAAAATTTTCTCGGACAAATCCCAGTCTTATGGCTGTATTTTTTTTTGCTCAGGCTTAATTATTCAGAGAATGCTCAATAACGATTTAAAATAAACACCCCAAAACCTCAATTCAAAAAATATTTAAGTCAAGATACCATAGTTCTGGACAAAACCACAAATGTTTGATGCATTGGTAGAAGTTTAAATGTTGGGTGTTTTTTTTAATAGGCATTATTTTCTGTGTGAATTTATTTTTGAAACTGTTAAAGTAACAGGACTGCACTGTGTAATCGAGTATCATTTGCTCAAAAAAATGTGTTTTGTAGATGGGTCACTTTGCTCTATGAATAATTGACTCAAATACTGGGTACAGCAGGAGGATGGGAGAGCAGATAATGGGCTTTAAGGGAGTGGTTTTTTTCTCTCTCAAAGATGAGAATACCTTTGCATCTGTTTCTGAAGGGCATAGTTATGGATCTGGTAGCCACCTGCCACAAGAGCAGGTATTTCTCTGTTGATCAGTAAAGAGAGGCTGTCTGTAAAAGTGAAACTATAACTTCATTCTCCTAACAGGTAAATTTAAAAATAAAGCCTTGGGAACTTCATAGGCAGGTGTTCAAAATACATTCTGTAATCTCTGCTACTGAAGACATTATTTAATTTTTATGTAGCACTAAGAAACCGTAAGTGAAAATTGCAGAAAGAGTTTTGTACAGTTTAAGAAGGTTGTCTAACTCACCCAAGTAAAATATTTTCTTGGGGAGAATACTCAAAATGTGTTCAAATTCAACAGCAGTAGTCATTATTCACCTCTGCTTAGATTTGGCTCTGATTCTGAAATTACAGCACATAACCTTCCTGTAGGTATGACTTTGCAGAAGTAGAGCTCAGCTTTGGTGGTTTTTATTTTCCCAAAGAGATGACAACCGCGATGCTTTTGGCATCCTTATTGTTTCCTTTTGACCAGCTGAGATGTTAATCTAGCAGAATACAGGAATTACTCCATTTAATATTTCAGGTCACTTCTCACTGCTGTGCACTCTGTTTGGTCAGCAAACCTTTTATTATTCTTGTCTGTCTATAGAAACAAATGCACCTTAGTCTTCCAGTTTTCTTGCTAAGGTTATGCATTTGTCCTCAGATATCCTTCACTGATCTCCCTGAATTAATGCTTGTGATGGTGATTCTTCTCCATCATTACCCTCAGCAGTGTCAAGTAATTTTCCGGGCACTTCTGCACTGTCTAGTGTCCATTTTCCTGCACCTGCAAGGTGTCTTCTGACTGTTGCTTCCTAATGTACTCCAGTACTATTACAGTGCAGTTACCGAACTGAAGCTTTAACTATATGTTACTTTATTTTATGTATTGATTCTGTGGGAGTAAACAGAGTAGGGCATCTAGAACCTCACCATTTAATTTGTCTGCAGATGGTGAGGAATACAGACAAAATATTTAAAGCATAAGACAGTGTTGATCCAGTTTACTTATTATGCATATTGTTTATTTTTAAAATTACTATCCATCCAAAGGAAAGCAGACAGATTAATTTATATATTTCTATTTGATGTGTTAGTTCATAAACATAAAATATTGTTAAATGTCTTTGTGCTACAGGGAACAAATTCACTCTGGAAACTAGACCAACCAAAGAAGGAATAGATGTAAGGCAAGAGCTATTGAAGTTCCATTCTACTTATTATTCATCAAATTTAATGGCTATTTGTGTCTTAGGAAGAGGTGAGTTTTGAGATGATACTTTACATAGGTTTGCCTAAAGCTTAATAACAGTGTGTTGAAAACTGTTTGCTTTTTGAAAATATGCTGGTCGGCTGGTATTTGTATGGTGTTTTACAGTAATGCTTTGATGGTGAGTATCAATGGAAGAAAATGAATTTATCTAATCAAAAGCAAAATTCAATGAAGGATTTTATGTGGTAACTTTTTCAGTAAGAATCACCTTGGCAACTGTAAATCTGTGCTAAAGAAAACTGTCAAGATTAAATGAACATGTATTTTGCTGATGTGCATAAAAATTAGTGGTTTTTAATAAAATTTTGGTAACTGCATATTATTCTAATACGTAGTGAACTCTCCTGGTTTGCATTGTTTTGTTATTTTTCCCCTGCACAGTTCTTATAGTGTAGCGTAGGAGCATGCATGTATTGGGCTGGAAAGATTCTGCTTTCTCAATCTAACTGGGATTGTTTTGTTAACAACATAACCGCATTTAGAAATCTTTCAAGGATTAAGGTTGTACTTTGAGATGTCCAAGAAACTGATGATTTTTTTTCTTCCAGTGCACACCCTTGAAAGGCGTTCACTAAAAAATTGATAGATTAATCTTTTTTATCTTATTCTCACTTTGAGAAGTGCTCCAAAATGCATTTCTTGAGGCAGATAGCAATTTTGAAGGCAGAATTTCAATGGAAGCTGTATTGATCAGTTTAGGTGAATTAATGCACATCATATTCCTTCTGCAAAAGGTCTGCTCTCATTCTTGCAGAGTACTGCAGTCACAGACTGAAATTAGAACGGATGTAAAATTAAAAGTACTTGAACAGGTCACAGGTGTGTGTATTTTGGGTGCTAAGGACAGATGGACCTGGGTCACAGTGTACCTGAAGTCCTGGACACGAGCTGAGGCTAAAGAAGATTCAAGTTGTGGCAAAGATACTTTCACTCTAGAAAATTTGCAGCTGTAATTCTGTGTCCCTTAAACTTTTTGTGGAATGTTTATTTTTGTAAGTGTTCAATATCCAATATATCTTTTCTTGAGTTCTGGTTTAGATTCTTCAGTAAAATATAAAGATATGTTTTTGGTTACAGGATTTATTTTAATCATGATTGAAGCCTTCCTTTAATAAGCATGGTGCTTCTAGCATGTTACAGTTCAAAATTCAAATATGAATATATATTATCTTTTTGAAATTAATAATTGTAACACCATTAAAACTACTTTTCTGTATAATTCATGTCTCTCCCAAACAATATTTTAAAAAAAAGTTTGTTGGAATCCTCATATAATAACTGTCTTTTCTAATGTTTCTTTATTCTAGAATCCTTGGATGAGCTGACTTGCTTAGTGGTAAAGCTATTTTCAGAGGTAGAGAATAAAAATGTCCCTATACCAGAGTTTCCTGAACATCCTTTCCAAGAAGAGCATCTCCGGGTATGTAAAAAGATAATGCCTTCCGTCCGCAGTGTATGTTTTAAATTATATTTTTAACGTTTTCAATAATACTTCGTGGACTTCACTACTCCTTTATCAATGTCCCTGTTAAATTCCATATTTCTTTATTAATTTTCCACCCACTTTTCTATGCTGAGTGTAGTTTTATTAAAGGTCGCACATTTGGTTGCAGTTGTAAACAACTGTGAGATAATGACTTTTTCTGGTTTGTATCATGAATTGCTGAAATGTTGCCCTATGTTGTAGATAGCTGTACTTTTGAGATCTGGGAGATGTGTTTGCAATGTCTGTCTGTGAAGGGAACATGATATATGCTCCTGAGATGAACACAATAAATGAGTTTCTCTTTGTTTATGGTTCTCCTTGTTTTTCCCCTCAGCAACTTTACAAAGTGGTACCCATTAAGGACATTAGAAATCTTTATGTCACATTTCCTATACCAGACCTTCAGAAGTACTATAAATCAAACCCTGGCCATTACCTTGGCCATCTGATTGGGCATGAAGGCCCGGGGAGTCTTTTATCAGAGCTTAAAGCCAAAGGTAAGTCCTTCAAAGGTAAAGAATTGAGAAATATTTGATTACACAGTTTTTTAAAGTGTAGCTACGTTTCACTTAAAATAGACCTCTGTATGTTAAAGCCTTCAACTATCTGAGTGATTTGAACTCTTAAGTCATTTTGTGCTTTATTTTTGTTTCTGCGGCAGGTAGAAATGAATAGGTAACAGTCACTCAGGCTGCTGAGGCTATTATTTTTTTGGATGCCACTTCATGTGCCTTGTTTAGAGAGTTATATGAACTTCAGCATAGTGATTTTGTCTCTGTTCTGCCACTAACTTTGAGACTACTATAAGGTCCCTTAATGTCTGGAAGATTACAAGAGTGTACATTTTGCTATCATTCTGTTCGAAGGAAAAGTAAGTTATCCAGTAATCAAATGATCTTGAGTTTGTCATATCACTCTGAGCACAAAATCAGATGGACCTGACTTGGGTTATGTTTAACTTGCACTGTTGCTGTAGGCATTAAGGAAGTGAAGGAAAATATGTAAATGAATCAAAATGGGTTTTTAAAAAATGATGTTGCTGAAGCATGCAAAAAGCTGCGTAAATTGTTATAGATTTGTTTATGTAATATAGTTTCTTTTTGATGGCATAGGATGGGTAAATACTCTTGTTGGAGGCCAGAAGGAAGGTGCTAGAGGTTTCATGTTTTTCATCATTAATGTGGACTTGACAGAAGAAGGACTTTGTAAGTGAAGCACTGTGTCTGCATTCCATGTTATTGCTGATTTGATGCTAACTTATTTTAATTAACTTGTTATTATTGTGTGTTAAGTTCCTCTAAGTATGCTAACACACTTCACCTAAGAAATCAACTTACTTAAGATTATATTAAGTTAATTAATTAAATACTTTAAATTTCTTGAAAAGAAAAGCCATTAATAGCTTTGCGTTCTACTTGCTCATACTATTTAGAGCCGAGTTAAATTACATTGTGGATCAATATCTTCGTGTAAAGACATGTTCAGTGCAGTTCTTGGAATTAGCTGGGGACCTGAGCATACCTTAAATTCACGTCTGAGAAAAGCAGTTTTAACTTTGTTGGTGGGATTGCAGATATACTTAAAGATCTTGATATATCAAAGTGTAATTAAAAATAAATTTATGTTCATTACATTTCTTCTCTGTGTAGAACAGAGTGAGTTACTAAGTATTTTTTTCTTTCCAGTGCATGTTGAAGATATTATTTTGCACATGTTTCAATATATTCAAAAATTACGTACAGAAGGACCTCAAGAATGGGTTTTCCAAGAGTGCAAGGTAAGTAATTGCAGCTGTATCTTATGTACCATTATGTGGTGGTTGTATTTTTACAATTTTTTTATTATTAGATTATTTGACTGTGTAACTAGCATTTAATAATCACATGGTAGTTAAGTTTATTAATTTTTAAGATGCAACATGACACAAATAACAAGTACCTTCAGAATACATTGTCTTAACATAGGTGTGAAATGCTCTTATAGAGCTGTGAGTTACGATAGCGTAACAGAGATGAAGGAAGAAGGATCTTGCTCTGTCCACAAGGATTATTTTTACATAACTTTCCTTAGTCTTCTCTGAAGAATGGGGGGAAACATTTGCTGTGAGGAATAACATTGAATTGGAAATTGAAATGGCAGTTGTTACACCCCTCCTTTCTTTCGTGTGTCAAATTGTATAGTTGCGATTGTAAAGGCAGTAGGACATTTAATCTGCTATTTGTTCCCCTCATCTTTTTGAAAAGTCAACGAGAGGCTTTTCATGAAGTACTTTGGCAGTACATTTCAATCTTTGCTGAACTGTTCATTCTTCTTACAAGTCTGGATAGTTCTGTGTGCACAAAGCAAAAATGTAAAGTATCCTATTAGATAGCACTGCTCTTCTCAGTGTCAGTGTGAAAAAAACCCCAGTTTTATTTTTACATGTAGTCTCATTGATTCAGTACATATGCTTGGGTAAAGATTTCTTGTTCAGTCTCAGCTTTATATGAGGAAAACTGTTGAGTCTCTCCTAAAGTAGAAAGTCTGCAGCTAAGTTAGCTTTATTTCATACACTTTGACACTGTATACCTCTGAAAGTGGTCTCCAGTCTCATTATCCTCTGCTAAAAGTCCCGATGGATTTGTTTCGCTGACAGAGTAAGCCAATACAAGATTAGAAAGAAGTAGTTCCATCCTTCTGTGTTATCCCTGTGTCTTTCCCCTTGCTCCTCTTCACTCAGCCCCAGCACTCCTGAAACTGTGTGGTGAGTCAGAGAGCTGGCAAACTAGTATGAAAAGAATCTTTTGAGTTTACTTTCAGCTGAATTGTTGAATTTATCAGTCCCTCTGCATGGTTTCATGGAAGGATGGACTGTCTTTTCACTGGCTTTAAAGTCTTAGCTCTCTTTAATTCACCCTTGCCATTTTGTCCTAAGAATGATGTGTTCTATTTCTGTGTCTGAGACAGCAAAAAGAAACACACTTTTTCTGTCTCTAAAGTTACCTATTGGCTGACTGAACAAAAGGAAGAAAAAAGGAAGAGAGAGAGGCTTCAGTTTGTTAACATATGACAAACTGGAATACTGTGCACTGGTTGTATCAGAGTTGGTGTGTTTTCAAATTATCAGGAAATTTAAATATATGAGAGATGGAGCAGATATCTTAACTATGAAAAGGACTTAAAGACCTATATAACATTTTGCATTATGAGACTATCACAAACTGCTTGTGAGTTTGATGCAACTTGAATATTACTGGAAACTTGTGTTAGGTACTTGTCTAACTGCTTATGCATGGATACAGCAAAAGTACTTCCTTTTCTTTCATTATAAATAGGAATTAAGTAGCCAGTAATGATTCTTAAAATAGGCTTTAATTTATGCTCTTCAGTAATTCCTACATTGCTTTCTAGGATCTAAATGCTGTGGCATTCAGATTTAAAGATAAAGAACGACCACGAGGCTACACATCAAAGCTTGGAGGAATGTTGCATGTAAGTGGAGGGGATTGTTTTTGTTTGATTGTGTGTTTTTAATAATCATTTAGCTGTGTGTTTGATTATCCACGTAATGAATACACACATCTGCAAAGGTCCTTTGCACTTGTGCTTAAGAGGCTAAATATGCTGCATAGGCCTTAGTAAGTCATATTCTGTTCCCGCCACCATTTATAGTTCTGTACTTGGCAGAACTGATTATACAGTAACTGGAGTTGCTGTTTGATCTGTTTCAGTGTTTCTTAAGACATAGGTACCTTGCCATTGTGTTTGCCTGGTAGCTAAGTGTTCTCTAGGGAAATGCTAGAGAAATAGTATTTTATCATAAACGGTGTGTTCCTTAGTTCACAATGCTGAAATACTGAAGTAAGCAGAAATGTTTGTATTAAGATTGCATATTACTAATCCTTGACTTTACTGATGTGTTTGCATGTTGGTACTGAAAGAATCATCATGTGTCGTGGTTTAGCTTGGCCCAGGTTTTTCTAGTGGGGGGGGGACCACAAAGATGGCTCCTCTGTGAAGCTTCTCGAAGCCTTCACCATGTCCAGCTCTGAGGTGATGGACATGCTGCTGGCCAAGCCTGGGCCAATTAGAGACGTTGGTTACGCCTCTGTGAAAAACATATTTAAGACGAAATCAAAACAATGGGTGCACGCACTTTTCCTTAGCCAGAGGAGGAGGAGTAGGTGAGAGTATGTGAGGGAAAACAACATGGAGAGACCAAGGTCAGTGGAGAAGGAGGGGGAGGGGGAGCTCCAGGCGCCGGAGCTCTGCAGCCTCTGCAGGCCGTGGTGAGGCCCATGGTGAAGCAGGGGGTGCCCCTGCAGCCCATGGGGGCCCACGGGAAATGCTGAGATCCACTTGCCCCAAAGCGAGTGGATACCCTGAAAGTGGCCGTGGT
>VZRN01001324.1:2857504-2949543 GCA_013397935.1 Dasyornis broadbenti
TACCTTGTTCCCTTGTGCAGCTGCTGGGAAGGAGGGAGGGGGGTGAGCGAAGAAACGGTGGCCTTGAAGGGTTTATTTTACCTCTCATTTACTCCTCTGACTCTGTTAGTAATAAATTAGATCACTTTGCAACCTAAGTTAGTCCTGTTTTGCCTATTCTAAGTGCGTCTTCTCCCGGGTTTCCTTATCTCAACTCATAAGCCCTGGGTGTGGGTGTGTTAATTTGGGGGTACCTGGCATTTGGCCGGGCTTAAACCTTGACAAAATTGGCGTCCCAACGTGTGGCTCGAGAAAGTGGAAAAGAAACTATAACATCATGTAGCTTTTACTTGGTCTTTAATATTTCTTGCAAAATTTCCTCATTTTGCACTAATGGAAGATTTAGGTGGGTTTGTTGAGGTTTTTTTTTGTCTAGTGAAATTATGCAACTTCTGTATATTGCAGCCATTCTTCATTGCATAGCTAATGTCTGCATCTATTCTGAGAAATTTTTGGTTTCTTTGCAGGAATTACTGTTACTGGTTGTAGACCTTTAATCTGTAAAGTCTAAAATAATTATCTTTAATTTTAGAATTTTCTTTTTGTTTGCTAAAAAGCATTAGACTTAGCTGAAAACATGTAAATGGATATTTGAAGATTTCCTTGTTGGGATGCTGTCTGTTGCTTTTGCTCTGTCAAGTGCTTAAAATCTTTTTAACAAATGGACTTCTGACTTCTGAAACAGTCTTTCAGTAGCTTCTATTTGTTGGATCATTTCCGATTACAATTGCTCTCTCCAAAAATCAGGCCAGGAAGTTGCCAGCAGTGTTCCTAAAAGCAGGGTATTGATTCAGGACTTTTTTTTTTTTACTGCCTTTCTTTTGCTGTGTTTTACAGTATGAATGGTAATTTTCATTCTACTTTAGTAGTTAAATAAGCATCAAATTCTGGATCTTTAGCATTCACACTTGAATTTTTTGTAACACAGGTTTGGTTCATTGTCCCCGATCTCCACCCCCACGCAGCCCTTTCTCTTTCCAGAATCCTTTTTGTGAATTACTCTCTCTTCTGGAAGTCATTCCACTGAAATTTTTTGTATAATGTATATAATTCAGAAAGCCATTTTGTAATAATTCTGGTTGAAAAAAGTACACCTATATGGCAAACTGCAAGTACTCAGTGCTTTTATCACCTGGTAATTTTCCCTTGGTAAACAGGTGTTTATCAAGAAAGTTTTCCTGTCAACCACATGAATCATGTTCACATGAGTTTTAACTTTTTTCTTCTTAAATTGCCACGTACCTTAAGAGATTTTAAGTTTGATCCTAAATAAAAAATGTTAGAATTGTTTAGATTTTTATTATGCTTTTGGATATTAAAATATAATTTCCATTAAATTATTGTAAATAAGAATTGAATTATTAGAGAATCCCAAAAAATTCTAGAGTATTTTTGGTTTTTTGTTTGTTTTATTCTATTTATTTATGTTTTGTTTTTCCCACATGCACTGTAGTAGTTGGTATACTTTTATCTTTAGAAGGGGTCCTTTTATCCTGCAGGGGTCAGCATTTACCATGTTATTTCTACTTCAGTCAAAATACTGTATAAAGGTGGGTGACTTTTTATATAGAGACATAAAATATTCCAAGAGAGAAGAATGGAAAATATACAGTGTATAAAATAATCTCTAATACATGGGAAATATGTTTGCATAGTTAGAATGCTATTCCCTCTTGTTTAGTTTTGAGAGAGATTTTAAAACATCTACACACTCCTAATTTGAAATTACCAAGGTAATATAGATTTAGTGACCAGAAGTGTTTGCTTTTGTTTCCTCTGCTGAACCATGGTTTTTTGTGCTTAGTTTTGTTTAATCCATCCACATATTCCTCGGCTTTGTTTTTCAGTATTATCCTATAGAAGAAGTATTGGCTGCTGAATATTTGCTTGAAGAATTCAGGCCTGATTTAATAGAGATGGTATTGGATAAACTGAGACCAGAAAATGTTCGGTAAGTTAAATTGTATTTTAACACGAATATTATAAGAAAGCAGATGAACTAATGGAAACACAAAATCTTGAGTATCTTGTGCAGCTCCAAAGTAAATGTGACTGAAAAAGAGCTAATTCTTCTGTTAATGTCTTTTCTCCCCTTTGAAAATTCTCTCTTAACTGCATGCAACTCTTCCTGTTCAGACAGAAACATCATTTGAGTCCTTTCTATGCAGAAATGTCATTTGAGTCCTTTCTGTCTTTCTCCCTTGGACTGAAATAGTTTTTAGGAAGATTTTTACTCCAAATAGCTCAACATTACTGAGAAAAAACCTAGTAAAATTATCCTGCTTCACTAAATTATTGGGACATTTTATATGGAATGCTTTAGTTAATGATTTGGATCTAGGTCTTGAAATCTGTTAAAGGCATGGCTTTTATCTGCTGTATGTGTTTTATTTCCGCTATGGAAGACTATGAACCTTCATGCATATTAGCACACCCTCTGAAAAATAGCAGTTTTATGTGGGTAGAAATAGCTGTGTCTTTAGCCACTAAAATCTCTACCTGAATATGTTACATGAAATTTTCAGACAGTGTTGGATATAGAAGAACAATGAGGCATGGTTTTGTATATTTCCAGGGTTTATGTGTTTCAGCCTTCCGAAATTACTGGGAAATTACTTAAAAGTTTGGGCACAAATCTTCACTATGTTTCTTTGCATAAGAAAGTCTTAGATATATGTTAATTTATTTGCAAGGGTTGATATATTTCAAGTAATTATTGGATAAAATGAGATAAATTTTGATTATGAACTGTATTTGCAAATGTCATGGGGTTCTGGTGTTTCTAAGGATATGCAAATAACGATAGAATAAATGGAGTTGCCTATATCAGCAACAGCAGTTGCCATAGTAATTAATACCCTTTAAAGAAGGGCCTATATCTCTGTGTGTGGGTGTGCATCTGTGTGTAATGTGTGAAATACTTTGACTGAAGCTTCACTATGTCAAGAGATCATATTTTGAACAAACAATAATGAAAATTTCTAGATTCTCTTTCCTAAAGTATTTAATACTTCTCTGTTTTGAAGGTATTTTCATGTTGCTCTACCACCGTAGTTCTCGAAAATTTGATACCTCTAACATATAAAGACTGTTTTTAGTAATTAAAATGGAGCATGTGTAATTGCTTGTTCTCTGTAGAAAGCTTACCCAAATTCCACGTGAATGTAAACTTTTAACTGGTTTTAGAGTTGCTTACAAGCAATAGGTAAACCTGAGCTAATGCTGATTTAGTAAAGAAGCTACAGGTGTTAATGAGATCTGATGTTTTGTAGGGTTACATCAGTCTTCTCCAGTTTGACAAAGTGACTTGCTGGAGATGGACATTTTCACTACACTTGGTAATTGTGGATTAATTTAAAATAAAAACTAGATGTTTTTCAAGATGGAACACATCTAGAACAAATATGAACTGAAGATGAACTTTAGTATATTAAGCAGCTAATAATAATTTGATCCTTCCGATAATGGAGATAGGTGTTTCAGAATTAAATTTAAAATTCAAATTCAGCCTGTTTTGGATGGTGTCTTTACAAAAAGCAAAGTGTAGTATGTTGAGACTGGAGAGGCACAGTGGTGGAGATGTCTTGCAAATGAACTTGCACAGAGTAGGTTTGCTTTTCTGTACAGAGAAGTCACAAAGTTTTCGTAATGGAAGAGTGATGATGGGATTGTGACTGAATCAAGGAAGTTTGTGGTCAGAGAGGGATGGTCATTACTAACTTCTGTGGATGTCAATGTAATCATGGGCTTTAAAAGTTATATGTCTCATCTTGCATTCATCTAGCTGGTGCTTTTTGGATGACTTATGTTTATGTTTAATCTTCCTTCAGGACTAATTATGTTGTCTCTTCGCTTTACCTGGCTTAAGAAGTAGATGTAATTTAACAGATGAAGAAAAGTGTAATTGAAAAATTTTGGGTGAAAAAGGTGCTAAATATTTGGAGAGAAAAAAAAGGACTTTCACATCTGGAATATACCAGGTTTTATGACCTCTTCAGTTAAAGAAATTGTATATTGTCTTTGTTGCAGAGATTTTAGTAAGGCTTGAAGATAATAAATACAAGTGGGTTACTTCTCTGATGCTTAAGTGCTCTGATGCCCACAGCTATGCTGACAGCTGTCCCACTAAGGCTTAAATATAAGTATGTGCAAACTAGAGAGTGTCCAAAGACTCATTAAATGCAGTTTTAGCAGCCAAATTCAGCAAAGCAGAGCTATTCTACCATGGATGGAATGAGGCCTGCAGGAGGTCTGTAATGATGTAGCAGCAGGCATGCTTTGAGTTTGATTGGTATATGGTCAACTAATGATAAATATATTGCTTATTATGTGTAGACGAAGACCATGTTGGTGTGTGTAATTGCCACAACTATACATTCACATCTAGGTTCGCTCCATGTTCAGACTATTTGTTTTCTCAAGAAGTATAACTTAACAAAAGGAAACCCAAACCATCAACCCAAATTTAGGATTTCTGAGTGTCATGTTACTTTTTCCTGTGTAGACTCCAAAGTTATGGTTATGCTTCTGTGTGGCTTCTGGGATAATACTGGAAGCTGATTTTTCTTGGATTTAAAAGTATAAGTCAATTTTAGTGGGAATTAAATTTTTTATTTGGGGCATCAGATGTTTAAAAATCTGAGTTAATCAGACTTTCCTACTTTCATTTGACTGAAAGAAAATACTAACTTGTTTATAGTACTATATTCTTTTTAGATATATTTAAACACTTACTGTGTGAAATTAAAAGTAGAATAAAATGAACTGCAATTTTTAAAATGTTTCACTTAACTAAGATCCTTCAAAGTATATTATAATAGGGAATATAATTTTATACTATCTTTTATTTTAAATTGCTGGCAAGATAAATTATCTTGGGAAGGGAAAACTTATTTAAGTATTACTAAAAGTGATTTCATGGTACATTACAAAGATTCAAGAAAGCCACTGTGGATTTGTATTTTTAGTGGGCTCCCTTGAAAGAATGAGTTGAGATTACAGATGTTAATAAAAGGGTCCTTTGTGTTATACTTTTTTTTAAATTACATCTATATCTATATGAATGTAGTGAATTACCAATCCAGTAGCCTGCTCTCTTCTTTTGTCTTTTCTTGAACAATTTTATATACTAATAGAAAAATCCGTTCACATCTGCTTTGAATATCTATGTGTTTGGTTTTCCACTGTTTACTGATACGTATGCTCATGTTTACCTTTCTGTTCTCCCTTTTTGTGAAAAAATTATTATGTGCCAGATCCTAACTCTGCCTGTTGTTTGGTGTTGTTTTCCTGTTTTTATTGACTTTTTTTCTTTTTATGCCTTGCATAAATTCTATCTTGAGATGATTTAGTTGGCATTGATTTGAATTTTTTCTTTGTATTATGGTTTTATTTATAATTTCCTTTTCATCCACCTATACTTCTTGGTAAATCTGTATTATGGTAACTGAATTCAATGTCTTTTTAAAAAAAGTATAGTTTTTCAACTATTATTTTCTTAACAAACTTTGAGTTTAAAAAGTATGAAAAAAAATCCATACAGATGGTAGTAAGTATGCATATCGGCTTCTGTTTGACTGAACTGTAACAAGAAGTGTTCATATTCTCTTCCCACCCCGCACACTACTTGTTGGATTTAGTGCCTTAATTTCCCTAAGAGAGAAACATTTTAAAATATAAATATCATTTTCACTTGTTCAAACTGTATTGGGTTTTACCAGCCATCTGTGAAGATAAGGGAATAGACTTGGCATGTGTAGCAATCTTTGCTGAAAAATACAATTTTCCTATCATTTCTAAGACATTTTTTTCCCTTCAACATCTGCAGAATAAATGCTCTTACTAAAATTTAGGAAGATAGTGACTCACCAGACTAAGTAGCTAAAGAACATTTTCCCCTGGATAGTAAGTTGTCTTTTTTCCTCTCTTGATAGCAGAAGTGCAGCACTAGTACTATCCTACAGGGAAGAAAAATAAAATGAATGCCAAAAATGTTGATAGAGAAATTTCTAACTGCTGGAATTTCACAGACTCTGCGCAAAGTTATCTCAGTGCAGTTGGTGATACTCAACTCTGAGGGTAAACATGCTAGAATTGTATGTGTTTATTTTAAATTGCATTGAATCTGAGCAAGAGTTTTGAAAATCACTCTTCACTTATTTCCCCCCTGCAAATCCTTTGTAGCAACTTAGTTTTACTTAACCCCAAGAAATAACTTGTGCTTCTGCAGTGATCAGAATGCTGCACTCCAGCAGCATCTCTGCACGTAGTTTCTTCCTCTTCCTCTTTTTTTGAAGTTTATATGCAAGTGGCTTTGAATAGCATGTGTTGCCTCACAGTAGTTTTACTGATAGTTGTGAGGGAACTTATGAACAAATGTCGGCTTTTGCTATTTTTGTCTCAATCATGTTATGTTATGCATTTGAATGCAATAGAAGTAATTTTTTTCCATTGTTTGACAATACCATAATTTGGAAGACAGTTTAAATTGGGTCCTAAAAAAATCAATTAATCCTTTATAAAAATAAATTAGCTTTGACACGTTTGTTACTAATGTCACAAATATTAAGTTTTCTAACTCTTATTACTTTTTCACCTATAGAACCTTGAGTTTTGTTATGTAAATCTGGCGTGTAATAGTTGATAATCTTTTGTGGAAGTACATTCATTTTAAAGCACACATTCTCTTCCCAAGTGACACCCTTCTGTGGATCTCTCACTTCTAGTTTCATTTTAGATTCCAGGAGAGTGAAAAGTGAGATAGTATTTAGTAAATATGTATCACACTATAGAAACTGAGCTTGTTTTTTGAAATTAGGGACCATAGCAGTTTTCATGTACAAGAATGTATATACAGAAGTAAATTGCGTTTATAGTTTTTTGTGTTCCATATCCATGAATGGCTCAAGCCTAATTGCACTGGTTGAGTCTAAATATACTTTAGCAGGTCCTACTGAAGATTGCCTGATTGCCTGTCGTGCTTTCCGAGTGTATTTCAACATATGGATGTTCACAGTGCTATACAGCACAAGAGAGAAATGAAAAGCAAAAGTAACATTACATGACTGGTGACTTTAAAGATGGGTTACAATATATTGCATACCTACATGGCATAGTATTTCTACCTGCTGTGCTTCTCTTCCCCTCTTCTTTTCATGTCCTGGTCTTCATTCCTGTTGGTGCTGGTGTCTTGTCTTAAGTTGTAGTTCTTGGGCAGAGAAAATGCTCTTTGATTTGTTTCTGTTTGTTGTGGGTATGTTTCTGACAGCTCAAAATGTCAGTAATCATTCCAGTAGTGATTTGGGATAAAGGGAAGGCAGGAGGATCTCTTGAAGCAGAGCTGCTTGAAGAATTACAATGTTGATTTCCACAATTTTGTTTTCTATCCATTGAGCAGACAGAATTATTTTTAGCTCTTGAATTTTAATATGTTCCTACAGGAAATGTTTTGAGTGCTTGGGTTGTCACTACTGCTTGAGCATCAGTATACTGGAGAACGGTAGGAGGAGGAAATGTTGAATAACAGACATCTGTATATTCCAGCATAAAACCTCTTTGTCTTGCTGCTCTAACCATATGATAATTGGAATTTTATCAGGATAATTTTTTTTACTCAAGACTCTTTACTTCTTTTTCTTATTTTTATTCTGAAAGACCTGGTAGGTTGCTCTGAAATTCTAAGAGACTTTATGGTTTTTGTAGTCTCCTAGCAACTTGTACCTGTGTTGTGGTTTAACCACAGCCAGCAGCCAAGCCCCACACAGCCACTCACTCCCTCACCTACCAGTGGGATGAGGGAGAGATGCGGAAGGGTAAAAGCTGGAAAACTCACGGGCTGAGATAAAAACAGTTCAATAGAGAAAGCAAAAGCTGTGTACAGAGAAAAGCAAGGAATTAATTCTCTGCTTCCCAAGGGCAGATGTTCAGCCATGTCCACGAGAGCAGGTAGTTTTGCTACTTTTTTTGAACATTTCATATTTCTTAGAAACTTCTATTTACTCTTGAAGCTAGCCACCTAATTCTGTTAAATACTCCTTTGTGTTGTAGATTATTCAACAGAATTAAAGGAGTTTTCTTGATACTTATCATGTAGACTACAAAAAAATTACTAAGAAGTTTGTCATTTTCTTTATTCCAGATTTCCTCTTTTTTAGGTGTGTTCTTCAGGCAGTGCCTGGATGATGCTTAGTCACACTATTTAGTTTTAGGTAGTCCTGCAAGAAGCAGGGAGTTGAACTTGATGATCCTTATCGGTCCTTTTCAACTTGAGGTTATCTATGATTCTATGACACTAAGACTGGAATAAAATTTCTGTAGTCAGTATTTTCACGTGTTTCGGTGTTGATATAGGTGGTATGTAAAACATAATCATTTCATGAATTTTGTAGAAGACTGCAGGAACTACTTTGTTTTCTGGAACAAGAACAGAGTCTAAAAAATTGAAATTGCATGTAGCGCTACTGGTGTGTAACTCTAGGTTGTAACACCTTAGAAAAACAGTGATATTAAATGACTGTGATAACCCGATTTCATGGTTAACCTTAGCGTATAGTTCAATATACTTATACTTGCTGTTGTACCCTGTAACTGTCTAGGGACTGTTTGCAGAAATAAATGTTTTCTGGTGATGCAGCAGTAACCGTGCTTGGAATAATTTTCAGTCTTTTCTCAGACACATTCATGCCAAAGTGCTTTGTCTCTTTGTTTTCAGAGTTGCAGTAGTTTCCAAGTCTTTTGAAGGAAAAACTGATCGAACAGAAGACTGGTATGGAACACAGTACAAGCAAGAAGCAATTTCTGATGAAGTTATTAAGGCATGTTAAAATTTATATCATTCTAATATCTGCAAATGAAAGTCAGTGGTAAATTCTTTGTCTGATTTTCCATTTAAGTCTGCTGTTCTTCATAGCATGAAAATCGTACAGTGAGTCTGTTTAATGTTAAAGTAAGTAAGAATCTTACATTAATCTTTAGATTTCAAATATTTATTACATAGGATGGATATATTTTAATGGTTATAAACCGTGTTATGTACAGGGAATGTTGTATTGTTTTTTTCTGTAGAAGATCCCTAATATGTAGTGGCTACTTAAAAATATAAGCATTAACTTCTAAAAACTTAGAACTCTCTATTATATATTAATAAACTGATCAGTACTCTTAAAAGGAATCTTTAAAAACTGTTATATGTAACTGTATTTCTGAAATTAATTTTTTGCAACATAGAAAGCAAGTATATTTTGCCAGTTAAATGAGATTGTAAAAATCAAAACTCAAAAAAAGGGGGTGGGCAAGTCCTTATTGAAAATTAATTATTGTTCTAATCTTCTAAGAAGAGATGGCTGTAAAACGTACCTTAGGCTGAATTGGACCTTCTGAGTGTGTTCTGAACAGACACTGCATAGGAACACTTCCTTTAGCTTGACCATACTTATGTTCTTGATTAGAGTTCTTGGTTAAGTGTTTCGTTTATATCTTCATTTACAGTTCATGTTAGCAGAAAATATAAGATATAAACACACCTTCCTCTTTTCTATAAACTTTTCAAAATTGTTATCTGTCATCCACCTTCTCAGAGCAATTCATCCTGCTGATAGCCTACTCCAACTTTGTTTTCCCAGCTATTTCTCTCTTTCCCTATTATCTTAATAATATTTACACATAAGGTAGTGGAATGCATTTTAAAATCTTTTGTTTCAGCATAAAATAAATAAGCATATATCATCTAATTAAGCAGAAATTGGCATAGCCTCATTGTTTCTCCTATTGATCTAGAAATGGCAAAATGCTGACCTGAATGGGAAATTCAAGCTTCCAATGAAGAACGAGTTTATTCCTACAAACTTTGAGATTTTGCCATTGGAAAAAGATGCAACACAGTACCCTGCCCTTGTCAAGGTAAACTGTCTGTATTTGTCCTATTTGCTGCCTGATCTTCTGGGAAGTGAGAATTTAATTGCTCTATTTTTAAAAATGCAGATCATCTCATACTCCAAAGTGTAGTAAACAAAGAAGTACAAAATTTTAGTATATTGCTAGAAGGACAGTAGAAAGTTCATTCATGCTGAACTTTGGTTTATGACAATTTGTGTTCCTGTGAAAGTGAACCTAGAAACAGCTTGAACTCTCTCTGCCCTTTTGAAAGTGTGTTAACTAATAAAAATAGCAATAGAGCTGTTTATTCAGCTGAAGGGTGACTGCCACTCTTACATTTTTTTGACCAGTGTTGAGTAAGTCAAGGGTGTACACAAGGCTATTGTTTTATAACTGTGTATGGAAAATGCCTGTGATTGCATGGAGAAAGGGAGAGAAGTGTCATTTAGTGATCTCAAAGTATACTGAATGTATATTCAATATATTGGATATATCTGTATTCAATACATATATTGAATATAGCAATTCAAGTAATATTAATTTAAGGGGATAATTCTAAGTGGAGATTTGAAGTGGTGAAGAGGCTTTTTAAAAATAGTGTCATATATTGCAGTTAAAAGTTAGATTACTTAAAAAAATCTCTTTTCTTGACACAGGACACTGCTATGAGCAAACTGTGGTTCAAGCAAGATGACAAATTTTTTTTGCCAAAAGCTTGTCTCAACTTTGAATTTTTCAGGTATGCAATGTTAAATATATCACATAAAATAGTCTCTAAAAGTTTCTCGTTTATTAGGAATCCGCATTTCTGCGGCAAAGGCTTTCTTGTATGTATTGAAATTTTAGGTTTGTCCTTACTTTGAACATGCAGTAAGGCTTAACGGGAAGGCTCATCTAAGACTTGCAGTAATTGAGTAGCAAGAAATTTGATGTGCTACTTCTGTAATAGCATGAAAAGCTTATCTAGAAATACTCTTAAACCAAATTTTCTTTTATATTTTATTTGCTATACCTGAAATATATCTGCTAATAGAACCCCCTACATATTGCAATATCCCTCCTTAAAAATAAATGTGTATTTTAAAATTAATTACTTAATCACAGCCATTTTAAGATGTGTTTTCCTTATGAAATGCTCTTCTAATAATAGTTTTAGGTTCAGATGCTGTTTTTATTTGCATAATGCAAACCAGTTTAAAAAGTGCTTATAATCTTGGGATTTTACTTAACTGACACCCACAACTGGTTATTTTTTTTTTTAGAAGACCATTTTCTGTATTATCAATGACTGTTTGATTTTCACCTCAAGATGTATGATAAAAGAACATAATGTTAATTCTGGTCTTGCATGATTTTCATTATAGGAAGATAATCTTTCTTTTTAAAGTGAGCATGACAATGATGGACTTTCTTAGTTTTCCTTTCAATAAATTTCTTTTGAATTAAAAAAAATACTGCTATTTTTAGAGTGCAGCTTTTTTAGAGTTTCTGTTTTGAACTACTGAAAGCTAAAAAAAAATTCAGAGACTTTCCTTTTGACTAATTAAGTGATTTGGTGATATTGCTGGAAAGGCTGTTGTGGGGACTCCTGTAGATGCACTGTTGAATTCTTGTTTTGAGAGACCACTTGAAATTTTTCTTGCAGAATATTAGACCAGTTTTTTGCAGAGTGTGTCATGTCTTGGTGCTAGTTTTGGTTCTAGCTGGGGAAAATAGGTTGCCTGGGCATTTTTTCGTTTTGCTCTTTGGAACCACAGGGCAAATGTTACAACTGTTTCAACTTCAATGTGTCGGGAAATGGAGGATCAAAATGGTAACTCTCCATCTCTTATTCGAAGAGCAACAATTACAGTGCTTTGCCTTCTTTGTTCATTCTTGGTGGCTTTCCCTTGTGCTATGTGTGGCCAAAATCCAAAATAGGATTTTACTGATGGACACTGAGTTTATAGTTGTGGCGGTTTTTAAAGTCAATTCAGTTGAACTGTGGTTCAATCTGTAATATTTTGTGAATGAATAAAAGATAATAATTGGGTTTATGTAGAGCACGCAAAGGTGTAGGTGTATGGACATACACGCACTGTCATAGAATCGCTTGGGTTTGAAGGGACCTTTAAAGGTCTAGTCCAGCTGTCCTGCAGCAAGCAGGGATATCTTCAGCTAGACCTGTGGAGATGGTATTTCTCAGTTAGATATGTACTTTCATCTCAGTGAGCCCTTATAAAAACCCAGAAATACTTGAGCTGTGCTGACCATGATAATGGAATGATTTGCCTCTTTCCTCCTAGGAACAGTTCCAGGTGGAGAGCTGGCTTTTTTCTTAGGGTTGGGAGCAAGGGTTGTTTCCTTTTCCTTAAAAATGAGATGGTAATTGTCTGTGAACAGGAGTGAGGAGATTTTGACGATACTGGGTGCATCACCTCCAAAAGATGCTGTAAGCAGGTTTGTCTAGTTTTGATATTTAAAAAAGATGCTCGGTGAATCTATCTCTGTTTGGTCCACGCTGATGGTCGTTGAAGGAAATGGTGAAATGTAGAGTGTTTATTCATGAGACATGATGGAATCACTCATATCTCTTGGGACCAAGTGAATTGATAAATAAAGCCATCTTAATGACATGGGTTTTCATAAAAGTTTTAGCCTCAGTTCTAGATCAGAATACGAAGGCTGTGCTGACTTGTAGTGGATAGCAAGAGTCTGTTCACACTATAAATTACTTCAGTATGATAAGGAAAATAAGGAAGATTTCTTCTGCCTGCAACCCTGATCAACATAAAGCATATAAAGAACTCCTGGGCCAGATGTTATAGCAGCAATTGCTGTGTAGATAAATTAAGAGGAAGTTGATGAGGTTGGTTTCTCCCTTAAATACACAGATCTCACAGGAACAATGAATATATGAACCTCTTGAAATCACCTTGTTCCAAAACTGAAAATCCTTACAAGGTTCCTCATGTTAAAGAAACATCAGTTAAAACATCTGACTGATTGCCCAGCTCAAAAGAGGATGATAAGATTTTGCATTTGTATGAATTGCAACTTAAGAACTCAATAAGTATCCTTATTTAAAAGGCAATTTAAAAAAACATGTAATGTGCTGGTGACTTGAAAACTCTTTAAAGGTAGTTAGCATCTCAGCACTTCAGTGTTGATTCCAGCTATGTCACAGCTGTTTGAAAGGGGAAAAGACTAGACTTCAGGATTTTTTCTTTTAATGCACCATTAGTGATTGAGTTGTTCTGCTTCTTTGAGTCTAGTAAAAAAAGGTAAACTAGAAATAAGCATTTGTTTACAAAACTGTCAATAATAGGATGCAATTCCTAGAACAGTGTTGCAATAATTGTTTTCTGTTATTTTTCACTTGAGGATTTATGATCTAGTAGTTGTGGTTTTTTCAAAACTCCCCGTTGGCCTTTGCCAGCTAAGTGAGAATACAGAATTTATAACTGATACAGACACAGTAATCACTCAAATTGATTAAGTCTGTGTTCTAGTATCAAAATGGAAAAGAAAAAGTGAGTTTGGAGGAAGGCTTATAGGTTTGACCTACATCTTTGAATTTGGTCTTAATTAAAAAATTCAAGAGGAATTGGAGTTATATCATTGGGCATATTGAAATTGCTCAGTTTTGGGAAATTTACATTGTAGAGAAATGCAAATACCAGTCCTTTTGTCTTTTTTACTGACCTGTTTGTTTAATCTGGGCTAAGATTATATATAAATTATATATATATATACTATATATATAAAAATATATATATAGTAGTCTCTGCTTCTCAAATAAGTATATATAAATATATAAATTTATTTATTTATTTATTATTTAGTTAGTTAGCTTGTTAAAATCTCTTCCTATTCTTCCTTTTCTTAATCTAAAAGGAAGGAGAAGTTAAAAGCTGTGAGGAACCTTCTTAAAAATACCTTTGCAATGTGTTTTAAAGTTGTCAGCTTGTGTGTTGTGGTCATGTGATCCTTGCTTTACTGCATTAATGTTGATACACACAGTGAAACCCTGCTGTATAAGTACCGTAAACATATGTAATAGCATGTCTCTGAATATCTGACTGCTTCAGGAAAAGAAATGTCAATAGTGCGGGTTTGAATTGTAATGTGAGTTGCTGCCATATCCTGACAGCAAATGCTTCAGATACTGCTGATTATTTCTGTGAAATTGGTAAGGAATTTACATGCACTTCAGAGATTTTAGAAATACATATAGTGCAAATACATGTATATGTATATTCTCAAATCTGTAAAACACACAGGTATTTAACAATTTGCACATTTGAAACATGGCTTGAGTCTTTGAGTTGCATTTCTCTTTTTGAGAAATTTGCGACAGTATTGTGTGTGATCACGTGCTTCTAATGCAGCAGTAGGTTTTGGAGAGATGTTGCCATTAAAAAGATAACACAAAAAGTTACAGTAGTAAGAGAAGGATATGACAGACTTCTCTCCTGAGCTGAACTTGGCATGTACTGCTTATTTTCATACCAGAAATTGTCACTCTCCTAATTTTTGTAATAGAAACTACTTTGTTTTCTGATAGTGTAAGAGTGTTAATTAATTTAATGTTCTTTATGTGGACTTCCATTTTGGTCTGTTAAATTATGTTGGTATATTTATTTTCTTTTACTCCGGTGAATTCTGATTGTGCAGTGAAGTAAATAAAATGTGTCTTGATTTATGAGCATGAATAGAATATCTCTGGGATCTTGAATATATTTAGTCATCAAACCATAAGCAAGCTAAGTAACTCTTTTCAGGTATGCTCAAAAATGGCTACGAAATAGGAATCCATAAAGGGATCCATCAGCATAAAATCACAGAAAATACTGTTTCCTTCAGATCGAACTTAAAAGGCCAAAAGAAATAGAGGAGTAATTTTAAACTGGATATTTTACTTTCAACATTTTCTTCCAGCCCATTTGCTTACGTGGATCCCTTGCATTGTAACATGGCCTATTTGTACCTTGAACTACTCAAAGACTCCCTCAACGAGTATGCATATGCAGCAGAACTAGCTGGCTTGAACTATGATCTCCAAAATACCATCTATGGGATGTATGTAAGTACCCAAATCAAGGAAAAGCTTAGAGCCTTAAAACTACTTCCACTCATCAACATTTTTATATTGATTTGATGGAAGGATTTTTATGTGAAAAATAAAGGCTGTTAGTCCTTTTGATCTTGGTTATTAACCATCTTTTCTTTGATTTGAATTTTAAGTTGAATTTTGTTAAAAGTCTTCAACAGTCTTTCAGTTCATAGTAAGCAAATTTTCTTCTTTATTTTAATATCATTCGTGAAATTAATTAATTGTAATAGTTCTTCCTCCATTTAAAAAAAACAAAACAACCCTAATCCAAGCTTACATATTTATTGGTCAGATATCTACTAAAAACTTTCTGACTGATGGGGTAAAAGACCCTCCTTTCATGCTATTAAACACTATACTTCAGCTTTCCTGTTCAAGAACTACTGATCATGAGGCTGCATATACATACTCTTCAGTCATGTTTCTTCATCCATTACCTTGTCACTGCCTGAGGTATCAAAGCATTTCTTTTGTTTTTCTTTTTGTTAGTCGCTACATTTATGCTGATCCTCTCCATTGCAACATGACATACCTGTTTATCAGGTTATTGAAGGATGATTTAAAAGAGTATACATATGCAGCACGCCTCTCAGGTTTGGTCTATGGCATTGCATCAGGAATGAATGCAATACTTGTAAGTAAGAAAAAAACGCAGGAGGAAATGAAACAGCTTGGGAGTTGTTGAGCTTGGAGAAAACATTTGACTTCTGCATTTCTAAATGAGATGGTTAATGCTTTTTTTCCTTGCATATATCTCATGAATTAAAGGCAATGCAAGACTGTATTTTAATCAGTACTGAGTGACCTGCAATGTCTTGTGAACATGTGTGTAGTGCAATTGTTGCATTCTGGTTCACATTTTTACTTGGTTGCGTGATAATTTGGAAAGTACTATTGCTGGTTTCTGTATAAAAAGATTAACTTTTCTGTTGAATGAATCCTCAACTTTACAGATTTTGTTATAATTCTCTAATTCTGCTGTAGTGAGCTGTGGAAATGGGTTGTGCATGTGTTCATTAGAATGCAATGCTGGATATTTATGGCTTTTTCTTACGTTTTTATCACGTTTTATAATCTGTTTTAGAGGGCTGACAATACTTGATAAATACTGGTATGACAAATGGTTATTTCTTGCTCAGCTTCTCCTATGAGATTTATGATAGGAGATTTTAGTAGTCTCTCTTGAAGTTCTGTTAAAAGCTTTTATTAACCATCATTATATTCCTGAATGTTTTGAAATCTGTAGAAGTGTTATTTTCCAAAGCATTTTAGTAAAAGAACGTACTTTATTGTCTTTACATTTTCTGTTTGAGAGAGTGCTGCAATTTCTCTTTTTGATCCAACACAAATCTAATTTCTTGGTTGCATTCACATGACTTACTGCAAACATGGTTATCTATTCAAGTTTCAAAGCTTGCTGATGTTTCTATGATCAGGGTTAATTCCTTTTTAAAAGAAGTGGGTACATTTCTTCATTTTTAGCAACAGTTATTTCAAATATCATTTGAGAACTTGGCACATTCTTTTCTGTATTGTGAGAAGTTTTATAATTCTTATTAATTTAACTGTAACTGTATTATATTGATGCTTTGAGCAAGGGTAGGTGCTACTCTGAAAAGTCACCCATGATGATTGTTGAACACTTTGTGTTCCTTTGCTAATTTAGGATACCAGCCTTTGTCATAAATGCATTTATGATAATGTTTTCTTCAAATTCATGGTTCAGCTATGTTTCCACAACTACAGAACAAAAAATTTCTTTCTATTGAAAAGCGGGAGTTCATCTGTATGTTGGTTTGTGTTTCAAAGTTTAGTTTTAAGTATTATACTGCACAAATCCAATCAATTTCCTGGTTGGAGATACCAAGATCAATATATCATTACAATTGTAGAACCTTGATGTTTCAGCTCAGCGCCATCCTGGTTATAAAGTGTGGTACTGTTTATAGCACCCCTTTTTTGTAGTACTGTTTACTTCCACTTAACTATTCTTTGATCAACAACATAGATATGAACCAAGAGTAAAAGTAAATTGGAGAGAGTATTTTAGGTTTGAATCTAGACTTTGTTACTAAAGTGAGAAACCTAGGTTAAAACCTTTTTAGTACTCCAAGACTCAACATTCTAATCATTAAAAATCTATATTCTGAGTACAATTTACTTACACCAACAGGAAATTACATTACTTCTGTGCATTTATAACTCCTGTGTAAATATGCAATATTGTATTTGTCAGTTAGTTACTTTTGATGGATAAAGGGATTTAATTTAAGAATTATTAAATGTTCAATAATGGTGAATTTAGCATAAATATTGAAAGTGTATTGCTCGTTGAATTATACAAGATTTGGTTTGTTTTATTTTATCTCCCACATTTAAAACAACTTATGCACTTTTTCCATAGCTCTCTGTAAAAGGTTATAATGACAAGCAACATATCTTGCTCAAGAAGATAATTGAGAAAATGGCAACTTTTGAGATCGATGAAAAGCGTTTTGAAATTATCAAGGAAGCGGTAAGCTTCATGAGAAGTTCACATTTTGGTGTAACTGAAATTGAATGTATTGACTTGATAGGAAATCTGAGGGCTGACTATCCATGGAAATAGTGAGATTCTGCGTTAGTGGGATTTCAGATGCTTCTTTCTTTTTTGTGGCTGTGAGTTCCTCAGAGTTGTGTATATAACATTCTTTGGTTAAAAATAACTGGTCCTGGAATCTTTTTTTAGTCAGTCTGTCTTATGATGTATCAAGGGATCACAGCTTGCTTTGGTAGGAGTAGAAATCTAAGTAGAGGAGACAAGGGGCAATTCTTAACTTTATATCCTGTTTTGCAATTTGGAAAGGCTTCACTAGGACCTAGCCATAAAAGAAATGGGAAATGGATGAAGGGGGAAAGGAAGCGTTCAAAAAGTATGCAACATTTCTTCTTCCCAGATTTGTCTTGGCTCCTAGGCCAAAGTTACCTTTGGTGCAAAGGTAACTACCTGGTTTAGTACATGCTGATTTCTAGAAGTTACATCAGATGGGGAGATTGCAGTTTTCTCCCCATGTCTACATCGAAAAGATAATAGAGATACCAACTTTTGGCCTCTGTTTGGAGCGGACAGGAGGATACAGTCTCAGCAACCTGAGGCTCATGGTTGATTGTTCATGTGCCCTGAAATGCATTATTATTTTCCTACACTGGGAATGCTTCCAGATTGCCAAACAATTAGTTTGCACTTTCTAGTTTCTCTGGTAGAGGAGAAAAGGTTTTGCTTATTTTGTAAAAGTGCAGGTGGACTGGAAAGGAATTTTTTTGCAGAAGCTCTCTGGTTCTTCTCTCATACGTCTTTTATGCATGCAAAGAATTTTCCAGATGCTCCAGTTTTTGTGTAACCAAGTCAGCCAAAGGAGGCAACAGGGAGAAAAATACATTTTCTGTTAGCAGTAATCGTAGAATTACTGGTCAGTCATCATAGAATGCATATTTCCTGTGTAGAGCAACTTGATCTAAATCCTTGTTTAACTGCAATAATTTAATTTCTAGACATTAATTTAATGGACAAGTTTGATTTCATACTAATTTCAACCATCTTTATGGTTTCTGTTTAATCCAATGACTCAGAAGCCCACAATATTACTAAGGTCATTTAACACAATTTTTTAACAGTTCTAACAAGCAAGAGAATGTTCTCAATATCTGAATTGTATTTTTTTTTATACAAAGTTGAGAGTAGATGTTAGTATTTTATGTTTAAGACTCTATTTCTAAATTCCTAACTTGAACTTAATTATTTTGGTTTAGTACATGAGATCACTTAACAACTTCAGGGCTGAACAGCCTCACCAGCATGCAATGTATTATCTCCGACTCCTGATGACAGAAGTTGCTTGGACCAAAGATGAATTAAAAGAAGCTCTAGATGGTAATGTTCTGCCACTTTTTTTTTTCTTATGTTACTTAACTATTGAGGATACATATTTTGAACTCTGCTCACTATTCAGGTGAAGCCCCTGCAGTGCCAGGCCTGATGCTGGTCATGCTGCACTTGTCCTCCAGTTTCAAGAAAGTAGAGTAGTTAATGGAAAACGCCTCAAATGGCAAAACTTGCAGGTAGAAGTTTAGGCAAAACTTGAACAACTTTGTGGGTCTGAACCTGGATATGGTGAATCCAGTACTTAACATTGGTGAAATTATTTGGCTGTAGTTGACGTCTTGCAGGGACATTGGAGTCTATGTGCACTGTACTTCCCAATGTGCAAACTATGGTTTTTTTTCCATTATCAGGGAATCCTAGCTTATGTCTCTGTAGACAATAAAGGACTGTATCTAATAAAGAAAAAAAATGTACTTTCTGTAGATAATGACAACAATAAAGAACATTGTGGCTCTTAACAAAGAGTTGGCACCCCACTATATTTGAAGGAAGAAGAAATTTCAAATTAAGAGGTTTACTTGATTTTTAAAGTCCAGATGGAGTGGCGTTCTGAGCAACCAGCCTAGTGGAAGGTGTTCCTGCCTGTGGCAGGGGTGTTGGAACTAGACGATCTTTAAGGTCCTTTTAAACCCAAACCATTCTGTGGTGATTCTGTTTGTAGTAATAGCTGAAGAACTTCCCCGACCTGTATTTTACTATGTTGTAATAAAAGACTGTTACTGGGACAGTTTACGAAATGTCTTGTAATGTCTTCTTGGAATACACCAAGACATTCTTTACAAGAAGAATACCTGGCTTTTGTGTTCATTTGAGGGGTTTGATTTAGAACACATATCCATGAACACCCTATCCATTCACATCCTTCCTCTTATTCCATTGATTCTATATGTTAAACTATACATTGCAATATATATGAAAACTGCTTTGCAAGGACAGGCTGGATAGAATATGTGTGTATGTGTTGTGTGTATATCCTCTAGGCTATATTGCCAAAATGTTTTTGTATATGATTTGTTGCAAAGTTCATGTCAAAACACTGTATTTGAATTGAGGTTCTTTTTTTAGTCTGGATGGTAAATGATAGTATGTTTCTCGAGCATTATAGACTACATGCTGCTTGTTTAGTTAATAACTAAGGCTTTTCCTTGGAACACCACCTGAATGATTGCAGCTGTTTTCTCTGGAGAATGAATGTTTGTTCAGCATGATTGGAAAGGCAGCTTCTTTTTTTTTTTTTTTTTGCTTTTGAATCTGGGTCAAGACAGCATGTGAATTCCAAGTGAAATAAACTATATGATGAGTGCTGCTATTTAGACCTGGAAGCATTTCAGCGTTGCATTTTTAAGGAGAGATTCACTTTTTCATAGTGACAAATTTCTTCTCCTCTGAGAAATGCACTGTATCTAATGATGACTTAGGCTTAGGTCCTTCATAATTTAAAAATGCTTGTGAGTAATTTAACTATCTAAATATCTGTTGTAGATGTCACCCTTCCCCGTCTCAAGGCCTTCATATCACAGCTGTTGTCACGGTTACACATTGAAGCTCTTCTCCATGGCAATATAACAAAACAGGTTGGTGTGATACTTTCTTAATAAAACGATTTTTATGTAAAAACAGCATAAAAATGGAACACTAGTTTAATCTTTGCAGATCTTGAAGTAGTTTTGCCAAATATGATTTCATAATTTAACTTCGTACTTTTTTGTCTTTATAGGAGTATGAATGTTATTTTTTCCACTTTAGATTTATTAGGCTAAGTGCTGCCTCTGTATTGCTCTTGGAAATTTAATAAGAACAACTTAAGATCTAAGCATTTGAAAGTCTTTATTGCATGTCATTAACGGTGATCAAGCTGCAAAAGAAGTGATGTGCTACAGATACTGCTTTTTTCCATTTAAAACTTTTCAGAACAACTAGCAAAGATTTAAGAATTCAGTATCCTTCCAAATTAAGTCGTTTGCACACAGATAAACAGCAATGGTGGACCATAAAAAAGCCAAGTGTCCGCTCTCAGGGAAGTAAAACTGAGAAAACAATTATCTTCTATTAAAATAGTAAGAGTTTGTATTTGCATATGAAGTCTTAAGAAATACTTGAATATATATACTAATACAAAATATAGTCCTTTTCTTGTATGTTTTTGCATTCTTTTTTCCTAAGGCTTGTTTGCATTATTTTGTGTTAGAACAGCTCTGGGATCGTTTACTAGCAGGAGGTGTTATAAACACTGCTAGTAACTGCTGAATATCTGGAGAAGTTAACTAGTAAGGAAGGGAAAAATAACGTATGAAGGAGCTAATAGCATGGATAGACAAATTTTTCTTGTTCAAGAATGTCTCTAAAGTACTTGTTAAAAAATTTTATAGAGTATTCTTCCTTCAGAGAAATTTAAAAATAGTCTCTTTTTCCTTCCTTATTTCTTACATGTTTGTGTATGCAAGTCAGTTCCTTCTGGAAATAGAACTGAATGCCCAGGTATTTTAGTTCTGTGATGATGCAGTTATGTCAGAGAAGTGTAATCTTTACTTGGCATAATGGGTGGCTATTGAAAGTCCTACAGCGAAAGAACTGGGAAGGATGTCTTAGTACACCCATTGCTGTGTAATGTTTCAGAATTACCTATAAACCTCCCTGAACAGATGCAAGGAGGAAAAGTTGTCTGTCCTTAGTACCCATGATGTGATAATCACTGACAAAGCTCAGCAATTTTAACATGGGCCTAAAAATTTTTTTCAACTAAAATTAAATCAAAATTTATAGTCTTGTGACTCCTTTCAATAACGAAAAAAAAATTCAGTGAATCTGGATTTGAAAAATTAGATTTATCTAGCTGCTAAAATTTCTAATTTTTTCTTCAATTTCATTCTGATACTTGAGGTGTTTCTAAAATTTCTTTTATTTATTTGCTGCAAGTGAATTAATTGTAAAGTAATCCTGTTCAGAACATCTGTCTGAGCAGTCTTCTTGTCAATAGTTTAATATGGTGACTTGATTGAAAGAATACATAGTATTTTTCTCTAACCTTTTAAACTGTTGTTTTTAGACCTCAATATTTTTGTCTTTGATACTGCACAGGGGTTTTGGAGGTGTTGGTAGTGTGTATGTTTATTAAGTTTTCAAACCTTTTGCATGTTTTTGATAAAACCATTTATGAGTTTATGGCAATGCACGGTGAGAGATTTTTAGCTTTCAGCCAAAACTATTTTGTAGCAAGTTCCTGTAATTTCCAGTGTCCAGGCTACAAAAACACATGACCCTTAAGAGGTGAAGGTATTGAAGTTAAATCCTTGAATGAAACTAATGACTTCTAATTTTTTTTCACTACTTATGTTTTTTTTTAAATTAATGCTGTAATCCATGAAATAAATGAAAGTATTTGGGCAGTGAGTCTTATCACCAACACATCAATGAAATGCATCCTTAAATGACCATAACCATTTGATTTCTTAAAATTTCATCTGCTGAAATGCCATTTGCTTTGCAAACATACGTTTTAGGTATGTCATTTTCAGACTTTGAAAGGTGAGCACATCAAGTGGTGGAGGGAAAGTGGGGGGAATGAAAAAGCCCATTGAACTTTAATTTTAGATGCATTGGGGAGAAATAGTAGTAGTTAAACATGTAGACTATTTAAACATAAAGAAGACACAAAAAAACTCTTGCCCCCTACACTCCCATGTTCTCTTGTCTACTTTTCTGTATTTGTATTGAATTACAATACTCCTGCTTACTATTCCTGATTTTTGTTTTCTTTTTTCTAACAGCACCATCAATAATTGGAAAGTCTTATCCTGCTGTTACATACAGAATAACTAATGATCATTAAAAATCCTCTTATGTTTTCTTTTCCAGGCTGCACTAGGAATCATGCAGATGGTTGAGGACACTCTCATTGAGCATGCTCATACAAAGCCACTCCTTCCCAGTCAGCTAGTGAGATACAGAGAAGTGCAACTTCCTGACAGTAAGTTAAATGATTTATTTACGATATTTAAGGCACATTGAATTGAGATTCTCCTTGCTAACAATGTTTTAAAATGCATATTACTGTGTTGCTAGGAGTGTGTTTTGAAGTCAAACTTACCTCAAGTTATTTTAAACTTAAAATTCAGAAATATAGTTAGGGTGTGGTTTTACTAATAAAATTATGTACTAATACATGATTTTTTTTCTAGGATACTTAACAATTAATTTGATTTAATTTTTAATTTCTGTATGTAAGTTGGATTTCTTGGGATGACTTGGATGATTTTTTAGGTGACTGCCAACCCAAACCCCTTCTATGATCATGTGGTCCTGCAACTTAGTTCTAAGTCACCTGTTATAATTTATCAAAATAAGAGTTCTGTCCCTCTCTCTGCTATGCATAGTATATACATTTGAATAAACACCATTTTTTGAACATTTCTGAGTATTAATTGACCATTAAGTTAAGAATTGTATGTAGTGACTCTTTGGAAAAACTAAAAGCTCCTACACAACTTGTTTTTTCTTACACGAGTTCTTTTGGTCTTGTAATGCTTATATGCTTTTACTTCTCTGGTGGAAAAAATGTTATTTATAAGAAAGGAGGTTCAAGGTATTGCTGGGAGTGATGACATATATAGCTATGCAGACAAAATATATTACCCATAGCTGATGGTCTGTGGAAGCTACAATATACAAAAGAAGTTGTTGGTATTAAATGCTGAATTATTTTTCATGTTCATAATAGTTTCTGGCGGATTATGTTTAGAAACGGTTTACACATTGTAGAGGCAATGCAGAATTTCACTGCAGTTCCAAAAATACCTGCTTGAAGAGAAGCAGCAAGTTTCAATGTACTTGCTGGTATTTCCAAGCAGTAATATTTTGATGTTAAAACAATACATCCTTTTCTTGTCTCTTGACAAGTATGCTTTTAGTGGAAATTCTGCTTTAACAATCCTAAACCACTTACTATAATTTCATACTACAAATGTTAGACCATTATCTTTTTAATTGTGAATAATAGGAACATATGCTTTCATGAACTTCAATACTTTAACTTTGTCTTTTAGGAGGTTGGTTTGTATATCAGCAGAGAAATGAAGTTCATAATAACTGTGGCATTGAAATATATTACCAGACAGACATGCAGAGTACTTCTGAGAATATGTTTTTGGAGCTCTTTTGCCAGATTATCTCGGAGCCATGCTTCAATACTCTGCGTACCAAGGAGCAGCTTGGTGAGTTCACTGGAGTGGTTGTGTCTGTATACACAGAAGCTTTGGCAGTCACGCGCTCACACGAGACCTGAGGAGGTGTTCTCTCCCTGCTCAGTGAATGCCATTTAAAGGGCACTTGGTAAATGTAAATCATCTTAACTGCTGATGACTCAAAGAATTTTTACTGTGCACAGAGTCTAAAATAAGAACAAGCATGCATGATTTTTAAGATATATGAAATACCTGAAATCAACTCCATTTAAAAAAAAGTATGATCACTGTACAGAAAGAAAGGTTGGCAATCAAAATGTTCAAATCATTAAAATCAATATGTTCAAATCATCAAAAAATTCAGGATGGCTTAGTTAGTTTTCACATAAAATGTCAGCTGTGGCCAGATGACTTCCAAAATAAACACTGGTGATCAAAGTCCATGGCTTACCTTTGAACAGGAAAGTAACAGATTAATCAGATTAAATGAGAAGCATTTAAAAAGTTCAGAGTGTGATGAACTCTGCATTCTATTACTAAGAACGAAATTAGGAAATGCTGGAATTAGAAGTTTTATAATGGAAAATTTGTGGATGATAGATGGGGCATTTTCAAGCTAGTTCTGAATTCACAGAAGGTAACTGAGCGACTATTACTGTAGTATCTAGGTGGGAGTGCTACATATTTGGGTACAGGACTTTTGAAGTTCGTGACTAGAGATTAGAGAAGAGTTCATTTGGAAAACAGTGTTCTACAGAGCTCTTCTTTGATCCAGTGTTACATCGGATATTCATCAGAATTCTGGATGTTAGAAGAGTGAGGATACTCACTGAATCTTCAGATAATACTGATTTGGGAGAGACTGCAAGTGTGTGGGAAGATAGAGTTAGAATTTAAAATTAGTTTGACATTTTGGAAACATGACTTGAATGAAGATAAGATGCAATTTGTTAGGAACAGTTTGGCAGGAACAACCAATGGCACAGATACAAGCTAGGAAGCAACTGGCTAGGTAGCAATTTTGTAGAAAACTGCAGGGTACAGTGGATCAGAAGTAGCACATAAATCAGCAGTGTCATGCTGCTGTGTAAAATGCTGGGATATATAAATGGAAGCGTTCAAGATGCACTCACAATAATGCTCCTAAATTGTTCAGATAAAAACTCTGAAATGCTGTAACCAGTTCTGACATGAGCATCAGGAAACTATAAGAAAACTATAAAACAACATTTAAAAGACTGAAATGTGATAGATTTGTTGTTAAAAAGATGGAGGAAGACTGAAGAAAGGATTAGTTGTTCAGATTAGCAAATCCGGCTAAAGGAAGCAAAAGGAAGGGAATAATACTTTTTATCTAATTGTGAAGATGAGTAGTAGTTATATTGCAGCAAAGAGAATTCAGATTAGACGTTATGAGAAAAATAATAAATTTCTAATGTTAAGTCTAATGAAGCACTGGAGTACAACTTCATTTCTGGTAACCTGATCCTGATGACAGAATTTTATTTGTTTTGTCTTGGTCTGCCTCATCTCCCCCTTGCCCCTCCTCTGAACGGACAGTGACCTCAGTGAAATAAAGATGTTCTAAAAACAAAAAAAAAAAGCAGTGACACAGTTTGAAAACCTGCATTATTTTGTTTATAATGCAGAGTGAAGTTAGCATAGCATTGCATTCTTGTCAGACATGCAACCTTTGGCAAATTCAATGCTGCAACAAGGGATTTCTTTTAATTTGTGGCTGTTCTTGTTTTGCCAAGGTTACATTGTGTTCAGTGGCCCACGGCGGGCAAATGGCATCCAAGGACTGCGATTTATTATCCAATCTGAAAAGCCGCCACACTATTTAGAGAGCAGAGTTGAAGCGTTCTTAAAAACTATGGAGAAATGCATAGAAGACATGACAGAAGAGGCCTTCCAAAAACACATCCAAGCTTTAGCAATTCGTCGTCTAGACAAACCAAAGAAGTTGTCTGCAGAATGTGCTAAATACTGGGGAGAAATCATTTCCCAGCAGTATAACTTTGACAGAGGTAAGACAAATGGTAATTCCTTTAAAACTGAATGCTCTAGTTTGGCTGCATTTTTGACTGTTGCGTGTCATGTTCATTTGGGAACAACTGAAATTTTAACATAGTCTGTACATAATTTACTCTGTATTTCCCTGAGATGCATTCAACTACACAGTGACATTCCTGACAGCACACACATTCATATGAACCCTATTTCTCTTCCCATTGTGCAGTTGTTTTGAAGGAGTGCTGGCAGAGGCAACAGCAGGTATCTTAACTAACATGCAATCTGCCTCAGTTTAGAGTGGACTTGAAGAAACGCTAATTGCTTTTGTTTTTCCATCTATGATGCCTTGAAGGTTGTAGGTTTGTAGAAGACCAAACGAGATCCAGCTTCTAGTGTTATTACTGAAAATGCACTGATGGTTATTTACTGTGTGGTGCTACATAATATTTAAGTTGTATTTTTTAAATACTTTTAAAATGTTTTAATTTTTTTAAAAAAATACTGAGATACATTAGCAATGCAGTAAGATACATTATCAATATATTAGATACATTAGTAATACAGTTTCTAACATTAAAAAAAAATCAGTTTAGGTACAGATCAGCTTTTCCTGACATTTTCATGTCTCGACTCTTATTCACAGCTGTAATTTTCTGTTGTCATGCAAAATATGCTTCCTCCATAAAACTCACTCTGTATTCTGTGACTTCTCTTCTGCTTTACGTGAACCGCATTGGCTTTCCATGATAGCAAATACAGTCTCTTTGCTTCACAATGACTCACTGAACTGTTTAATAATGAAGAGTTTTGACTTGTCATCTAGCTTAGTCTAGAGAGAATGAGAGCTACTGACAAGGTTTCATGCCTGAGCATAAGAAGTGGCATTGAAACTTATGCGTTCGAGTACTTTTTCTGTCTCTGATGAAATAGTCTGATTTTTCTCTCCCTTAAGTGTTTCTGGTTTTACCATACTCGGATCAATATTATCTCTCTGGAATTTCTTACTGCAAAGTGTACCCATATTTTTCATATCTAAATCCCACTTATTATTTCCCTTGCCTTTTATATCTTTAATTCCCTTCTGCCCTCTAGTAATTTTATATCATTAATGATTACAACATGACTAGAATTGTCAAAACCAGAAATTCATATTCCAGCCATAAGAAGTGGAAGGATTTTTTAAATGTTTTTACATTTTTATTATTACTACCTTCTACTGTTTTCTCCCAAATTTACCTAGTTTTGCAAACTGTATTGTTTTTTCATTTCCTCCATATAGAACTTCATATTACTTACAGCCTGCCTTACAGAATTGTAAGCTGCCTATTCTCTTGCATGCGTTTCTTCATTGATCTTCTTGCTAATCCTAAGAACAGCAAGCATGCCTACAACAAAAAACCTTTCTGCTTAAGCAGCAGTGATATTAGGTGATTAGTCCATGACAATTTAATTAATATGAAGGAATGTAGCAACTGAGACACATTGTCCCCAGATATCTTAAAGGTGATTACTTCTTAAGGGGAATTACGTGGGCACCGTTCCTTAACATTTCTTTAAAAGTACATCCTACCATCCTGTTTCCTAACTATGAATAAAAGCCATCTATAAGCAGTCTGCATTAGAAATGTGTAACTGATTTGAGGATAATATACAAAAGTAGGCATATCTAATTTAGCTACTGAATATCCTACAGTGCAATCAGTATTCTTCAAACATGCATTTTTAGTAAGTCCAGTCAAATAGACTTATTGAAATAAATTTTCTGCCGAGGTTTTGCTGATACTTTTAGTGAAGCAAGTATTAATGTGAAAGATAACAATGAAAAGCTTGTCATTTGCAGTCAATTACAGCATTATAGAATTTGAAAGAAATATACTTTGAATAAGCAGTGTGCTTACAACCAGCTGTGATCTGCAGACTTACTTTAATTTGTACTATTGTTGTGCAGATAACATTGAAGTGGCTTATTTAAAGACCCTGACCAAGGATGACATTATACAGTTCTACAAGGTAAGTTACTCATGTAGCTAAAATGTAACTGGGAACGAGATGTAGGTACAACTGAATCTTATTTGTGCAAGCTGTGAAGGGATAGACTGACACCTGTTTTAGGTAGATGATAAAATTGATGCAGGTATCTTTTATTTCCTGAATATTACTTAGTTTAATAGCAACTGTAAAAATTGTACAGAATGATCATGTTTAGTTGTGGTTTTTCTTTTTTGCTTGCCAGCTCTTCTTGTTTCATTTATCCTTTCTTTATGGATATAAAATGTGCTGCTCTATAACCAAGCCTGTCCAAAATTGCACACTTGTTATTTTACCTCTTTCTTCAACCAATCAGCAATTCAGCTTATTTTATGGGTGTGAATTGTGAATGAAACAGATATTTTAAAAGCATTGTTCACTGTAAATCAGTGTGGTTTTTTCTTCCTCTAATAGTTAGGCAGAGCAAAGGAACAACATAATGATGCAGTAATTGTACATTTTAACTCAAATAGGTATCTGATACAAGCGAATGAAATGTGTCCCTGTCCCTGTCACCCCGTACCAGAATAAAAAATATTGGGCATCGTTCTTTCTGTTTTGTAATGTGTTGTAATGATGGTATTTCACTATATTGCAAAGTGCTCATGGAGTTTTATTACTTACGGAGCTGCTGGTAGCTCAGGGAGTTCCTTGGAAATTAAGTTCAACTTAATGTCTTCAGAATTTATTATTGGATGGAAAAATTTCTGCCCATGAAGAAGCATGGGCATGTGTGTGTCTGTTCTTTTTTCCTCTCTTGGGCAGAGAGGATTGTTTACTTTTAGTCTTTTTAATAGTATAGCATGGGTGAAGATATGCAGCAAATGCAGAGTTAGTTAATGGAGTTTCAGTACCTATTGTTTAATAAATGATAACTCAAACAAGTATGCATATTCTGGGTTTGTAGAAATCTATCCTATTTTGCTTATATACCAGTACTCTAGACATGATTATCCAGCATTCCAGAGCAGAAATTACAGGCTAGATTGTTGAGCTAGTCCAGCTGAATTTAATGGTTATATACAGGGTGATGTGCTTCCAGAAGGCTGCTAGGGATTGAAAAGTCTGCAGAGATTTTAGGTTGCATTCCTGATACCATGATAGTTAGTGGCTGAATTTCTGTTACTTGCAGTTTTTCTGAGTTCCAAACAGTACATGAATTGCTTGATCGTAAAATAATTCAAGAGTACTGTATGGATTACTTTTAATAATATTTTAAGGCACATCCCAAAATTCATCCTTCATATTAAGGCTTAAATTAAAATGTAAATGCTCTAATTTTTTTTACTAATTTATAATGTCTAAGGGATGCTTCCTACACCTGAAGGACTTGATGTTTTTTGCTGTAGGTGCTGTTGGCAATAGATGCTCCCAGAAGACACAAGGTATCAGTGCATGTCCTTGCAAGGGAAATGGATTCCTGTAAGTATTGTGCTGAATACAATAGTTAATCAATTCCTGTTTCAGCAAGTCATAGTTACAGATAGCCATGTTGTATCATACAAATGCACTGTAAGAAAAACTCAGCTTTGGTGATGTGCCTTTCAGAGGGAAAAGGTGGATTTTGTTCTAGGTTTACTTCACATGGGTGCTTCAAATTTTTTGTTGATTTTTTTAGACAAATTTTTCAGCCATTCTGAAGTAGATTGGTAATAAAACCGTATATCCTAAAATAGCACTTCTGCTTGCAACAAGATATTTTGAAACAAACATAAAACTCTGTAATAGTCCTACCGGGGGTAAAAAACACGTAGCCAACCCAAAATTAGAATTTGCAGTTATCAATCCAGTGTGGAGGGTTTTTTTGCGTGACAATCAATGGATATCCACAATAGTATTAAAGCAAAGGGGAAAACAAACCCTCAAACAAACAAAACCAAAACCTCTGGGAATGTCAAACATTCTATTTAAACTTAAGAGGGTCAATTTTTATTTAGGTTTTATTTTGAAGTAATACCGATCAGTTGTGCATTCTAAACTGTATTGTTCCATTTTAGAATTCAAGGAGGAAAAGGATAGAAGTGTTTCTGGTTAATATGAATAAACTGAGAGGAAAAACCTCTTAAGTTTTTGTTTGCAAATCATTTTATACTGGACTTAAATTCCAACATGTAGTTGTTTGCAAAATCAAAAATATTAAAGGCTTGTAGCACAGAGAGAAGCAGATACTGCATGCATGTCGTGAAACTCCCTTCTGCCTCTGAGGGATTGATTTTTATGGTAGTGTAGAAATTGTAGCTCTGTGCCTGAGGAAGGAGGATTTGCTTCAAAACACCTTTCCAATTTTCATGACTAGTAAATGCTAAATGGAAATAGTTCTAAAACTTTTCCTGTCCAGAGAAAACTTTTTGAAGTGTAGTAACTGTATTGCCAGGTTGGTTATTATTTGCTTGGAATGGTACCTTCCCAAGATGGGTGAGCTTGCGAGACAACCTAACAACTGGTTACTCTTACAGAAATTACAGCAAGTTATTCTCCCCAGTCCTAAACCTTTTAATGTAGCATTTGGCCTCTCTTATGCCATGAAAGAAATTGAGATTAGAAATAAAAAAAGCTTTGGGGTAATTGGAGTAGGACATGTATGAAGACAGGCAGGGAATACTTGGGGTAACTGTCCAGATTTTTGGTACTTGGAGTAACTTCTACACTTCCATAGGCCTGCCCTTATCAAAGGATGTGCTGCTCTTGCATTGATTGCTCTTGTATGTACCACTGGCATTTGCTACTGTTCTCAAAATTTGTATTGAGAAACAGTTTTAAGTATTAGTTGATCAATAGATTTGTAGTTTTATTTCTACATTCTCTTTATGTGTAAGTAAAATGAATAAAAGCTGCTGCCTCAGCTCATGTTTTCAAATAAAGTAATGGATTAATATCTGTATTTCTAAAGACAGTCATGGAGTATAAATGCAAAATGTTTAAAAAACCTTATTTAGTGATGCTTTAAAATTAAAAACCTGTGTTTTATTTATATACCTGTCTTATAAGAGAAAACAGTTAATTACATAAAAGATACTCATTGAATTATGATCCCAAATTAATTTTGCTGATGTTAAATAGGCCCTGTTGTTGGAGAATTTCCATGCCAAAATGATGTGAACCTGGCACCAGCACCGCCACTACCACAGGTAAAAAGAAACAATACACCAAAAAATCCTAGCCTGCATTCTTAAGCTAGAGGTTTAGTATCACTAAATACAAGTTTATAAGGAGAAACAAACTTCTTAAAATTCCTGCTGTCATGGGGCTGATGTTTTACCTCTTTTCTACATGCATTTTTGTTCTCACTAACAACAGTGATTTTTCGTGATTTTCCTTTTTATCAGTTTGTCCAGTTACTTTTGTTCCTTTTAGTCCTCTGAAATGTTTGCTACTACTATAAGCTCTCTGCACTGAATATCTGCACTATGGAGTAAATACAAATTATTATTGTCTGAAAATACTGATTGTCTGTGATCAGATATATCAGGTGTCGAGAGAGATGCATATACATCAACAAATTTATCATCTTTGTTTTAAAAAACCCAAACAACCCACGAACCCCAAAGCCACAGCAAAACCAACCATTTGGTCATTTTAAAGCCTAAAATATTAATGCACATTCCTGTCAATGTGTAACTTGTGGAGGAAACAATTTGACAAACTCTGTTCATACAAGTATTACATATTTCACTGCGGTTAGATAAGACAGCACTGGGTCCTTTATGGACTTCCAGTGAATTTTCTTGAAGGATGACAGTGTTTGTCCCAACAGGTGATTAACTTACCACAGTATGGTAGATCTGTGGTGTTCATCAGACCTTACAAGTGAAATAATTGCCATGGGTAGAAATTTCTGTATGAATTGTATCGGGATATATTAGCTATTATGACTTAAATATTAGAAAGTTACTTTGTTGCTGCATCTAAAAATAATAGAATAGCTGTTGTGGTTATGATCTTACTCTGATATTCAAAGGGCAGGTGGAGTACTCTGAAGTAGAACTTGTAAAAGAAGAGATCAGTTCTGCATTTATTGGAAATCCTGACATTATTAGCAATGCAGTTACTGCATTATAGCTGTTGTTTATGTAAATATGAAACAGGTTATTTCATAAGAAATAACACTGTATTTTGGAAGTTCCTGTGATAATGAAGTATGAATCACTAATATTGTGGAAAGGAGCAAGAAAGGTGTGTTTATATGTAGCTGTAGCAACAGTTAAAATGAAAAGCAAGGAATTTGTCACTTTTCTGATGGAAGATACTGAGCAGACTTTTTCTTGCATGCACTTCTTTGCAGCCAAGTGTGATTGAAAATATGACAGAATTCAAGCGCAGTCTGCCGCTCTTCCCACTGGTGAAACCACATATCAATTTCATGGCTGCAAAACTGTGAAGAACCCTAATGGATGAAGAAATGCAAATGATCAGTACTGACATGGTTTCAGGGGACTTCGTGATGAACAAAATTATTAAAGATCATTGGGATAAATGGTTCTGTTCATTATGAAAGTCCTGAATTCCTTCTTGGTTCATTTGACATTAGCTGTGTGTTAGGGATAGAGAGTATATAAAAATCAGTTGTGGTCACGTGTCATTTATATTACAGACAACCTGTTAAAAACCAAAATCAACTGAAACAATAATAATAGAAAACGTGTAGATGCAGTATATTTTTAAAATAACATATCCCTTCAGATTTTCATTTTGATGAAATAACCCTCCAGAGCAAACAAAGTTGCTTGAAATGTGCTTGTTACTCCTGAAAAACACCGTTTAGTATCCCAATAATTATCTTATTGGGAGTTGGAGGGGGTGAGATAAGTAAGTCCTTTTTGGGATGGGGTCAACAATTTTTCTTAAAAGTAGAGACTTTCACATTTTTTTGAAGTGACGTGTTGAATGATACTTTTTTAATTGATCCTTAATGCAACCAACATATTTTCTATTTAAGTTTTATGAAGACCATTGTGGGGCTAAAAAAAGGAAATTTGACAACACAGTAATAGGTGAGAGAATTGTTTTAATGAGAATAATTGAAGATAAGGGCATGATTTTAATCTTTCTATACAAATTTGGGGACATTTTATATTAAAACTAGTAAAATGCTGGAAACACTTTATTAGTGCATCTTATTTTTGTTACCAGAAGCATTGTCCCAGTCTCTTGATACTGTCAACATCATCCTGTTCAGTTTTTCAGCATTACTGTGAACTGTTTACATTTGGTATATCAAATACTTTTATTTGGTGTCATTTTTTGTTTTCAGTTGCGTATGTACTGATGGAGAACTCAGTCTGTTTTGCCTCGTCTGTTATGTTAGGTCTCAGTCCAGCAAAGCACTTACTAGTGCAAATAACTTTAAACACACACTGGTTTTTTACTCAAGAACAGGTGCATGTCAAATAGGGGCTCTCTAATGAATCAGATCCATCATTGTTCCGATACATGTGTGGGTCCTTCTTGTCCTTCAGGAAGGCGTTTGGAACAGTCCAGTGCTGGGGTAGCAATGCTACAGCACAGTCTGTGCTTCAGGTTACATCACAAAGGGTTTGCTCCTACTTCATGGAAGAAGGCTGTGCAGAACTCAGAAGGATCAAGAACTATGCTGAAATAATGTTTATATATAGATAGATAGATATATTCCATAATGCAGTGAAATGATAAAACAATATATGGTGTCTAGTTGTCACCAGTGACTTCTGCAGAATGGTCTTGTGCTTGGGACAGTACCCAAGTAGGAAAGGGCAAGGAGCATTAAATTCTCCTACCTCTGTAATATAAAAGAGATGGCACTTACTCTGACAGAAGAGAGTATGTAAAGCACTGAAGATATAAAATCTGCTCATCAGAGGTGTTAGTGAGAATTTGCTTCTTACTTAAAGAACCTGAAAGTAATGCCCTGATGTGGCAAGTACGAGTGTCAAACATCAGAATCCTGGTAGAGTCAATAGGGCTGTTCGGGGATTGAATCAATGTTGGTTCTTACATCGGCTCTGAGGCCTAATTAAATGAATGCTTGACAGGGCAAGGGCTTTAAGATGAGTTTATTTGAGCATCTCTTCTAACTGAATAAATATGGTGCATTTAAAAGTTCTTTTAAAGGTTAACAGTACATGTTGCAATATATTTTTAATAAATTTGGTGAGAGTTTGTGATGTAACCTGTTGCCAAGGAAGGCCACTAGCATTTTTTTACCCTGATGAGGAGAAAAGAAGTTAAGTACAGTCTAAGCAAAACCAGTCAAGATGTCTCTGTTCACACTTTTCATGGATCTTCACATGAGGCTCTTTGCCCTCTTGCATTTCACTTTTGTTTATAGTTTTCCTTTAGTAAAAGTATTTGTATTAAATATATTAAAAGTTTTGACAACATATTATAAAAATATATATTTTGGGATTTAGTATTTAAACATACCACTCTTATGGTGAATACAATGAAATGGCTCCTTTTGTGTGTAAAAATAAATATATACATATATATTCATGGAAGTACTATCAACTCTAATTTTAACAGATTATATAAATAAATTGGAATAGCAGTGTATCTAACACAAGCTCACAAATCATGTTTTCCAGAGGAAAAAATATATAACTTCAAAGTTCTGTGACTGGATGTGGAAACCCATCTAGTTTTCCAACAACTCTTAATTGCTTTTAAGTGTTCTCCAGCATTTTACAGTTTCTGAGTTTGATATAGCAGTAAATTTTGATAAACTCAGGCATACTAATGGGTTCATTTTAATGGATCCAAAGCTGCAGTGTCTACAAGCAATAAAGAACTACCTAGAGTACACTGTAATTCAATTCTAGTGCTTGTTAATTAGTTTATGTAAGAAACCATAAATTATTATTACATAACTGTAATTTTTGCAAGTGCTATTTTAAGCAGTTGATGTGGAATTGGGTGCATGTGACACAGCCAGTATGACAGAGTGCTAGAGTTATTCTGTTTACAATAAACAATCTGAATTTAATGTTTGGAGTTCTTAATTTGTTTCATTTAAATTTTTTGCATACTGGTAATGTTACATCTATCAGTCTGTGCATGTTTTTAATTAGACGTTAAATGTGATTTTCCGCTATCCAGTTGGACTAGTTAGGCCAAATAGCATTGCTGCAGAAGTGCTCCTGGGCACTTCTAGGGGAGTTTCAGAGCACTTCCCCATGTGGCAACCCACACCTTTTAGGTAGATCCATCTCTGTTGCCCTCTAAGTATATGAAAACTTAGTAATATAAAGGTAGAAATATTTGCACAAGACAGAATTTTAATTATCAAATCTGAAACTGTAAATTTAGGGCATGGCTGCAGCCAGACTCAATCATGCCTAGTGCAGCCTTACAGTGTTGCTTTTGAGAAATTACTTTCCCTGGTCGTTTTCTTTGTTCTACACCAAAAGACTACGTTTCAAAAGGTTAGGAGTGTGTGATTGTTAAAGCAGTAAATAATGCCAATTCTGACAGCATAAAGACACAAGTCAGCAGGCCCTTCTGCTCTTCTGAGGGGGCTCCTTGAAGTAATATATGACAGTGAGCAGAATTAAAAGAGACAGGTTTTGTCCTTGGCATTGAGAAGAGTGGCTGGTACGCTCAGGGGAGAAAGAAAATGCCAACAGCTCACCTGGAAAGTAATTTGTCCCCAACATCAGGGCTTTCTCCACTCCCAGTCATTAGGGGCTGGTGTAAATCTTGACTCATTGACTTTACTGTCTTGCAAAAATTCAAGTTATCCAAATCTACTTTAACTATACTATTAGCCATAAAAAGTGCTTGAGCTTTTTCAGATTATTTAAGCACTTGGATGTGAGCAGCCCTTATTGATAATGTGTTCCCCAGGGTAATCATAGCATCTGGAGAAAGCATTACACACCTTTTTAACTTCATTTATTATTATCTAGCTCTTGTTTTAAAATAGGGCCAGGAGAATTTTACCTTTTCTCTCCTACTTAGCTGGTTAGTATGCTTTTACTGTACGTCTGCTGTAAAGCGAAAAATCATTATCGTTTACATTTTCCTTCATTTTTTCCATGTTTTTTCAATATGTGACCGTTGAGCTGATATGGTCATCCACAGTGACACCTGGGGCCTTTGCTGGAGCTCATACCTAATGTGATATTCAAATCCAGCTCTGAAATATTTGGTTTGCAAGTCAGTTTTTAATATTGTTGCTAATACAAGGCACCTCTGGGCTATTTTAAAGGCAGAAGAGATCAGAAAGTCGGGCCCCTTTTGTACTTTGTAATTTTAAAAAAAGCCTGGCCTATGTAAATTCTGCTGAAAGGCTTTTATTTGAAACATTTCTATTTACCATTCAAAGAATATAAGTTACAGTATGTGCTGCGGGTGGAATATAATGGTAATAGTGGGTGAAATTGCATTTTAAAGGAATAAAGTGTATAAGGCCAAAGGCCCAGCAGAATGTCACAAATTAACTTATTTGAACTCAATCTAAACAGAATTTAAGATTGACAATATTTATGGCTTTCTAAACATTTCTAAGCCCAAGTGCAGCATTCAAGGATGTAGACACCACACTGATGAGCACTTGCCACTGTTGATTTTTAAGACTCTGTCTTTAGTGGTGCAGTGCAAAATTCCAAATTCCTTGACTGTGCAATGGATGAGGGAAGATGCACAGCTCCAAGTGCAAGGAAGTGACTAGGCTTAGCCTCTGGGAGACTCCAGGGAGAGGCCTCCAAGTTTAAACCCTGCATCTTTGTGAGGATTTGCCACCACTTTACTGTGTGTTAGATGTGCTTCCATCTGCTTCAGATTTGTATTACAGATTTTCACTTTCTGCTCAGTTTCCTTTTCAAAAAGGGAAGCAAGGAATTGTGGCACTTGTCCAGTGACTACCAAAGGCATGTAAAATTTCACTGGAGCAGCAGCTGGAACTCAGGATCCCTTCCAGCCCTCCCCTCCACCCCTACACAGAACTGGGTGTCCAGTGGTACATGTGGGCTCAGACACACATCTGCTCTGGTGGTGAACACTTATCAGCACAGGTTCCACAGAAGGGAATGAGGAGGTCCTCTGCCTATGTTAGTAACCTTGGGAGTGGAAAGAACAGGCTAGGGAAGATTCTAAAAGAAAATGGAACTGAGGTTGATGTTTTGGCAACTTCAACTAACTACTGTGTTGTGGCATGAAGAGTGTATTTTTTTATATGAGGTCTGTTGTAAAGGATTGACTTGTGTAATGGGAGAGAGAGAAGAAGAGGTGCTTGTGAATTCCAGATAGATGTAGGAGACCAATATTAATGCATTTTACATGGATAAGGCCGAGTCATTTCAGAGCATGTGCAAAAATGGGGTATTGAATGTAGAAACTAGGTGTACAAATGTCAGTGAAAACTGAGGCAGCACTTTGAAGATGTAAATTTTGGATGTGATGCCTTTTAGTACACAGAGGTCTTTAAAATTTCCTGAATAGTAATAATAGACAAGGCGATGTTGGAACTAGTTTAAAACACCATAAATACATAAACATTTCACAGTAATAGTACTCAAAAATTGGTTCACTTGGTCTTTTTTAAACTTTCCAACTGGCTTTGGAATGAAGTAAATTTAGCAGGACAGGTTTCAACCCAAATGATTATTTGTGCACGTGTGTGAAAGGAAGGGAAATTCATAAGATTAGTTCCCATCAGTGCTCTGGAGTCAGCTGTCAAACAGTTCAACACCTCCTCAGTTTATCCTCTTTCATTACAGTAACTTTCAGCCTGCTAATACTTGTGCATTCCAAGCCTTCTGCAGGGCCAGAGGAATAGATGTGTTTTTTACAACCAATTTCTGAAAACCTTTACTCCAAGTGAAGTTACTTGTTTTGACTGGGACATACCCATATCATTCACTGGCACGTACCTGTTAAGGGGGAAAGTTTCAAGAGTCTGAAAAAAATCTATGCAAATAATTCTGTTCACAGATTTGATTAATACTTATTTCCAGATAAGATTGTAGGAAGAGAAAGTAATAGTGACAATTCTGCAACATTAAATGTATTTTAGGAACACGGGAATCTGTATGTATAACTGGATCTGTCATCTCCACAAGCTGATTGTTTAGTTCTGATACTCTGTGTCCCCTTCAAAGGCAGAGACGGCTGCTGCTCGCTTTGCCTTGTGTGACGTCTCCGTGGCCAAGGTGAGGTGACCAGATACTGCCAATGTCACACCAGCCCAGGGTGTCACTGGTGTGCCTTTACATGGCACACACCATGTGTGGGCAGCAGGCGTGTGCCCTAGGGTATTTTTTCTGTGATTGGAGTTTATCTTCTGATCATGGAAAGCTTTACCCATAAAATTATACAAAGATGGCACCTACAGCGTGTCCAAGCCTGGAGAGCCACCCTGGACTGCTGCTGGAGCTCAGCAAAGTGGGAGATTTAAACAAGTAAAACTATTGCAGAAATAATTTGAAAGCAGGTGCTACTCAACTGCAGCAGGAAACTGATCTGCTGATGTCTGCACAACATGATTCTATTGCTGTGAATAAGCTAAGAAAAATGTACCTTATGCAGCCTTTTCCTCGATTTAAGAAGAGTGGAGTATTTAAGGGTGGAATAGCTTGTAAGCTCTGTGTAACTTGAAGAATGCATATATAAAGAATGCTTGTAGTTTGGGTTGTCCACTTGAATTTAAATGTCAGTAATTGTTAGTTTAAAGATACTATGAATGTGAAAATGCAAAAGATTGTATTAAGCTCAATGTATACAAAGTGTAAGTGTGCGCTGGGTTGTTGGCCCACACTGTGAGCCACTTCGTAAAAATAATGTTGAAGTGGAAGATAATGCATATTAAGTTGCATGCCATTTTGCACTTCTTGTCTGATAATCATGTCTGTCTGTCACATCATTGTGTAAAAACTACAAATTCCTGTGAAAAGGGGTCATGTGTTGCTGTGTGAACTACCAATACACAACTGTGGCACTATATAGCTAATAATATGTCTTAGGCTTTTTTAAACGTTGACTTGAGTAATTTAGAGTGAAGACAAGACCTTAATTTCAGGACAACTTATAGTGTCTGAAGAGTTTTAAGTTTCTTGGAGCTTTGAAAGCAACAAAATAAAATTATCAGAATTTCTTATTGACTTTATTAGCTCTACATTCTTTGCCCAACAGACACCAAAAAAATAAAGGCAGTTGAGGTAATTGATAACTAAATCCTTAAGTAGGCTTGACAGCTGGAGTAAATGTGTTGCTTTGTCGTATACCGATAGCCCTAGATTATAAAATATGTCTATCTTAACAATGGTTTTGGCATAAACTCTTGGCTAGTCATTTGAAATAATCTTAAAATACTTTTGGAATAGCTAATAGTCCTGAAAGTCTTGTAACATTCATGTTTTTGTTTTGACCTGAGATCCACATACAGGGTCTCAGTCTTGGATAGAAATAATGAAGAGTCCCATACTTTCATAGCTTGCTGGACTAAGCTTTAATTTGGCGATGGTGTGACAGAGATCTGTGACTGAGATATGTAACAGAGATGCCAGAGGAGCTGCCTTGCTAATCCCCAGGAGCCACCATATACCATGCAAGCAAAACAGTAATGTCTGTCTACATTTGTGAAGTATGCATTTATAGTGTAATGAATCTGGCACTTTTTCTTAAGCTGAAGTAAATAATATACGTTCTCAAAACTCTGTCAAAGATTTAGTAGATCTGATTGTCCAGCAGCTCAGAAGAGGTGATTGTTCAGAAAATGGACTGCAACTCGAAATCAAAGTAGAGTATAGATTTATGTGTATGATAAGACTATAAGAAATAGCACAGTCAGTAAACTTTAACTGTTTTACTTAGATTGGTATAAAGTTCTGGTGCATTGAACATGCTGAGGTGCCCTCAGCAGCCATATCAGAAACGTGCTGGCAACACTGTGCATGGTCCCAATGCGCTGGTATCGCAGGCGAAGAGTGCCCAGTTTGGGGAGATGTAATGAGAATGGAGAGCACTACAGTGCCCACAGACCCACAGCAGCTAATCAATATTTGTGATATTTCTTCCTGGTCCTGAAAGTAAAAATGGCTAAAGCTATCAGGAGAGGAGAGTGATCCTGCTTTTAGTGGGCCTTTGCAGTCTCAGATGCTTGGGGCAAACCATGAAGTTTTGTTCTTGAGCAGCAACTGTATCAAATTAAATCTCCTTACTTAACACGTCTTTCCTTTGGTTTGATTTAATGTTATATGTTACTACCTTTTCCGTGTCAAAAAGGAAGTTTAATTCTGTCTCCTCTTTTGCAGTATTTATGGTGCATTAATTAATGCCATTTCCAACCAGTTACCTATGCCTGCAGGTAACAGATGTGCATAAGGATTTGAAATTGCCTGTCACATCTAGTTCTTTATCTTCAGAATCAACAGCAAAACTGGGTGTTTTATTTATGGTGATGCAAGAAAGTGAAAGACTTGAAGTATGAATTTTTGGATCACTTGTTGCATCTACAGAGCTAGCACTTCTGAAAATATTTTTGAAAGTCAAGTAGAAGTGACTTACTGGACAGTAAATTTTGAACTCTTTAGTGCCATTTTTATAGTAATAAGTTAAGGAGCAGGATTGTAGGCTTAAATTTTCAGAGGAATGTTCAAGTTCATGATGTAGTCATGTAGTCATATTCAATAATTACTTCCTGCTGTTTGACCAGGTTGGGGTAAGGGAAGACCAGCAAAATAAAGAGTTAAATTTTTTGGGTTGGATTTTCTTTTTGTTGGATTTTCTTATCTGTTTCAAAGTTTAAAGAAAATATGCTATGCCTATGAATAAGTAAAATTTAGTATCTTAATTTTTAGGTGTAAAGTTTTTAAATAGGTATATTTACATTTTTTAATGAGAAGTTTAATTTTCATTGCTTGGAAAACAGCATATACTTCAGAGTAAAAATGTCAGCCTAAATGATTTACCATGAAATAAGTAAAATAAAAAATAAGCTTTTCTTCACACTGTAATTAAAATTCTTCTTGGTGCTATATGATGCAAGGCTTGCTGTTCTTCCCTGTAACAATGTGTAGAGTTGTGCATCTCACCGTTATGCATGAAAATATTTCCTTCATTCCGCTAAAAATAACTGTCCGCTTGGAGAAAGGACACGAGGAAAATCGTGTTTGTACGATTCTACAGATAAAAATCTAAGCGGAACTTTAAATGCTTCGTCAGAGAAAATAAATCACGTTTAAATCGCAGAACTAGTCTAGATGTGTATTTTATAAGGGACTTCCTTATCTTCGCCAGCTCTGGGCCTCGCTCGCTGCCCCATGCCCCAGGACTTTCCGAAGGTTTTCCAAAGCCTCACCACCCGCGGGGTTGGCTCCCGCTCTCCCTTCCCCTCACACCGAGGGACCCGCGGGGGCAGCACCGGGGGTCGCCGGGCGGGCAGCTGAGCCACGCCGGAGCCGCAGCCTCCGTCTGTCGGCCGCCGCTGCTCCTTAGGGTGCGGGGTATCCGTGAATTACCGGGGCCGTGTGAGGCAGCCCCGAGCGCAGCCGCGGCTCTGCCCCGCCCCAGGCAACTCAGGGCAAAACTGTCCTGGGCCGGGCCATGGCGCCGGTAGTGCCATCTGCTAAATGCGCCTGTTTCGCACCCAGCCCCCGAGGAGGCTGTGCTGGGGCACTGCTCGGCACTGTGCCAGCTGCCACTGCAGGGACACCCATGAGAACAGCAGCAGTTTTGCCTACGGAGCAGTTTTGAGGGAGAGTGGCGCACAGGGGGCAGAGGAAAACAGAATGGTTCCGGTATGTCCCATCTGACATTATGGAGCCTTGGTGGTAAAGTGCCCGTAGCACAGACTAGGAGGTGTAATTGCCAAGTGTTCAAGAGAAAAGGGAAACTGAAGGGGTCGTTCCAGAACAGCTTTCATTCAGTGTTACCTGGTGACACCACGGACGTTATCTCGTAGGGGGCAGCCACAGGCCCCATCACGTGCAGGACGTGTGTGGCCGTGTGATAAGGACCCAGTGTTGCCACTGCCAGGGGCTGGCGACAGCAAAGGGCTGAGGCACGCACTCTGCTCTAGTCTCGGATGGTGACAGACCCATGTCTCTTTTCTTCCTGACCATTCCATCCTAGTCTCTGATCCACATCTTTCTCCTCTGGCCAGACTCAGTCCTCATCTCCTTACCCTTTTGTCACCTGCCTCCTTCACCCCATGTGTGATCAACAGCCCCCTACAGCCCACATTCTCCAGCAGCTCCCGGGCTGTCTGTCACAGATTAATGCCCACCAGCTCTCATGCACTTTTCTCAATGGCTGCTCAGTCCTCAACCTCTTTGTCCTTCGTTTACTACACATGTTGCTGAAGCCACATTTTATCTTTTGCCTTGGAGTAGGACAGGATAAGCAGGGAAGTCACCAAGAGCTGGAGGATAGCCTTTTTACCTTCAGGTTACGAAAAGGTGCTAAGATCCATCTCTCTTAATGTGGCCCTTAAACAAAACAAAATGGAAAAAAACCCCCTTGGGATATTGCAGTTCAGTTTCATCCAATCCCACCTAAGCAGCTTCAATATTCAAATTTTCAGGATGTTTGGAAGATTCCTCATACAATTCACAAAACACACCACCTCAATCAATCTGAAGTCCTCCCTACCACCTAATTTTCAATTCTCTGCTTCAAACTTCAAGACTGTCAGACACCTGCCACTATTTCCTATTAAGTGTCCAAACTATCACAGAAGTCTTCCATAGTTGCTTACTGGGGCCACACAGCACGGTGTCTGAGGTTCAGTAGGATTTTTAGCACCTGGAAACATGGTCTTATTAAAGGAATTACCAGGCAACCAGGTGGTGGTAGCAGCATTCCTGTGTCCTGTGGAAATAGAGGAGGAGGAAACATTTCCTTGCAGAGCTCTCTAATTTAAGGCTGACATACCCTTGAATGAAAAGGATCCTGCCCATATGCCTTCCAAAAGTCTGTACTAACAGCTTTCTCTTGGTTTGAGACTTACTGCTGGGGGAACTGTGAGTATGTGTAGCTATGTACAGGTGTGTGAGTGCTGAGGAAAGAGGAGCAGTATGAGCCTTTGGGACAGTGCGAAAGAAGAGAAATTGGTAGCAGTAGGTGTTTCATTAACTGCACACTTTGCACAGTGAATGAAGAACAGAATTACAGAGCCCCAGGCCCCTTCCTCTGTGCTTTGCCATGTAGCAGTACCTTCCTTTTCCCCCTGGGTCAGACTTTCTGCTGAGTGTGAGCATCCCTGGGCTGCACCTGCTGTGGTGACTTGCTAATACATCTGCTTGGAAGAGATGCCTGGTTTGCACATTGAAAGGATAAACTGCTTATCCTGTTTTCTGTAATTCTGTCACAGAGAGGAAAAGCTCATCTGACTGGTTTAACTTAAGGGTAAATACAAGGCAATGTGGTTGAAGGAGATAGAAAATGGAGAAGGGACTCTGAATCAGCTGATTTGTATTTAAAGGCTTTATTCTGCTTGCTCTCTCTTTCTAAAAATATTTTTCTGGTTTGGAGAAATAATATATAAATGATACCCTGGCAAGAAGTGCATAAAATCTGTCAGATGAATAAATTGCACTCTTCAGAGCTGTAAGCTTGAAAGGAACATTGCAGAGATGATGCATGTTCTTGGCTTGAGACAAATCCTGTCCATTAGAAATACACCCCTCTGAAGATTGATCTGAACTTTTTAGCTTTCAATTTAATAATTGCTCTTTGAGATTTGAAAAAAAATTATTTAATTTCCCATTCACTAAAATTGAATAACACTGCAGTTAGTGATTTAGAGCATTGTTAAATTAATTATGACATTTTGTTAAATTCCCTTTTGTCTTTCCTTTGTCTGTTTATTTCAAAGGCCTCAGTAGTGCACAAAGTGTATCACCCCAGTGGAGAGATGAGTCAAATATTTGTCAGCTTGAATGTCCTTAGACCTGCACTTATCCCTGCTGACTATTGCGATGCAAGTTTGAAGTGATGTTACTTGCATCTTAAAGAGCAAGGCTGAGAAAGCTCAAGCTTCCTTGCTCAGCTCTGTTCTGACCTTTTCTGCTACATCCTGTCATGGCAAACAGGTCAGATTCACACACACAGAGCTGTAATAAATAATCTAAACCTAGCAGCAAAGGAAAAGGTGAAAAGGGGTGAGTCTGAAGGGTGGTTTTATGAGGTAACTGCATCAGTCTTACGGCTTTATCGGAAGGATCAGGTGCGTATTTGCATCCTCCTTCACAGCCATCCATCTCACACTGCTGGGCCATAGTCAGGAGCTGGGAATGGGCAACTCAAACAACTCCTGCCAGGAAGGACAGTACAAACCATCATTACACAGCTTAAACCACGCCGTTGCCTATGCAGATTTATGGGAAGTCTAATATGATGTTACACATAGTATGAAAAGAGTAGATGAATGTGTTGTTCCAGCAGCTTTCTTCATTCACTTTCAAATTCAACCTTATAAATCTAAAGTCTCCTTAAACTTTAAATAGCAGTTACATAGGTAACAGCATTACCTATGTACAGCCGTATTTGCAATCCTGAACACATGATTATGGCACCAATTTCTATGACTTAGCAATCTGAGAGTGAAATCTGTACACAAACAAGCTGCTTTTGAGGCTGAACTAGGTGGCTGCCTGAATCAGGCCTTTGACAGACTGACTGAGCTGCCAGCCCCTGCCCCTCCCACACACCACGTGAGCTCCAGTGCAGCAAATTTGGTCAAAGCTGCATCAAATATTGATGCTTCAGACCACAGGCATTGTTCAGACCACACTGACCCTTTCATATGATCTGCCTCAATATCCACACTGCAAACCAAACGTGCTACCCATATTGAAACAAGAAAGGCCTGCAGCCATGACTTAGAGAATACATGGTAGGAAAGGAAACAACAGCTTTGCTCACGAGAGGCCTGTCAAAGCCTTTTTGGATGGGGCACATTTGTCTGCAACATTTAAAATTTCAGCTGAAGACAAATTTCTCTGTTGTTTTTCTGTATCATATAGCTAATTTTTGTGTCATCCCTGCAATTTTATTGTTCTGTGGCATAATTTATAGCAAGCTATTTATGGGACTAAAATAACTGTCAGCTTGGAGAAAGGATGCAATTTCTCTTGTATGTAATGAGGATTAGAAGAGTGTTAGAAGGTTCCTGTCCCAAAATGGATAGCACTACATGGATGCCTGTACAGGGAAGGTGGAAAGATTTGTACTTACTCCAGTTTCTTGCAATTCTTATAATGAATAGTCTGATTTTAATTTCAGGCATCTGTATTCTCTTTCTGGTTTAGGTATGCCATATTGTATACTGACATCAATACACCCAATATTATACTTAATGATTATTTTTAGATTATGAGAATTATTGCTGCCATGTAAATTTCACTGAGATGCCATTTTTCATTTAAAAGGGCAGGCACATATTTTGCTACTCTACTTGTCTGCACTTTAGTGCATTGGAGCAAAATTTATTTCTGAGAAATGGGCTTTGTGTATTTTTATATATCCTTTTAACACTTCATAAATTTGAAGCATCTTTTGATGAGATAACATATCGGGAGGCTAAACAGTAATTACCTCCCACAAATCACCTATCCTTGATAGAAGAAGCCACCAGTGTTTGGTGGCAACCCCTTCATGATGAAACAGAATGCTGGATTTATGAGGTATAATCCCAAGATAGCTGTTATCAAGACAAGACTTCACAAACTTGATATGCAAGTTTTAAACAAAATAAATTCATCTTTTGGACTTCAGAGAAAAAGGTGAAGGCTAGAACAAACATCTGCTGAAAAACAGTGCATGCTCATCACCTTGAGGCTTTCAGGGTGATTCCAGAAAGCTCAACAGCAGGCACCCACATAAAGGAAAAAAGAGATCTTCCCTTAGGACTCAGTCCTCAGACTAACGACCCTCCTGCTGCTTTTGAGAGAGGAGTTATCCCTGGAACACGGCATTTGTATTGTGTCTGCTAACATCAAGGCTTAGCACAGGACAAAAACATCATGAATTTAGCAGAAGTACTAATTCAGATAAGTACAGGCTCAGCTGTTGCTAAATTGGCAATTATAACTAGATAGTCTCTGCTCCCCTGCCATCATCATTGTCGGCGCTGAAGTTTTGTCTCAGTTCAGCGAGTATTCTATTTTCTAAGCTCTCATTTGTCTTCTGTTTGACAGCTTACAGTGATTTTGTTTAGCTGTACTGATGAACTGCTGTCAATGGAAAAAACTCCAACCACCAGAGGCATATGAGGATTAGCCAAAATGTACAATTCCTACACAGTTGGAAAATGGGGCGATTAACTATAAAAGGACTGAACCAGAATATGAGATCAGATCATCTTCTCAGATACCGCATGTGTTCAGGATTGCAAATCCATATCCAACTATCTTTATCTCTGACCTTCTAAAATAACTTTTCAGCACAACTGCAGCTACTGGCAGGAGCAGCAGAAGCTTGAAAAAGAAAACAGTGCTGGCAAGCCCAGCATTTTACTTGCTGGGGACCTAGATCTGCTTTCAGATAGTGCAGAATTTTGAATTCCAGCATCTGCTCTAGGCTTTTATTGCTGTGATAAGGAGGGATAATCTTGTCCTAGACATTAGATGAAATCTGAATCTCTTTTTTCCAAGCAATTGGTACAATTCCAGAATCCTGCCACAACGCTCTCATTTCTATCTTCTGTTACTCTGCAGACTCTGAGGCCAACCTGGCTTCTGTAAGGTTGTACTGTGGCCTGTCTGTGTTTTGGTGTCAGAGCCTTATAATGCACCACTAGAGGATTTTTTAAATATAGTACCTTCTGGGAAAAAAGAGGCCATGAAGCTTGTTCTGTAGGTGGGATTAGTCTCAACCCCATCATTACTCAAAGCAAGTAACAGCCAGCTCAGCTGTTTGCATTTTGGGTGTGCTCTCTCTGTGCAGCCATGGCACTCTGTGCCCTTTATGCCTTTGACTCCTGGGCAGTCAGGCCTCAGGACAGGGGCACTGCTTTGCACTGCAGGTGCTTCCTGGGGAGGTAACTGAGCCCAAAGGCTGGAGCATCAGGATCTCACCCAAAAGATTCCCAACAGCATCCAGCAATCATGTGGAAAGTAGCAGCAGGTAAAGTGCAATACAATTTGAAGCATCAGGTGGCATATCCATGGCTCATGCAGTCACAAAATTACTCTATGTGCATCTGCTTATCCCTGAGACACCATTCCTGAGCTGCAAAACTGCACCTTAAACTAGCTGAAATTTAATCTGCGGCAACAACCAGCTGTGACAGATTTGTCAGAGGTGCTTGAGGAACCCCAGTCCTCCTCTGTGATCAACAGCTTATGTTGACAGGTGGTTGCTTTACTTCTTTAGATGGAAAAGGGCATTTGTAGGACTTCTGGGACTGAAAAACCAGACCATGCAGCTAAAAGTGACCCTGTAGTCACTCCCTGTAGCACCCTGTATACTTGAATCACCTGCAGATTTTGTCTCAAGTGGTTCTTCACAAGCTCGGGCTGTCCAGCAGCGCTGCTTCCTCCAGCCAGCGGGACCCACACAGGATGAAGGGAGCAGAGTCTCAAGAGCATCTTGGCCAAGGCACTTGGCTGCCACTCTGGGATCTCACTGTTGGTTTGGTATCAGTGTTGAACAAACAGGCAGGGTTTGTGTGTGTGTTTGAGCATGGGTGTCGTGGTTTATCTAATACTAATTAAATGTTTATTCTTTTAATGCCAATAGAATTTAAAAGACATAATTAACTATGTGCACTACTCAATTCAGCACCAAGTTCACCTGTTAATAGTACTAGAATTTAACTATATTGCACAGTCTCCCCATCCTTCTGCTTCCTTACCTACTGGACAGGGAATATTAAGTGTTGTTGCTGTATTTTGATGGTAATACTGTTCAGTTCCTCCATCAGCCAATTATTAAAAGAAGATACTTGACTTTCAAAAAAGGATTGTTACAGAAAAAAAACCTATTTTGAAGCCATCTAATTACATGTCAAAAATGCAATCATAAGAAAAGCATTTGCTTTTGGAATACAGGAAATGTTACAATACAAAAATACTTCTGGAGTCTGCCTACCATAAGCGATATAACTGTGGTGTATATTTGATTTATCCTAGTTATATTTCAGTGTATTTATTTTTGCTTTCTGACTGGAGCAGAACTGCCACATGCTGATCAATTCAGCTTGCTTATGCCTTTTGTGCCTCTCCTGGGGTGTGCAATATGACAAGCCTTGTTCTTTTAAAAACAGAATAGCACAAAACCAAAACTAAAAACCACCATCCAAGCTGCACATCATGGCTGATGCAGAAATACTCCGTTTCTCCTGGTCATGTTCACAGGTCTGCCAATGTGTTTTAACATTGGCTCAGTGGATGCCATTCCTAAGGTGCAAGGAAAGGATTACATGGCTTCCCAGATGATGATTATGCAGCTGCCAAAAAGGATGAATTCATCTTATACACTACTTTTTAAAATGCTTTGTTAATTTGCTTGTGAGGAATATCCAGATGCAACTAATTACGCTACAATGAGGGTCCTAAAGCTGACAGCCTAACAGGCTTTTGAAGATGTCCATCTTATTATACAGAATGATTTTTTTTATTACTTTTTTTAAGCCTTTCATATGTGGATGCCAAAAATGGCTGTACTCAATAGTGAGACACTCTAAGGGTAATTTATGGGATTTAATTAACGTGGTAACAAGGAAAAATAAGACAACTATGAAAGACGCCTTCTGCTTGTCAGCTGCCGGTTTGCAAATAGTTACTTATGTAACATCTGAATGCCAGATGCAATAAATAAGGACTTGGGCCATCACTTTGAAATAAGAAGCCAGTAACATTAGTTAATACATGCATCTCACAGAGTTTTGGGAGGGATCAGCACTATTGTTTCCCTTTTTAAGAACATTCTGTAATACGAACTGCAAGGCAGAGGTTTATCCCCATCTTGGTACTGGGTTGAAAAGAATGAGGCACAGAGAGCTCAGTGCTACAAGCCACACGATGCTGACCTTAGCAGGGAATGTACTCAAAACTCATGCTCGGCCACAAAAGGTCTGATGCTGCTCAGATTTTTCTAGAGACAAGATGATCCCTGACATGTGAGGCTGGAATCATCTCTAAAATGTCTCCACAGATGCTACTAGTAAAGCTGGTTTATGTTTTTCTTGGTCCTAATCTGTAGATTAGGGCAAAATATTTCCGTGGGTTGCTAATAATGCTACTCTTAAGTTATACAAAGGGATTTCAACACATAGTGTGTGTGATTTAGCTCAGCAAGAACTGAAATCCTGGAGGAATGCTATGGACAGTGATCACTCTATCCAAACGACTCTATCCAAATGAGCTTCTGGCCCCAAGGCTCAGGAAATACACAAAGGTTTTCTGTCATTTGGCATATAACTATCCACATGTAAATGTTTTAACTGTACTTTAGTAAATAAAATAAATGGATGTAATGAGTCTACTCTCTGTAATGCGCACATCTGAGCCCCTTTAGAAAGGAAGACAGAAAAACTGTTAATAAAGGATCTAGAGCTGAACAACGAAATGGAAGCACCCATATTTTTGAAATCACTTGTGCATTTACTCTTTAATTTAGTCTGCATTTTAATTCATCTTTGAAATGAGATGGGAAAAATAAGCCTAATTATGAGTAAAGTGCTATGTAACGTAAATCCACAGCCCAATTCTGTGTCTGCAGTAGAAGATGGGGCTTGTTAATTGGGGAAGGTGAGTTGTATTCCACAGTATATAATTTATGCTAAGTGGAAAGAACTTTCTTCTTCACAGTACTTTGAAATTTAAGAACATGCTAGGGTAGATAATCCTGCTGTTGAAAGATGCCATTGGCTTTTTCAAAAGAAACACAGAACAGAACACAAAAAACATTGTTTTGCATTTAAAAGGTACCAAAAAAATTTTTAAACCTGAAATCTTTGCTTAATGAAATTCAAACTGAAATATTCTTATAGGTTAGCAACAATTTTCTCTGCTCCTCTCAGCAATTCCAAAAGAACTGCTCTTGGTTACAAGAAATCCCACTAGCCTTTCATAGCTTGGTGCTGAAGAGAACTGGGTCCAAGTCTCCGATTCTCTATGTCAAAACGGCATTTTCTTCATCTCTGTTTTTATTCCTATATACACCCACCCTACCCCAAATTTCCATGTAACTTGTGTTCCACAGAGCTGCTGCAATGTTCCTGATCCAGAGGCAGTTACTGTAATATGTCATCTCCACGTTACCAACATCTGTCTTGGATTAATGAAATAAAATACATAAAATCCCCAAACCTGAAGTGCAAATATACTGGAGAAGCAGGACTTTCCTCCTGCACTGTGGTCTTCTTTGCAACAAAATAAAGCAACAGAAATGCAGCAAACTGTGTTTAGTAACAAACTCTGAATTATGCAGGGGAACAATCTACGTTAACCCAGAACTATGCAAGAGAGGTAATGCGGTAGAGACTTCCTTCCATCAACTTAGTCAAACAGTTCTGAACTAGCCACCATTTTGCTGCAGAAAAAAGCCTAAAAAATTACTCTTGCTTTTCATCAAACTAAAAATGTTTTTAACTCTATTCTGTCTTATATATTCTATCTTCCGTGCATGAGAAGTATCTAGAAAATTAGGAGGAGGGAGCTCTTTCAGAGGTAGTATCTTGTTATGATTCATGGCAGAGAAACAACAACTGCTGACAAAACAGTCCTTAGACATGCAGCAAACACTTAGAGCAGTGTGTTCCTTTATCAGCTCCCATTAGCTGCAGCCAAGTGTTACTGAGTTGTAGAGAGAGCAGAGGAGCAATTGAAAAACACTTAACACCCTAAACATCAAGCTGTGCATGCTCTACCACAGAGTGGTCTGAAGCCAGGAGTTGTGTAATTTTATTTTTTTTTTTTTAAAGCATAGTACTTCCTATGGAGGACCACTGCTTAGGCAATTACTTTTCCATGGCTTAGTCATCCAGTATTAAATGAGGTGCCTGCACGATGTGTTTTGACAGGTGCTGCTGAGCTGTTTGGTTGAGGCACTTTCAAGTCATGTCTCCTGTTTGCTTTTAGTAGTTCTGGAATGAAATTTTTCTACTGAACGACTTAGTACAGTACACCAGAAATAACTGCTTTATGCTCATAATATTCAGAGGAGCAAAAGCAATTAAATATCCACAACATATGAACAACTAACTGGCAAGAATGGATAAAGTGGCCACAGGTCTTCAAACCTTCTGGAGGAAGAGGGGCCATGGTCCAATGTATAGTTCATCCCTGTCTACAAAACACATTTTTCACTCAGAGCAATACTTCTGTGTGCACATGTCCTGTAAGCTGTCCTGGAGAGTGAGCTGTATCACTCAAGCTCTTGAGTAAGGCTTGAAATTAATTAATAAAACCTATCTAGACTTCCATATATTAGTAAAGCAGAAATAATGCTGGACAAATTATGGCACACATACTTCTAACTTTTACAGGAAAGAACCACACAAGCAAAAAAAAAAAAAAAAAAAATTGAAAGGTAAAGTAGGGGTCCATCTAGATCTAAGAGTTTAAGGCAGAAGAAAAGAGAGAAGGGGAGAAGCAGCCCTATGTATTTACATAATCATGACTCAGATAATTTGTACCCTTATGGGGATGTAATGGAAGATAAACCACGTTACAGGTAACAGTATACTAAGCAATACTAGGTAACATTTCATATTCCCTGTCCTGAAAGTAATGGGATATAAATTGGCTACCAGTGAAAAATACAATTCCTCCGGCCAATATTATCTTTCTCAATGGAGATGGATCAATGTATTGCCCAAATCAATGCTGCACATCAGCCAGCCTAAGGATATGCAGTCACTCCGAACCCCAGTTCTGTATTACTGGAAGTTGCCCATATTGCAACAATTCTTTTGCTTTAAATGTTTGAGAAATACATTCCCCTACATCATTTATTGATCACTAGAGGGAAAAAAAAAAAAAATCAGTATCAGCTTTAAGTCTTAAACAAATTCTTTCTTCATCACAAAGATATTTCTCTAGTCTATTCACTTAAAATTAATTATACAAATCCTTAGGTTGCCTTAAAACAAAACACAATTTCCATTCAGAAGTTTTGCTACAGGCTTTCTGTTCAACTGACAAAATGCACTAAGGAGTGTAAAAAATATTTATTCAACCTAATTCAACATAACTATAATTTTCAATACTTAAAAACAAGATTTACAGAGTAATGACCTTTAACCACTCATGTGAAATCATCTTACAGTCCATACAGTATTGTATAATTGTATTTTTACAATAGCTTTAACTTGCAGAGGAGACAATGAGCTTTCCCATGAAACAAGTTTCAAACCCACTAATCTGCATCATTCAATTCTCTCCGTGAGATTTTAAAAAAACAGTAATAAATTGCTTGGAAATATATACAGTGAAGACCACTGAAAAGCTGTTTTCTTGAAACGAGGAATTCTGTAAGAAATACATATTACATTGTTTCAAGACTATCTTACAGAGAGTAGCAACTTTCAGAGGCTGCTACTCAATTTAGGTTTTATATAAAAGTGAGCCCACTAAGACAAATATAATCAGCAGACTTACAAGGTTATAGTAATTCTTCCATTACAGCAAGAGCCTCAGAAGTATTTGATATTGATTGAGTGTATAATTCTTAATACCTGTATAGGTTTTTAATACTAATTGGCCTTTATATACACTTCTGTACAGTTTTAAAATATTACATCTTGGTAATTAAGATAAACATACTATAGAAAAGGTACCTTATTTTGAATTTCTCTTAACATACATTATTGCAGTCAAATAAGAAGTCCATTCTGCATTTACTTCATTTCTGGTGAAAAGAAATATTTACTTATGAGCAATTCCACTAGAAGATTTTTTTAAGCCATTCTCCATGCATTTGACATACTAATATGAACAAGGAAAAGAAAAAACACGGAGAAAAACAAAAAAGTTGTTGTTAAGAAAGAACTCCAAATACTAAATCTAGATTAGGTTTGGTATGAATATGAAATGGCTGTGTTATGTTTGTCAAAATTTAACTTCACAAAACAGTCAATTTCTGTTGAAATTAAGTTTATAAATACACCAAATAATGGAAGTGCTAATGTCTCCCTCAGCTGACTACTTTAGACATATTGGAACAGTAAAGTTTACTGTATAAATAAACTTTATTACGCATTTAAGATTAATCCTGTAGTCCTTTACAAAATGGAGCCAAGTTACCTTAAGAGCACCTACCTTGCTGGCAGGATGCTCAGATCAGGTACCCAAAGTGTAGAGTCACCCCCACACAGCCAGCCCTTCCACTACGGCAGGAGAGAGCCCAGTCCTGAAGAGAGCTGAGTTACACACTCAGGTCTGGATGCTTAGGGGGATGCCCTGGTCTGTCAGTTCAAATGCAGCTTTAGTGTTCAATGCTGTTTTCTCATATTTTTTGTATGGGTATTTACACAATCTAACGGAATATGGAAACTCAAAAAGTGTTCTAATACTTAACTACAAAATAAGCAACTGAAATTTACTTCCCCCTTGTAATTATTTTACTGTGGAGGAAAAAAATGCTATCCAGCACCAGTTACAAACCAGTAACAGACAGAGAAAATGACACTAGGCACTGCAGAAGATACAACAGGACACTGAAAATTACCAGTAATAAAACAGTCACCTGAAAGCCATGCTAATTTTAACACCTAATACTTAGGTGGTTAAAGCTGACATACAAGTCCTGTAGATAGTGATCTATCTTCTGCTTGCTCTGTCATTTGGGTATTTCACACTCCCTGTTTGATACCAGCAAAACCCAAGGAAAATTACTTCTCCTTGATAATGACTCACATTCCCTTTCTAAAACAATCTCCCTTCATTGTGTGAAACGCTGAACTAAATGACAGCGTGAGTATGAAAACACCTATAGAAAAGGCATTTGGATATAGCCTACATTAACTACATTTAAATGTTTTGTAGTTGATTCTTTTTTTTTTTTTTTTTCCATTTATCACATTGGCTCAAAGAAAATAATTCAAAAGCCTATGGCCCAACAGACATACCCAAAAAATAATGAATGCCAAGTCACATTCTTAGGTTCAGCGGTTGCTGAAAGGATTTACCCTGCCACAAGACAGTGCTTTATTGTATTTAAAGAAAAAAAAAATAGAGGAGCAGCAACTTATCACAATTTTCCACTACTGTGCAATAACAATAGAACCAATACAACATGGAAACCTGTTAGGTGAGACTGTGTGACATCTGGAGGTTACAGCCTTATGCTCCTTCTTGCTCAGGATAATTTAAAATTTTGCGGTGAGCTTGGCGCAAATACTGCTGCTGCTTGAAGTAAACCTTAAAAGCTCCTTTTATAGCAACAAAAGCAATTCCACCCTGAAATAAAAAGATATTTTAAAAACCTGTACAGTTCAATGTCGTATCATTGTAAAAGTTCTTCTTAAAAATTTTCAGTCAAAGAAGACTTGTTTTCTAAACATATGATATTTTCTTCTAAAGATTAACTGATTAGTACAATTCCAAATTAGTATCTCAAAGTTTTCTGTCACAATGCACTATTACAGAGGTTAATGGGATTACATACTGAATCTATAAAAGCTTTTATTTGCTTGGAATTCTCACAAATATTCTAAATTTAAAAAAAAAAAATCAAAATACATCTTATTTCAAGAACAAAGAAAATACAAGTATGTATCAGCTTTCCTCTCTTCTCTGAATATATACTATACATGACACAAGGAGTAACACTGATAACCATTCTATAACCAGACTGTGAAAAATGGCACTTGCCAAAAGTGGAATAAAATAAGATCAATTTTTCTAAAACAAGCTTCTTTCCCCTCTAGAAAGCTTTATGAAATGTTTATCTCAAGTCTTCAAAATGAGACACCAAGAAGCTTTTAGTCTGCATGAACATTTGGAACATCACTGTTCCATACACAAAAGAGGGGTGAATAAGCATGCAGGAATTGAAAACAGGGGCTGAAGTGACAGATGACCAGGGATACCGTATTACCAAACTCTGTGTGCTTCCCCTTGAAAGGCTGCAACCAGAGAGGTTATTCACAAAGGAAGAGATTGTCATTCCCCTCCATTTGACTTACATGGAGAGTTAATTTTCCTCTCCTTATTAAAATAAGAAACGAAGGGTTTCTCTCAAAATTAGTGCACAGAACCTAATATGGAAAGGTTTATAATATAAACCCCAGTCTTCCCTTGCAGAGACTGTTCTTAGAAGATGCTGGCTCCTCATCTTCATTGTCAGCCTTAATTACTGCTGAGGCCTGCCTAGTACAGTGCCAGATAAAAGTTTCAGTCATAAAGACAGTCTTTCACACACATGATGTTTGTCCACTGCCAAGACAGGTAACCTTAAAAAACACCTTCCTTTAATCATATACTGCACTTAAAATTCTGGATCAATTTATGTTCCTTTTTCCTTTGCCTCCCTCCTTCACAACACTTCACATTCCTGTATTATAATAATTTATGAAACAAACAGTACTGAATCTTACCAAGATTGTCCTTTGTAAATTTGAGTTAACACTGCTGAACATCAGCTTGCCAACTATTGTGGCAATAGTAGGGAAAACTAGAGCTCCACACAGAATACGTGTGGCAGAGACGTGATCTGCCAAAGGGTTGGCCTCTGCTGGGATACGAGGAACAGGACATCCAATGCCTAAAGGGGTAAGAATGGGGGAAGAAAAGGTTATGTAGTCCCTGCCTCAAAAAGAACACAGCAAGCACATTACTGCCACTCCCCACTTCACTACAGATCTATAGCCCAATCACTTTTTGAGAACTATCCCACGTCTCAGTGAAAATTCTGTTTCCATTAAATGTCTGCAGTCATTTTTACTTTCAAGTAAGACCCATGATTTTTAGTAGCTTGTTTTATTACTAAAGCCTGAACTAAAATCATGTTCCTGTTACTCCTGTCCCACCTGTCTCAGGACATACTATACAAACACAATCTAAACAGAATGAATATGAAATAGAAGGATGGTGTTAATCACCTCTACTTAAAAATGGCAAAAACTACTTGACTATCCCCATCTTCTAAAGGCAGAAAGTCAATATTGGTATTTCCTTTTACATTTAATCACATTACCTGGAAATATGCTGTTCAAAATTTGTAGCTTATTGGAGTATTTGCGCCACAGTCTGAGCACATAGTCCTCCCAACGGATCATCTTGCCCAGTATTAGCATGACTGGGATAGTGGGAAGGCCAATCAAAAGGAATAAAGGATCAGCTCTCTCCATCACATCAAGACCTTCTTTGTGACCCACAACCTGGAAAATATGCATATAGTTGACAAACATAACAAACGCCACAACTGAACAAAAATGTAGCTTAAAAAGCTGAGTTTGTTTGAAGCTGCCCTCACATTTTAAGTTAAAGAAGAAAAGAATACTGTTTTACCTATTTTACTCTGTTTTCTCTTTGTATCCTTGGTTGCTTACAGATCATAATACAGGTGAGCTACCAGCCCTAGTTTGAAAATCATTAATCTTGCAGAGAGCTGTAACACAATTCCTTACCATCTCAAGAGAAGTTTCATGTGTTTCCTTGTAAGTAAAAACCTAATCATGTGAAAGGCTAATAATATAGCAGGCTTTCCAAAATGCTTTCAAGAATTCACAGTTTTATAATGATTAATTCTATACTCAGAAATCAATCTGATACGTCTGTTCAAAGGATAAATTGAGAGTAAGTATCTCATCAAAACCTGTAAGTATTTCATCAAAACTTGATGTTATTTAGCAATACCTTATGTAACAGAGATCACAGTATTTAACTACTGTTTCTCCGGACAATGCAGGAAGATGTACATTCTTTTCAACTGTAGTGGAAACAGCAGCATATCTTCACATGTACCTTATTTTCAAACTTGGTTAGTTCAAGGATTTAAAAGGACAATTATTACTGTTGTGTCTAAACCTTTCTACTGGCACATAATAAAATTAATCAGCCTTTTCCATTTATAAAATGCAAATATTAAAACTGTAACAGAACAGTGCCTTATGTTTTCTAAAAAGCACATTGTTTTAATTTTAAATAAATCTAATAGGACTGAGAATAAAAAAAGACATTAGAGTGGTAGATATCCTCTATAATTATCTCAATTTAATCAGTATTAAATGCTAAGAAAGTCCTTGAAGTTCTTCCAGGAAGAACAGGCTCTTTCATTACTTTTTCCATAGAAGTCCAGGAAGACTAAAACCACTAAAATAATTATGTTTGTCAGGCACTGGATTTTCTGATGTGTTTTCACTGACTTCTCATTTTCCCCACAAATACAATAACTTATCAAGTCTTCATTTGCACAAAAATTAGAATTAGGAGGTAACAACATGAAACAATAGCCAAATTAAAAGAAAAAAAGAAAATAACAAACCCAATAGTTCTGGAACAGGCAGGACACAGCAAAGAAGCTACAGTAATGTACCACAGTACCTTCAAACTGTACGTTTTTGCCTTGCTTTAAACACCATTCCATTTTATGCCTCTAGAACAGGAAGTTATGTTATATACCACAGTCTCTAAAAATAGGCATAACCAATATTGTTGCTGCCAAAAGATTATCCCTGAAAAAACATTCAGCATTTGTGTTCCAGCTTCTTCAGTATCTTCCACCCAAACTGTGAAGTCTGACACTATCTTTTTTCTCCTTATAGTCATTGTCCATCAAAAAGCGCCTCAGTATCTTGTCTCTTTCTGCTTTAGATTACTGTAGTTCTTCGTTTTCAGGAACCCCATCTGATTTGTTACTGACTTAGCTACCACAATGTCAATTCTGTATTTATTTTTCTCCACCTGAAGTTTAAAATAGCTTTTAAAATAGCTGTTGTGCTTCTCTCTGGCCCTTCAATGGAAGAAAAGGAGTCTGAAATGCATCAGGTTGTATTAAACCTAGCAAAGTTTGGGTGGCAATAGGGGTGGAACAGTTTCCCTCTACAGCCCACTCAATCTCCTCCTTTATAAGCAAAAATAAATTATTGTCTTGTCCAGCATGCCATCCATACAATCAAAACATTAAATCACGAAATAGCTAATTCTTCATACCTGGGATTTGACCAGCTGCCTAAACTAATGTTTAGACTGATCCTTATTTCAAAAGCAAATCAACTTCAGAAAGAAGCATTTAGCTTTCCATTTGGTTATGGAGTTCTAGGGCAGCTAAAAAGGTCACAATTTCCTACAGAAAAGGGCTCAGTGCAGCAGTGAGCAAGGAGAAAAGGACTGGTGCTCTTCAAAAGTCTGGTTGTAGTATTGGTTGTAAAGTTCCTGTTGGAGCCACAAGAACAAACTATCCAATGAGAAAATATTTAAGTGCACCATTCTGTAATACAGACACTCATCCACTAGAATGGAGATGGTATTGAAAGCCATTACACATCCCATATATAGCTGCTTAAGCTTTGGCCACACTGATGCAAGGAGACTGCAACCACTCATTTGGGCTCCATTTCTGCTTTCAGATCACATAAAAACTGAACCAAAACAGCACACAATCTTGAGAGGGAGTGACCTGCACAACTGCAAGGCAGTACCACACAATCCAAGAATTAGTGTCAAATGACTTACATGGAGAAGGACCAGATTGTATATTTAAAATTAGAACTGTATAGAGGACTATTTATTAACATATATTTGTTAATTCTATCTACAGCTATATTAGCATCAGAAATACTTTTATGCTTTCAGGCAAAACACAGGTTATGGACTTGATATAGGAATCAACAACTAAAATAGCAATGAAGGTGCTTCTGATTGTACAATCCCTGAAAACTCTAGTCTTGTGGTTGAACTAGGACTGCCATAAACAAGTCTTTTCATAGTTAATAATCTACCATCTGTCAAGATTATTTTTATATTTAAATAGCAAGTGCACAAGAACAGAAGCAGGAAGAGTATTTTTCCCCTTTCAACTAATCATACAGTTTGAAGTAATTAAAAGAGCTTACTATTAATTTGCAGTGTTTTGAATGAATTGTATCAATCAGAGCTCATATTTTCTTTTATACATTTAAAAAAAAAAGAAAAAAATCACATTATCCAAAAAACAATTTACGATGTTTCAATTTCAACCCTTTGAATGTTACTAGCAAAGTTTTTCTCCAGGTAAGACGAAAGATTGGATCTTGTTCTTTTTTTAAGAATTAGTCTTTATTGGTAGCTAGGTGATAATGGTACCTTTTCTATGAGAACAGAATTGGGTTCATCAGTCTGCCATACAAAGGGCAGCCAGCTAGAGCAGTAGTGGATTTTGCTGGTTGCAGGCTGGACCATGCCTGAACAGGCATACTTGGATTTATAAACTATGACCAGTTTAAAGTGAAAAACCATCTGAATTCACTTGTTAACTACACTGAAAGCAGCTAAGCATGTTTTAAGCCAAGGAAAGAGGAGTCTGAACTGACTTTTGCTTTCCAAGCTGGTAAGAAGAGGGAACATGTGTGTACCTGCATGACCGTCACAGCTCCATACGTAACAGCTGTCCAGTATATAGAGCCCACCATTATTCCAGCTGCAGCAAAGGGACATGCCTTTGAGATCAGGCGATCTGCAAGATCCAAAACGTAAACAACTGGACCTATGATAAAGGAAAAGTAAGGTTTCAAGATAGATATATATATACACATAGACATAAAAGCATACTGTAGAAAGGTCAGTATCTATCACCAATAAGAAAGAACAAACAAGGCAAAATACCAGACTTATATACCACACATATGGTTTAAGTGAGAATATATAATTAAAAAGCTGTTAAGCTCAATTTATAACTTCTACCTATGATTTCATTTATCACATAATCTTTCCAAGAGATTGATATACTGCTTAAAGCACTAATTTACCCACTGATTAGCTTCCTTTGTGTTGAATAAGAATTGTTCTTTTGTAGAAACTACTTTAGGCTTAGCAGCTTTTTCATTTGTTAGATATTTTAGTTTTCAAAAGGAAAAAATACCGATTTGTTGTAATGTACATCATGTCCTTATCTTTGACAGCTTCGCCTGAGTATTCTGTCACTAAACTATCCTGCTATGCAGTAAAAAGTAGCACAGTTATACAAAAGATCCCTTCCACTGGAAGAGGCTGCATTCAGTAGGTTTAGAGGATCAACTCTCAAAACATTGGAGGGAAAAATACTCCAGGTTATTCAGTACCCTTGACAACAACACATGAATAGTTTCATTGTTCTGTCTATGCACAACTGCACTTTCCAGACTTACACAGGGCAAGACAATACCCTGACCACCTTTGGTAAGGTAAACAAGGGCAATGTCTGCATCTTTTCTTTGAGCAACTGCAAGCGCATGAGCAAAGCAAAAGCCAGAACACTGAAATGTATATATGGAAGTGAAAAACATCATCACCATAATCCACATTACTTTTGTATTTGTCAACAAATGCTACATACAGACTGTCCTCCCACAGCTCATATGCATGTTCCTGTTAGCTCCCTCCTACTTTGCCTACCAAAATCAGTGACAATTCTCAAAACCAGCCTACAGGCACTCCTCAAGTACTAATCCACCATGTCTCTCAAAGTTCACCCACAGTAACAAAATTGTGACTCCTGTTTCATGACTTAATAGGTTCTTCTTTCTTGAACAACTGTTTTGTGAATGATTTCAAAAACCTCAGCTCTATTCAGCTCAAGTCAGTTGGTGAAAAAAACCAAACAGGAACATCTAGTTCAACTCTTAACAGTTGTGTTTAACTTTCCAGAACACGCTTAAGGAGGTGCTGGGATGTCTATCAATATACTGGAAGTAGCAACAAGGTCATAACTGCAAGTACTAAATGCACAGTAGTTTACACATCTTGACTGTTTCCCAGAGTCACTGAAAAAGTTGTTTAGTTGTACAATTTTGAAAACTTATGTTTGAAGACAAGAGACTCAAATGATGCTGAACGTTACCTTATAACACTACAAGTACTAACAAATTGCACCTGCTGATACTAATCATTAAGAGGAGCCTAGCTGGAGAACTAGGTAAAGAATTTTGAGAAAATACTAGAAAAAAATTATTGAAACAATCTTCTAATTAGATCTTAGTAAGGAAATAGTGAGAAAGGAGGACAAAACTGTTGGTTTTTTTTTTTTTTTAAAGATGGTATTGAGGAATAAACAGGAAAATAAATATCACTAATACACAAATTAAAGAAGGAAATACAAAACAAAAATATTTTTCATCTTGAAAAATCTATCATGTTTTAAAGCTTTTTCTGTCAAACTCTGTTTTCTGTTTATTAAACTGAAACAATTATCTTCGGTTACTTTCAAAGTGGTAATAATATTTTTCTATTTAGTGGAAGTTCTCAGAAGAGCAGAAAACAGCTCACAAGAACATATTTACCACTAATCACCAAAAACTGACAGGCACTATCAAATCTGAACTGGAATTAGGATTTTGAGATACATCATGAGAGGTTGTTTTGAATTGGTAAATACATAAAAAGACACCGACTGTTACTTAATAAAGATACTCACTGATATCTCCTCAAGTTGATATTACTTCTAAACTATAATCATAAATTAAAACTTGTGTTGGGGATGTCCTTTCAAAGAATTTTTAGAAAAAACTTTCAAGCAGTACATTAGAGAAGTCTTAATGTAAATAAGTTTCTGAACTGTGATGCCTCAGGGAAACTTTACTCATTACTTCTTCCCTGCTCAAGTAACTTTAGATTCTTGAATGGTATGACTAGTAATGTCTTCAAAAGATATCTGCTGCAGAAGAAACAGGGCCACTAGCAAGGCTTCTTGGAAACATCTTAATGTCCTGACGCTGCCTGGTGTGACCTTGATTGACTTGTAGTTGAATTGTGCTATAACAGCTTTGGGTTACTAGGAAGAGCTACAAAAGGGCAAGACTGCCTCACTTGTTTAAGCCACTTCAAGCTTGTGATTGATGTTCCAAGGACCCAGATTAATTTCCCTGCTCTGCTATAGATGTCTTGTGTATTCTTACACAAGTCTGAATTTTTATGCCCTTATCTTTAGAAATAGAAAAAGGTAGTATTGTGAGGGAAAATACATCAAAATACATGAAAGAGAGTCTTGCATATCTGCATGCAAGAGCTGAACATGGTCATGCAAGAATTTTAGGCCAGCTTCAGAATTCAGGAATGCTGGAATCTAGGAATCTTAGCTTTCAAATACAGTATGCCACAAATTGCAGGAACAAATTAAAATGCTTGTTAATGTTAATGTATCCTGTCCAAATTATAGTTGCTTCCCCTTTTTTCCATTGTCAAAATTAAATGCAAATGCAGCTCACATTACAATTTCATTTCTTGAGATACAAATAAGAATTTTAAACAGCGTCAAATTTTGTGGTGCATTCTGTGTCCAGATATAAACCAAGTTTTCTCCCCAAAGCCAGTGTTATTGTTTGACGCATTTTTTATGATGGAGATTTACTTTATTCAGCAAAGCTGAAATGTGGTTGTTACATGAATCATTTGTAATAAGTTTCATTCTAGTTTATGTCTTTTTTAATAGCAACAATACAGTATTGTTGTGTGTATTTTCTTCCCCATTACTCAGTGTTCTACCATGGAAATAAATGTCATCACTCAAAATTCCCTTGACACCTAATTTTCTCAGCCCTTAAGCTAACAGGAAAGGGGTCCTGTCCCAAAGAACTGGCAGTGAGTTATTTTCATCTCTTTCATTACAGAAGTAAGATACTTTAAAAAAAAAAAAAAATCTTCTTTAAAGTCCTCTAAATGCCTGCACTCAATTGCTACATCACCATTTCTTTAATAAGCAGTTTTACTTTTAAACAAAATTTAAGTTTCCATAGCAACATTTCATTTTCTTGCTTTACTTAATATATCCCATAGAACACATGGGCAAACGAGGACTGAAATAACAGCAACCACTGCAAATTTAAATACATGCAACATACTGTGCATTATCCTACTTGGCTACTCAAGTATGACCATGTCCAACTGTTTTTTTTTCACCTTGACAAACAGAGCTAGAGCAGTGCCCAGCAATCACAAATATTCTGCCTCTTGATTACACGGCAATATTGACTCAGAAACACCGCCTGACCAAAGTGAAAGTATAATTTTCCAGTAATACCACAGGCTGCTTAGTAAGGTTCTCTCCTCTGAATTTCCTCTGATAAGTGTCTCTGCAAGCTGAGATGTGTTTATGTGCTGTGTGGCAATTGCTGAAAGAAGTCACCTTCTGCTCAACAAGGAAAACAATCCCATTAGCCAGGAAATAATTCCAGGTCAATCACAAGATTTATCTATATACCTAAATGGAACACATCCAAAATTTTTAAACGGTATTTAACTAAGCCACCAAATAGGATGCAAGCAGAATATGAAGTTATTTCTTTCTGTCTAGCAAAGGGAATAGACAAGTACTCAACAGAACTGGTGCTCTGAGCACAAGAAAGGAAAAGAAAAGAAAGCAAGAACAAATAAAGAAACAACAATTTAAATGATCCAGGTCTTACCTAGCTTTGGAAATACTATTAAATATTCTGCATTGCACTGAGGACAAGCAACTCTAGCAGTACTGTTTCCTCTTTGCTTTTCATCCACCCAGCGCTGCAGACAAGTCTGATGCACCCATTTGGTAGAGCCCCTGCACCTGCAGGGTCTCACCCACTCTGCTGTCCGATCATCCTCATCGGTAGCAAAACAAACCCAGCAGCTTCTGTAATCACAGGAAGGAAAAAAAAGATATTTTCTGCTACTTTTACAAGCTTAAAATAAACATTCACATGTGCAAGCATGCAGCTGTAGAAAATGTGCACCTAGAGGAGATGATGGTTGTTACTTCATCCTTAATCACCAAAAATGTAAGTATTTTGTACCACAGTTTTGCTATAAAAAAACAACATAACAAACATAATTTTACAGATAGCTAAACAACTGCTTTTTATATTCTGAAATATTAATTAAACTTTTAGATAATTTATGATTAAAAAGCATCGAGAGTGTAGTGTAACCTTTGAATAATTCAATATATGAAAAATCCATATATTTTTTAATGTATTATTATCTCCTTCTACAAGAGACATTTTGGTAAGTTTTTTTTTTTAATTTTAAAAATATAAGACCTATACTGTAGTCTGTTACTTGGAAAACTAAGTTCAATCCACTTAAATGATAAAACAATACAAATTACACAATATATCACAAACCCCCCTAAACAATTATATCAAATTCATTCCCTCTCTTTGAAAAGATAAAGTATTTTGTTCAAACAAGCTGATTTTGTATAATATAAATTAAATTACAAAGTACTTCAAGAATACTTTTGTACCAGTATAGGAGGAAATTTCTGCTTTGGAGAATTACGTGGACATGTAAAATTCAAATATATTAATTCTGTAAGGAGCAAACACAAGACTGACAGTACATATAACCTGACCTGAAGTGAGCACAGAACCTAGGAACTCCCAGATATCTGGTCTGATGATTAGGCCAGACCTTTGAACAACTTACAACTTGCAAGAGAAAGCACAATACGGATCTAAACTAGGAAAATATCAGATACGTTCCGCCAATAATTTCATTTTCACTGTGAAACAATTTGCTAATTCCCATACTGGAGATATTGAAGTCTACATAATAAACCAGAATCTATCAAAGAAAGGATCTCATTATAAATATAGGTATATATATAATGGTTTGATTTTAAAAAATATTTTATGCAAGCCACTTCAATCATAGTTAAACCCTTATAAAGGAGCATAGCAACAGCATCGCTATAATTTAACTACCAAGACACCATCTAATTAGACATTGTGCCCTAACTGAAGTTTTGCATCACTATTTTGATGCTGGCGTTTTGTTCTCTTAACAACTTGAGTAATATCTTTAAGATGAAACACTAAAAAGTTTCTTATGAGTAACTAGTAACTGACACTAATGAAGAGGAGAAGAAACTAAGAAATGCTCTGGCACTAGTAAACAAAACAACTTAATTATTCGAGAATCATGACTGTGGATGCTATGCCAGGATGTTACAGCGGTTCACAATGCTTTTCCTCTCGCTTTGAGGAAAAAGAAGGGGGAATCTGCAAAGGAAAACTTAATTTTGTCAGGCTTCAACTTCAAGAAATGAAAAATATTGTCTAACAGCTTTTCTTTTAAGACCTCACCATTTTGGGTAGTAGACTACTTGTAAATTGAGAGTGTTTCTTTACAGAAGAATAACTATGTTTTTTCAATAGAAATAACTGTGCCTATAAAATATTTGCAAGATATTCCTTAAAGCATGGAATCTTTTCAACATCTATAGTAGTGGAAGAATGTTGAAAAAGTTGCAAGTTTGTCAGAGCAGAAGGCAACCTGTAGCAATTTATTACTGGTGTACTTGTAAAAGGGAATACAATTTCAGATTCAGATTCCAGGGAAGACTGGAGAAAAGGCAATTTAATATTGAACAATCTGTAAAATGAACCTGTCATGTCCACATGCCCAGTTGTAAGTACAGAACACATTGTTGTAGGTACAGATGTAAATTTAAACTGTGGTGGACTAAAACTAGAGCTGCCCAACTTTGCATTGAGAAGACTTTTCAGTTGATAACTGACATCTGGAATCAGAACTGTGATTTCTTCCATTCATCTTAATGGGAAGGTAAAATCAAAGTCTGACTTGGCTTCTTTCTGTCCTTCCCCACATTGATTTATATCGAAACTGTCATGTTAGGCACTCCTGTAACACCACCCTTCTTTTTACCTTCATGCTCCCAATATGCACCTACTGCAGTCCCAAATGAAAGGACACATTAACCTTCCTAGGCAGGAGGAGAAAAGATAGACAAGCCCCAAGTTAGTAAGAATCTAGATGAAAATGTTGAGACCACAATTAAGATTTGTACGGATTACAAAGCATGGCTGACATTTTGGTTCACTGCACTCAGTATCAAGGAGTTCTTACAGAACACAAGTTCTTGATTGTTTATTGATTTTTATTTACATTAAGAACCCCCAAATTTACTTTAAGAACAAATAATACCATACAATACTGTTTCTCTCCAGCAGTTTTTTTCTGCACTACAGGTAAATATTCACTCATTCATTCCACATCCTATTTAGGTCTACAACTGCTCTAAATTTGTAATTCAGATTTTTATTTATGAATTAAAGGCTTCACAACAGAGCTAGTTAGATCTGAGGATACCATTGCAAAATGCAAGTCTAGAGTTTATTCAAATAAAGACAGATTTAAGCATGAACATAATCTTATTACACTGCAATTTTAACTAGTGAATTTGTCCATGACAAATTGTCATGGTTGTAGATTAATTCTATTCTCAAGTTTTCTGTCAAGGTTAGTAAGTCAAGAAAAATATGCATCTGTTCTTTAATTGCTTCATCCAATTTCTTGCCAGCCAATCATATCAGAAAACCTGAAAGACCTATGAAAGGAATAACAAAATCCTTTACAGACAAACCTTTATCAAGTCATGAATAATGAACAGTAAATTCCCTGTATATTGTCATCAGCTTTATCTCTTTCCATTGACAGCAGCTGTAACAGAAAGGACTAAATAAAACCCTTTCAAAACAGGTATCCAGGCTCTTGCCAGATTTTCCATTTTCTTGTACTGAATAAAATATGACCTTGATTCTTACCACTGAATCAGGTTGCTACTCAGATAACCTGAAATAGAAAGGGCTGAAAAGGTGGAACAAAGCATTGTTTCTGACAGAAATTCAAACCTTTTTCCTTGATGACTTTCTACATAGCCAAATCAATAACACTAATGTATTTTTCCACACTTCCTTGGCTAAAAAAAAAAAAAAATTCAAAACAAAACATACAAAACCCCAGATCAGTATCACTACTGCAGCACTGAATATACAGTTACAAATGCCTTTTAGATTCAGCTCCCCAGCAGATGAAGCTTTCCGGTCTCAAAAATTCTATTCTGACTCTGAGAATAATGCATTTTTTGCATCTGTTTTTTCTCTAGCAAAGACAAACTCTTTTCAGGCCACTGCTTATGTTAATAATAGCAGAGCAGATGGAGAGAAAGTTGTTTTGAAGACTAGAGATCCTATACTCCACATACTACATGACTAATCTAAGAAGCTAAGGCCTGCCTACAATCAGGTTCCTCCAAACCACAAATTCCTTAACAGTAAGGAGGCCACTCTCTCCAGTACTTAGTTGGAGCCTCAACTCCAACACATCCGGAAGATCTCCAGTACCAGACATATCTAGAAGCAGACTGCTCTCCTTTTTACTAAACTATCCTCCTTAAGGCTATTTTTTTCCAAAACCAGTCTTAGATGGGAGGAAAGACAGTATCTAATTTATATTATTTAAATCAAATCTGACTCAATTTGTGAAAGCTGAATTCATCAAGAAACAGCTTTGTTTTCAAGCAGGCATGACAGTGTAAAGTAACACAAAAATGTAATTTAAAAGCAGTATATTGATTATATATACACACTAGTAAAAGATTTGCAAAAGTTTCTAAAGCCACATAATCCCAGCAGATACACTTGTATCCACAACACTTAATGAAAGATGACTTGCTAGACTGGGACAGCACAGCTGCTTTATGATCTGGTTTCAAATATTCGGTACTGCAAGTGGGAATGGAAAACATCTAGGGACTTTTCCCCTTATGTTCAGTTGCATGCAAAAGTGAATGGACAGCAAAACCAGAAAACTTCTCAGAAAAGAAAGTTCTACTAGACTTTTAGACCTAATTATCACCATGGGAAATACAAATTTGAATATGCATGACATGCTCTAAAATCATGAGCTAAAAAACCATTTTCCCTCTCATTACAGTTCTTTCATTAAAAAAAAAAAAAAAATCTGCATTTCTCCTACATCATAAAGCACACCTCTTTTCCTTAAAGTGGCAGGAATTTGCTGAGATCTTGCTGTAAGGGTAAAGCATCTTCGTCCTGGTAAGCATCAAGTGTCTGAGCAGCTTATTGCAATTGAATTGCATATCCAAAAAGAAGAAAATGAAAAGGCTGAAACATAACTGATAGCAACAATAGCACAGAGAGCCACGTCAGTGAGGGGTGAAAACATATCTTGGAAGAAATGACTGAAAGCATTCCAATAACTGGTCATAAAAAGGCCAGTTCTAAAGGATGACCCAAAAGTCTGCTGTTTGGAAGACGCAATTTTTCATGAGCTTCTATAACAACTTGTTATGCATAGTCTATGTCAACAGATAAACTCTCTTTGATGATGAATAGTGATAAGCTTTACACTAAACTTGCCAACTACACTCTAAGTACTACAAGATCATGTTTAACTTGGAAGACTAGGATGCCAGAAAAATAGTTATCTAGTAGTATTAGGCTGCTTTGGAGCTAGCTGGAATTTTAGTAGGGGGACAGCAAACTGTTCTCTCAAAAAGCAAGAGAAACACCATATTGCAAATGCTACCACTAAGCATTTACTTTTCCTGAGTGTGAAGGAACCAGCAGCAGTAAGATCTTGTGCTAGAGGGCCACTGCCTAGTCACTACAGAACAGAAGCCTAGCCTACAAACCCCTGATAAAGGCTATGAAGAGGAATACCATTAACCCAAGAAATGCTAGCTTATGCCATGCTTCACAGAGGAGATTAAGTGCCAGAAGAGATAATTCACTTGCAGGATTATAGATGGAACACTGCTCTTTGCCTAATATTTTCCTGGCCATCAAACACAGTGGAAAATACTTTTATCTTCAATCCAAGATCTGTCTATCAAAGTCAAAAAACCCTTACCCTATTCTAAGGGGACAAACACACAAGGGAAATACACAGAGTGAAGAACAGAGAAACCTGTGCAAAAATAGAGCTCTTAGATGCTCCATCGTGACTTTAGCGGATGCTTTTAAGGCAGCGTGGCATAGCAGCCATATGCCAGCCTGTATCACTCAGCTAGAAACATGCTGTCACCTTGAAACAAAGTCTAAAATTCTCAAATGAAGTCCTGAAAGTCATCTGACTTTATATCCAACCCTGCTCCACCTAGTCATCAAGGATAGGGTGCAATGTTGTGTAAAGGAGACATTGATAAGAATCTCAACATAACAGTAACTGCTACAAAAGCTGTGCTGTCAACAGGAACAGCTTCAGTAGAGACTATCAAGCTAATGTTGGTGTGAACATATGGTCACACAAGTGGTATTCACATAGAGGTTCTGACTTCTAACCTCAGGATGACATTGCATAAACTAGATTTTAAAAGGTTTTTAATAGAAGCATGTGGATAACTAAACCCCTGTAAACAAACACATTAAAAAATCCCATAGAATAATTAACTAGAATTAGAAAGTGCACCAGAAAGATCTACTGATTATGAGAAGTTCAACTCAAGCTTAATTATATTCTCAATTATAGCTCACTGTTACCCTCATGATTAGGAGGAAAACCAAAAGTGACTAAAACTAAGTGGAAAAAGAAAAAACAACCAACCAAAACCTAAACAAAGAACACCCCACCCCACAAAACAATTTACTTCCAAAACTGAAACAGGCTTTGAACAACATGATTTGAACATAAAGCTGACAAGTAGTCAAGTACATATATATGTAGCAAACAGTGAATTCTAATAGCATTAAATTAATACTTTAATAATTTAATGGATTTTTTATAATGCAGATAGCATACTACATAGGGAGAACATTTTCTCATGCATTGTTTGACAAATCTATCAATAATCACAAATACAAGAAGTAACAAAGATCTGAAGCAACTACGAAATTACATTTTAGAGGCTATTTAAATTTACAACCTTGAATGTGACTTTAAACTTAATTACTTATTAATTACCTCTAAGATGACCAGACTCCAAATGAAGACAAAAAATATGTAGTTTCTATTAAACATTAAACGAAGAGTAGATAGTAGATGCTACAAATATCAGCAGCAACCTATATACAGAATAGACCAACTTCAGGAGCAACCTATATACAGAACAGACCAACTTCGACCTGCCTGAAACTGTAACCATCTTGACATTAAGCTGTTGCTCTGATAAGCAAATGATAAGAAACTCAAAGTTATTCACAGAGTCTGTATCATGTGAGCTCAATCTCCTGCAGTCATTTTCCAGCGTCACACAGTTAATGCAGAAGTACAAATTAATCTTTAGGCAGAGTAGCTTTAATTACAAAAGTAAACACATTAGCATAGACAGCTGTTAGAAGCCAAATATGGCTTCTTGCTTTACATTCAATTTTTAGGGACTGTACTCGTGAAATAGAAGTTTGATTTTTTTATGTATTCCTAGCAATTTTCATGGTTAAACTATACGGTAAGCAATCTTCCTGTTGTGTTCTTACAAAGAAAAGAGAAGAAAAGAAAATCGAAGTGTAGTCCTAAAATTGCAAAAAGTGGAAGACTCCAAAGCAAGCAAATTGCTTTGAACTCAAGAGTTTATGACAGACAGTTACTAAAGTTATACTCAGTTTATAATTTCTAATTTTTACTAGATAATTTACAGTATAAGAGAACAAACCAAAAAGCTCTACTTAAGTCAGTCATCTTATATAATCCTAATAATAAAAATTGGAACAATTTCTGACCTAAAAATTACCAAAAAACTTAAAATGCCAACAAGATAAATTCTTGGGATGTTAATACCTCAAGAACAACAAAAACCACCAATCAAATGTGGCAGACATTGAAATTTGGAAATGTCTTTACTCAGAATAAATACGAACAAAACTGCAAGGTGTCTGATCATAACATGAAGTAACTCTCCCCGACAGGCTGTAGAACTGACTGCATGACTCACCAGTAGAACAGTCACAAGCACCCTGCACATGGTCTGCTGTAATTATATCCCTCACAGAAAGCTAACTTATGTTGGCACATTTTAGTCCAATAAAAAAAATCCACTTCTAAATAAAAATATTCACATTCCAGGAAGAGGCACTTAGAAGAAATAAATGAGAAGCAATCTGGAAGGTATATAATGACCACATTACAGGTTAAAAATAGAGGGTCTTGTCTTTTTTCTAGAAAGATTGTGAAGAAACAAATCATTATATCAAAATAGCTTTAAAAAAAAAAAAAAAAATCACTGAATGCCAGCCCCTCTTGTCCATGACAACTCTATTTACCACCTTTCCACTTGTGCCAGTAGTTTCTTTGAATATGTACACATTGAAGAAGAGCTGCATGGCCACAGGAGGAAACAGGCAGAGAAACAATAAGTGAGAACACTAAATAGTCCATAATTCTCATCAGCAATCACCTGAAAACAACACTTATCCAAAAAGTTTGTTTCTGCGAGAGTGGTTTCCAAACAAAAACACATACAAAGATTCCATGGTTAGCCCTTAAATCAACTGGTAGTTATTTGTTATAGGAGAAACTGCTATATAGCAGGCCAGTTTAATTTTTATCTGAAGTTAGAAATAAATGAATGGCTAGTCCCTGATTTAATACAACTTCAGCACTATTTTTTTTAACCAGCAGTTAAAACTGGATGTTTAGATAGTAAGTTTTCTTATCCTACACCCTACGCTACTGTTAAGCAGGAGGTATATAATCCTTCCCTAGAATCACTGACACAAAAATCTTGGCCATAAGCATTTTCATTGAATATTAGAAAACTTTTGATAGCACTCATTTTAGCATTAACATGACACAAGCAAAAAATCTTATAGAGGAAAAAAAAAAGCTAAGATCCCAGTCCAACTAAACAGGATTTTATTTTATTTTTTAGGTACAAATTTCAGAGCAGGTGCTAAAAAAAGCCAAGTGCAGATTTGCTATAAGTTGTCAGTGGACTGTACCTCCATATTGGCACCTCCAGCACAGTATGCTTAAGCTTTGCAGTACAGATGATACCGTGCTGTTTTCCCACTTAAACGGGGGTTGCATTTAGACCTGGTATCACAGAATTACTGGTTGGAAGGGACCACAGGAGATCTTGTCAGACCCCTTGCCCAAGACAGAAGCAACACTGAATTCAGACCACACAGTAGAGCATTCTCCAGCAGGGTCGTGAAAAGCCCCATAGGGAGAAATCCACATCTGCTCTGGGCAACCTGATCCCAAGCTCATCCCCATCCTCACATGCTGAAAACTTCTGTGTTCAAATTTACAGTTGATTCTCATCATCCTGCCAGGATCCTCCACAGACAGTCTTCTGAATAACCTTCTTGGGAGGTAGAAGGTTATTAGATCTCCAAAGCCATCCCTTCTTCAGGCAGGCCAGGCTCCCTCTAGCTTTTTCTGGTAAGTCATGTGCTCCAGCCCCTTGACCAATTTATGTAATCTCAACAGTTTCATTTAGAAACATCAGCCAGAAGCAGTTTGCTTTAACCACTTCAGATTAAGTCCTCTTATTCTTCTGCACTGACAATGAACTTGCTACTTGTGGTAAACTACAAATGCCAGTAAAAGCATGAGCAAGTCATGCACTCCTTTGATAAAGGTAGGTATTAGATCCTATAAAAATCTAGTACTTGGCCCATTCTGCTGCTGAAAGGAAAAAAAGGGTGCATCAAAAAGTACTTATTTTCACTCCAGGAACCCTCTGTGCAATGCAGAAAGGCCATAAGCAGGTTAAGATGTCAGAACACCAAACAAGTCCAAAGCAGCTGGCATATTCATTACTACTTTAAGCATTACTTTTACAAAGATGTTTCAAAATTGATACCTGAACCTTTTGATATTTCTCTATGAATTATTATATATATATATTTATTCAACACATTTGTATTAATTGTCAGAAGTTTCAACTTCAGTGAGCACTTTAAGATACCGTAGCAAAGGAAACCATTAGAGCTTTAAGCACTGTTACAGAGTCTGAACACTTTTATATGGAAGGGATCAATACACAGGAGCTTGTACAGCCTTTTTAGATAAAGTGAATACAACAAATGAAAATATTATTAGAATGACTTCATAATACAGGGTATACCAAGATTTTGAGTAAAAATTAAAAGTCGTCTCTCAGGAGTTTCCCCACACTTAAATAGGAAGAGTAATTACCTACTGGCTGCAGGTAGAAGTTAATTGCTAAGCAGCAATTAAAACATATACATTTGTTCCTAAGCATATCAAAGGAGACATCAATGATGGAAAAATAATGTACATAAGATGACAGTCAAAAGGTTAAGATACTTTATAAAGTAACATGCTAACACCTTTGTATTTCACATGGGCAAAAGGCAGCCTATAGGTCTGTATTAAGTCTCTACTAATCATCTTTACTGGTAAGACACAGTAAGAAGTCAATCGACACAGAATCTTCAGCGCAAAGAGAAGCAAAATAGTAGGGGATGTACCTAGGATGAAGCAGTAATGAAAAAGTCAAGCTATTACAAAGTGATTATTGTTTCGAACTTTCTTCTAACCCACTTTCCAAGATATACATGATTTTGCTTTTTTCCATCCTGAATCAACATCAGCTTTCAAACAGTTGCAGTAAAGACAGGGAAAAACAAACCCCTTTTCTCCTTTCTGGTAGAGATTAACCCAGCATGGTCCATTCTTTACTCTTATACACCCTTCCTTCTAAGCATGAATAAACATAAAGCCAGGTACTTCTAGACACTGACAGGCTTCGAACAGAAGTTAGGAAAACCTCTCTCAAAAGAGTTTAACTGTTGTGAAGAAAGAAAATAATTACTTCAGGCAGGACAATGAAGAGAGACATGCTCAATCAGTGCAAGTAGAGCAAATAGACTGAGTAAATGCGGAGATGGCATTTTGTGAAAAATAAAGATAATATATAAATTCTGTATCGTGTTTTATGTTGCTTATTACTCTGCATAGCTTATCTGGTTGAACTCCACTCCTACAAAAAGTTAACTCGTGACAACTTCCGTCAGTGAGAGCAATCAGAGCACAACATCCAGTACAAGTTTAAGATGTTCAGAGTAAAGGTCTTTCAATCAAGGACCACACGCACTAATTATACTGTCTAGGTTGTAGCACTAAGGTCTTAATCTAACTTAGGTTACTAAAGTATCAAATTAAGTTACTAAAGTATCAACAGTTAATTGCACAAATAAAACTGAATCAGTGCCTGCACTTTCAAAGAGGGAAAGAAAACGCAGCGATCAACACGAATACAACCACAAATGGTAACTGGGATTGAAAGAGAAATTGAAAATTATGTACAAAGCCATTGCATATTCTTCTTTCTTGAAGAAAAAAAAAAAAGAAAATTACCATGGAATCAGATGACAGTTCAAAAAGCTGAAATAGAAAACCCAATGCTATTTTGCAATTTTTGAACTACAGTTGCTAGCATTTTCTCAATAAATCAATGATCTGGCAAAGAGAAAATTTAGTTGCAACACGACACAGTATACAGTTGATAGTATGAGTAATTTCTTAAACCAACTACAATTTATTGTTTAATTGCTCTTAAAGTCTACCTGCACATTCAGTTCTCTTGTCTCCTTTAAATAAGGAATGGCAAAGGTAGACAATTAAAGTCACATCATGTTGCTCCAGTTTTTATCAAGGATATTGACCATAACTGAGCAATCCATTCAGAAAACAAAGAATTCTAATTCAAAAATTAAACCATGCTAAAATTACCACTATGTTGATTCTTCAGCATGTACCTGCACAAGCCTTCAACAGATTATCTATCACATTTTGACTAACATCTTTGAAGACTGAAATAACAGAAAGCAATGGTGACCATGTTCTGACCGGGTGACAAAGATATAGAACGAAGGGAGCAGTTGTCTTTAATTCAGATAGTATATGAAATACCACAAATCACTACCACAGGACAAGCTTTAAAAAACAAATCCCTAGCATTCTGAATCCTTGGCATAACCAACTGCAAGAGCAATCCACTCGTAATTCAACTGAAGTCAAGAAAATAAAGCTTAAAAATATGAGTACATTTTAGCATTACAGCTCACATTATCAGTACATAAAAAATCAAATGCCACAAAATTTCAAGTTTTAATGAACATTACTATAATTCTGTAATTTATGCATTAAACGAGCACAAACAAAAGGATTAAAAATAATGAAATAATAATAAAATTTCATCATTTAGACAGATTACTAATCCCTGCCTTCAAGTGTACACATTAGTCCAGGAATATGGCTTTTTACCATAGACTGAAAAGATTTCTGCTTGCAGAAAAGGACAGTATTTTAAGACTTATTATCTGGAACTGTTATTTGAACACGAATAAGAAGAAAAAAATTACAAGAGGGATCAAAATTCCAATTTTGAGGCTAGAAAAGATTATATCAGTCATATGGATTAATTTCCTAAATGCTGCAGATGAGACAATTCCACAATGTAGTGTTAACTTCATGGTCATACTTCTTGTATTTGTGCTGTAGTCAGTCCTTCAAGTCAGTATAAAATCCTTAGCTAGAAATTTTGAGTAACTAACTCCTTACATCTTAACAGCTACTTACTGGTTTTGTTACAAATCCATGGTTTGCTTCCAGACTGAAATTATACAGGGAAAATAAAGGATAGAGCACAAAGTACATCAAAGGAAGATGAATCCCAGGCAACAATGTGGAGATGCTATCAGGACAGTCCTTGCACAGGAGAACTCCAACTTTCTTTATTAAGGAAAAAACCCTATAATCATACAGGTATAGAAGCTAAGGGTCAAGAGAAGAATCCAACTGTTCCCTCTCACAAATATAGAATTAAAGGACTTGCTCTGAGAGCTCTGACCCTTGTATACAAAGCAGTGCATGCATTCAGATCTACAGCAACACCTAACTCCAGATACAATAGCATGTCACCACTCTCATTGGTGATCTAGGTACTAGAAACAGAAAATCCTTCTTTTTCCCCTCCTTAACTATTAGAATCCAAATGAAAGTCATCTTCACTGAAAAGCTATTTTCTGCATCCTTCACTGAGAGATCTATATTTTATTTAAAAGTATGCACTTTGTGTTAAGCTATAATGCATTAGAAGTTACTTTTAAGTTTTTGCGTATCTAATTTTTTTCTCACTGAGGAAAACAAATATCTGTCATGAGCAAAAAAAGATAACAGGACAGAAGTAGTATTTCTATTCCTCAGAATCCCCACAGATAATTTATCCATGGGGTATGTTCCTTAAGATGAAATACTGAAGGTTTATCTTGATCACCACTACAAACAACATGACAACAGTTACGTATGACCTTCAGAAACATCAGATGAATAAAAATTTGTTCACTTAAATGTAACCCTGCTCCACAAAGCCAATACAAACAAGAAAAACTACTTACATCAACTGCATTTTGACGTTTTGGTTAGTCCAAAATCCTTCTGCTGATGCTGTGCTACACTCTGAATTAAATTCAAATCCTAAGTACTTGGTTCCTTCTTACTACTACATTCACCACTTGTCACACTCCTGTTTCTAAAGTTTCCTATACTGAGTCCAATGAATTCTTATATGAAAGCTACAGCCTCTCTTCATACCTCCTTTTATGCGATTTAGGTACTTCAAATTCTTTCCCTGCTGTCCTTGTTATTAAGGAAATCAGAGACACTTCTTAATTCTTTTAGATATCAAGTCACTTCAAGTATACTGGAAAAAGTCTTTCAAAAGAGCCAGAGACACAAATTATAATTTCACAAACTTGAAAGGATACAAGAATATTAAATGAACATCAAAACCCATATCTCTATTACAGGTAACAACAGAAGAACAGTAAACTGATTTGGCAACCAGTTAACTAATTACCTCTTTTAATTAACTGTTTAATTTAATAGTTGGTCACGACAAAGATCATAAACGCCACCTTACAGACATTTCCCAACACGGTGACCTAGGATGTCATAGAGTGACACAATAGCCACAGACAGCAGGGCATCCACTCAGAGTATCATCGTTTCCCAGAACTCCAAACCACAAAATATTATAGGTTACTGGACCACAAAATTCAGGGTGAAGATGGCAGTTTTGTGGGGGTTTTTTTTTTTTCAGTTTAACAGGAATTGATTCTGCAATTCTCTTCCTAATCTTTTCCTCCTCCCTCCTTTTACCTACACAATAATTCTATCATCCTCCTCTCTATTCTTTGTCTTCTTTGACTTTCCCTTTTATTCCCTTCATTCACAGAAATGCATAAAACTGAACGCTCTCCTGATAGTACTTCTAAAAATCTACCTTAGAAATGCACTTACAGTTCCTGACTGCCAGCCTCCTTGACAGGCAGTTTTAAATCCTAACCTAGATCATCCCTTTGTCATCTCTCACTTTTTCAGTTTTTCTAAAACACAAACTTTCCCTCCCTCCCCAAATCACTGTCATGCTCTTTCTACATCAGACTGGAACTTCTCATCCTCAACTTTCAGGTGGCACAAGTTCTACCCTGCCTCATATAGTTTGTATTTCCATGACCTGACCGATGACAAGCTGTATTTCCTTAATTTCCTAAATTTCCTTAGAGGCGACTTGGAAACGAGAAAACCACCAGGGTTCTTTTTGCTTCTTTATGATGAAAACTTGACCAGTTCATCAATAAAAGCCTGATTGCTTCAGGGTCCCCACCTTCTGAGATACCAGGTTATTACAACTCCTGCAATATCAGGCTGTGAATATGGTTTATTATTTGTAGGGACAGGTTGCAAGGGCTTCCTGGATGAGTCAAAATTACACTTAAGGAATCCTAAGTGCTCAGTGGAACAGTGTGAAAGTGCTGCATATTCAAATAAAAGCACAAGGAGAAAACAAGTGTAAAAAATACAATTTACAATTTAGTAATTATAGAGAAAGAAAAATGCTTAAGTCAAAATACTTTTAAGATTGTAATTTTTAAGAACACTCTAGAAAGCAATTATAGGCTTTCTTCAGATCATAAAACCACCAACAAAATACACAAGGCCGGCTCAGCTTCGGTCATCTTCTGGTGCCTCTCTTTACGTGCACGTCTGTGCGTTCCATACCCGCAGGCCCTCCCAGAGCCAGGGACAAGCTCTTGCAAATCCCCGGCTGCGCCAGGGCCCGTTCCAGCTCAGGCACACACACATCTCCTGCTGCCCGAGGGCTGCGGGAGCGATCCCCCCACGCCCCTCACGCTGCCCGCGGTACCTTGCGCTGACTTACGACAGCGCTCGCACAACTTCTCCCAGACCACCAAAATTTTAGAAGGCAAAAAATGAAACCGGACCCGCGACATCGACCCCAAACTCGCCGCTGGGGGCTCACAGGCCCAGCCCGAACGTTCCCTCCCCATACCTGTCCAGGATCTGCGGCAGCGCCAAGCCCGTCTGCTCGGCCATGGCCCCGGGCGCAGGAGCGGGCCCAGACGAGGGCCCGGAGCCTGACAAAGGCGTCACGCGTGCGGCGGCGGAGAAAGAGGAGCGAACGGGAAGGCGGCAAATCTGCCCTTCCGCGGGACGGCCGGGGCGGCCCCTCCTTCGGCAGGCGGGACTCAGCGCACGGCCGGTGGCCGGGTCAAGACGGAGCGCCCAGGCCGCCGCGGGGAGAAGCGGCGAGCGCTGAGCGCAGTCGCACCTGCCGTCACTGCCGCCTGGCTCCGCAGCGCGCCTGCGCCAAGGGCAGAGCGCAAGCTCGTGCCCGGAGTGCCGGGAGCTGTAGTCCTTCCGTAGTCCTGCCGTAGTCCCGACGCGGTGCCGCCGCAGTCCTGCAGCCGCTGGGAGCTGTAGTCCTGCCGCCGGCGCGGGTTTAAAGGTCCGGCGGGGCTCTCCCCCTGCCCTGCCCATGTCTCTCCTCGCCGCCGTCGCGCAGTCGCTGCCTGGCTCCGCACGCGGGGCAGGTACGGGAGTGCGGCGGGGTGGCCGAGCGGGATCCGCGGGGGGAAGGTCCGCGCCCGGCGGCTGCCGCCCCTCCTGCCGCCCCTCGCCGCCGGCCGGGACCCCTCACGGGTAGAGGGCGGGTGGGAGGGAAGCAAGCAAGGAAGGAGGGAAAGGCCGGCCCGCCTGCTCTGCCCCCTCCCCGTTCCCGCAGGGACCCCCTCGGATAAGAGCATCCCCCAGTCCCTTCCCTGCCGAACAGGTGCAGGCGGCCGCCGCCCCTGTTCGGCCGCCGGGCTCCGGGGACCTTCCTTCAGGGCGGAGGGGACCCTGCCAGGTGCCAGCCCCGACCGGGCGGCCCAGAAGGACTGTGGCTGGTACGGCGGAAGAGAAATGAATCCGTTTCTGTGGTGGTGTTGTCAATGACAAGGACAAGCACCCGGAGCCCTTGGTGCTCCGTGGAGGCCCAGTGACCACAGGCTTCTGTGTGCAAAGTGGGGTGAGGGATGGCACGGCCGGTGGTAATGGCAACGCTCTCTTTTGGGTTTGTTGGTGTGCTTCCAAGAGGTAAAAAGTCCTTCTAAAGTGCTTTTAAAATTTGTTGTTGGATTTAGAAGCTGAAGAGCCTTTATAAAGCAAAGAGGTGGATGGCACCTGGAAAGAAGTTGCCTTTCCAATTATCTCCACTATGGAGTCTGTCTCCTGCCCTCACATCATGCTCCCCAAGCAAAGGCAATATCTTGTTTTTCAGAGGCAGTTGTGACATGACAGATTCTTGGAAAGATTAGTTAGTAAAAATCAGATTTTAATTTTCCTTTTCAGGTTATAATTTTAAAGAATAGCTCTTGTAATAAGTTTTGCTACATGAAACTGGTCCCTGTACCTTGTGTAAATTGCACTGCAGTTGCTGTTCAAGGTTGTAATTTACAGGGCCAAGCTGGAGGTGCAACTGTGCAGCTGCATCAACCTACAGCTGTTGTTGGTTGAGATCAAGCATTTGCATGTACGTGATAATAGAGGTCAGGTGGAATAGGAAGGCGAGTTTAGGGAATATATTGCATTCTTTGACTGCACTGTCTTAGCTAGGGACAAATCAGTCTGGTTTTGAGAGTCTTTGTTGAGAGAAAAGTGTTGTCAAAATGTGTGCAAAATACCTGGACTTGGACTTGTAAGCAGTGTTATGTGTATAATGGTAAGACATGTATAAAGGTAGGAAGGGTGTTGTTTATTTTCTAATTGCTACAAATATCATAAAGAGGAATGCTGAAGTATTTACAGAGATATAAATGTTCCTTACAGAAGGTATAGAAACAGGTAGGAAGAAGACATCAACATCCTGTCCCAGAAAATTTATTTTGTGCTTATTCTTGGTACCATAAAATTCAGTGTTGCTACCACTGCTGAGGAGTGTTGGTTGTACAGCGGCCTGAGTAAACCACATAGGCATGACCTCCTGGAAGAGATCCTAATACACACTGTCCCAATTACAGCTGTCCATGGCATGCAAGAGCAATGTTAGATATTGAGAGTTTCTGGTTCCTATTCTTGGTCTGGACTAAGTTCATTGTCTATTGGCCAGAACACTGAGCAGCAAGGCTAGCCTAGCTTAGGTTTTTTATATTTATTCTCAAGTGTTACAAATGGAAATAGGGAAGCTGGTTTTATTTTTAAGAGTATGTGCTTTGTGCAATTTCTGTATTTTTGCTTTGGAGTTGGAAGGATATGCTAGTTACCTGCCATTTATGATAAAGCTCATAGTGACTAATAATGGCTGTGAAGAATATTTACCTGAAGAAATGGAACCAGAACCCAAGATCACTTGGCTACCAATTGAGGCTAAGAACTGTCTGTGACAAAGGTGGTTGTGTTGCTTTACCACTGGCACAAGGAGGTACACAAGACTGGACCGGACAAAACTTGAATATGAGGTCAAATAGTGAACACTTAGTAGGTTTGGACTTTTTTTTTTTATTATTCTACTTTTTTTTCCAAACATGAAAAATAAAAGCATAATTGGACAAGCTTTAGTGGTTTTAAACTAAAAGAGGGTTGGCTTAGATTGAACATAAGAAGAAATCTTTTACTATGAAGGTGGTAAAGCACTGGCACAGGTCGCCCAGAGAGAGGGTGGATTTCTCATCGCTGAAAACATTTAAGGTCAGGTTAAGCAACCTGATCTGGCTGAAGATGTCCTGCTCATTGCAGGGAGGTTGCACTAGGGAAGCTTTAAAGGTTCTTTACAACCCAAAGCATTCCATAGTGGCAGACCTCTTAACATCCCATAAATAGCTTAAAGTTTCTGAAATCCAAAAACTGATTTGTGGAAACTATTGGACAGTTTGGGGTACGTGTTCTTTGTCTGCTCTTTCCAGAATCAAAGCGCAATCCTAAAATACATATATAACCTCCTTATTCCCAGACAGAGCAAGAGTTGTCACTCCATCCTTCTCTATTCTCCTTAACACGACTGGATATGCAGCTGCTCTATTCAAATGCTTGCTTTATTCTCCCCTACATTCTTCTCCTCCACTCTCCCTCATCCCCCTTTTCATTTTCTTTCCACTTCTTGTTCTTTATCTTTCCTTCTTTGCATTGGCAATTTCCACTATAAATCTCAGTTTGCCTTTTGCATTTTTTTTTTAAATTTTTAAACTATTACTTTCTATATCATTCATTAATAGATCCTTCTTTGTTTGTTCCTTCTACTTCTATGACATTCACTGCACTGCCTCACTCTGTCATCTCTTACCTTCACCTGGTAGTAAGTAGCTACATTTGTGCTGAGAACTCTCCTGGGAGCGGATTCCATCTGGCCAGTACAAAATGAGGGAAAGTGGCTGCTCTTCCTGGAGATTTGTCAGAGCTCAGCTCCCCGACACTGACTGGAGGTAGCAGCCATTTTGAATTAAGTAAAACTGCACATTTGAAGGCAAGTACAGAACTTAATGAAAATCACCAAAAGCAATACATGCTATTTAGGGCTTAAAATTGAGCCCTAAATTTGCCTATCAGATTTACTGCAAAATATCAACTTTTGAAATACTAAATGGTTTGATAACCAATTTAGACGGATTTAAGCTTAAGAAAGAAGTTGACAGACAATTACTGAAAGAATGACATGGATGTAGATTAAATATATATATGGTGACAATTTCAATGAGGAATGGAAAAGAGGACAAATAACGAAGGAACTATACCTCAATACAGTTCTTCTGACCTGACAGTATTAAAACTGTTGATATTATTCGCTGTTTTCAACAAGAGTAAGTAATGTGGCAATAGAGGAGTATTCTGTTTTGGCAAATCTAAATGTTAACTGCTATGATAGTAATATGTAAAATTAAATTACAAGATCAGTTAGGCATTTTTAATCTACTTGGTTTCATTTTTTAAAAGATAAGTAGCCCTCAATTAGGCTAAAATGAAATTAATCTAAGCTGAAAAAATGTGTCTACAATAAAAACTTGTGGGTTTTTTTAGTAACATAACACTTCATTTTAACCTTCAAGCTAGTTGGAATAGTCACTTTCTGTCAAAAAGACTAGCATGGTTTGTTAGTGATAGGAGGCTTAAAGAGGCTTAAATTACTTCATAATTAATTTCTTAAAAATACACTTTATGCAATGTTAATTGAATTAGTTTGGCTTATTTGGACCTTTTTTACATTCATTTCTTTGGAACTGGCCCAGGTCAAGTAATTCATATACCAGACTGAATTAAGATCTCATATTCTGATTCAGCTGTTGTTACTATCTTTTAACTTCCAGTTATGAAAAAGCTGATTGCTAGAAAGAAAAAAAAATTGCTTTCTGCTAGTGGCAACTTGATCAAAAACTGTCTTTACATCTTGATTTTCTTTGGTTCTGGAGTGCTTTTCCTCATCATAATGATTGATCTACCAAGTGAAACTGTCTCCTGGGAAGAACTGACAGAAACAGCAGTCCCTTGCATGTGAGTCCTCAAATCATCTGAAAAGCAACAACCCAGAAGTAAATAGGGACATAAAGGAGGGTCATAGAATACCTAGAACCAGCCCTGTGATAGGTGGGATAGTTCATAAAATTAAGTATTTTCAATTGCTGTAAGAAAGCAGTTTTGCTGCCTTTAATGATTCAGAGTAGTACAAACAGGTTGGAGCAAGTGTTGAGAAACTCTTAATTACAGTGTTGATTTAGGGCAGGTAGACCATACAGTCCAACATAAACAGACTGCAGAAAGCAGAGACTTCAGTGTTAGAACAACTCACTCTCAACTGCCCTAATTTATCTTTCTCAGCTTTAGTCATCTCTCCTTCACGCACAAAATTTTGCATATTTCATCCTTGGAAAATCAGCCTGCACTTTCATTAAACATTGTTATTTTCACACTTCTGATTTCAACTGTGTAATTTCCATATAAGCATTACTATTTGGTCCTGGATAATTAGTATTATGAATTACCCCGAATAAATACGCAAAATAATTCATGGACTAGTGCAAAACAGAACACCAAGTGCCAGTGAATGAAATTCTGAAAACTTTACCTGACCTGCATTAATGATCACAGTATTAATATCTTATTACAGGAACTCTTGTCAGGCTGTGTATTGATGTGGAGGCTGGAGATATGTAGATGGTGGGTAGTGAAGGGGAGGGAGGTGAAATGTGGCATCACAGTGTACATAATAGAGGAAATATTAAATAGTAACATTCACACCTTGATTTTTTTTTTTCTGAGCAGCTAATTTTTTTTAGTAGAATTTTCAGTGTAGTAACAACTCAGCAATGGAAAAGTTGTAACTTGAAAACTGGAAACTATTCCAATAGTACAACTTTTCATCTATGTGCTGATTTTGATTTGTTTTTAAATTTTCATACTTGACCTATTTGTGTTTGAGTTTCAGAATATATTGAGAAATTATATCATGACATGATTATTTAATATATTCTTTAACTAAGCAACATGACACAATTTCCTTTGTCATTGCTTTAAATTTTATAGCTGGTATGAGCTTATAATTAATTTCTTATGCTAGAAGTTTGTAAGGGAAGTTTGAAAATACTGTAACTACTTCTTTGTCTAGCAGTCGTTCTGAATAGGTAGCTATTTGATCTGGTCTTCGAAATCAAACTGTTTAAAAGGTCATATTTAGTTAGTTATTTCCAGCGTAGTCTGACAGATATTTTCTCAGAACTGATGATTCAGATTGAAGCAGTTTTCCCGGGGAAGACAGAGTGTGCACATATTCTTTTTCTTTCCCTTTCGAGCTCTCTTCCTTTCAGGAAGCAGCAGTGAAAGGCTATCTATAGGTAAGACTTCAAACCCCATGATTCCTTGGGAGAGCATGCGCTGAAAGCTTCCAGTTGTCAAAGTGCTCTTGCCAGACTGGTCGACTACTTGTCATATACCAAACCTGAAAGAAGAAAATAAATATACTGTCCTTTTGTTGATCTTTAAATACAGAAAATCCAAAGGTAACTGTTCCTTAAACATTTCTGTGTTGGCTGCGTGGGTTTCTGCATGCAAATGGAGCTAGTATTGCTAAGGGGGTAGATTTCCTGTACTGGATTGTAAATTTGTACAAATACTTACACCAGCAAATAATCAAGAGTACTGCATACTAGTCCAACATTAGACATTGGTTGGCCTGTCTTTCAAAGTCATTTATTAACCAGTATTTTTTCATTTGGACTGGCTTCATTCATTAAAGGAAGGTCTTGACCTTGACAAGAGGGCTGAACTGTGCAGTGATTTTTGCCTTTAAGAAGCAGTATGGAAGGGAATGTGAATCACAGTCCTTAGGATAAAGTTCAAAACCAGCTTGCTAAGTCAAGGTATATATTTGAAGCAACTGCTGTGCTAGCCACTATAGATAACCTCGTGACGAACTAATTTAAATATAACTTTATTGACGACAGAATTTTAACATTTCAGCTGCTATGTTTTTCTGTCTAAATGTATTTTTATACTGATAGCTCAGAACCAGGGGACAGGGATACACATAACCCTTTTCTCCCTCTGGTGTGCTGTCATTAGTAGCTTTGTGTAGACTTAGGAGTAATAGTGATGTGGGTAGAAGTGAAACTAATGGATAGTTACACAAACAGCTTGACATATTGTGGTTTACTGCAGTATTGCTTTAAACTGCCTTGCAAGGTTTTCTGCACTCCCAGCAGCAGCAGGAGCAGCGCTGCCTGGAACAGATGCAATCCTTACCCCGTCCTTAGGAGCTTGCTTTAATATTGTCTCACAGCATAGTCTGCTCCGTAAGCCTTGCTGCTCAGTTTACGTGTTGAACTGGTAAATAAGGGGAAGTGTAAGCAGTAACTTGATAGCAGAAACCTCTCCTGACATTCTTTTTAACTAAAATGTGTGTGCATGCCTCAGAAGAAATTTAAAGGAAAGAACAAAAGGTGTTAGATACACCTGGACCATCTGATGTCAGAAAGGACAGTGTTGACAGTTTCACACTTTGGCACCTTTCTCAAACAGTTAATTGATTTGGGTTTACTTTGTTACATTAAAAGAACAAGCCTAAAAAATGCAGTCTTGGGCATGTAAATGTCACGATTAACTCAATAGAAATGCAATTAGGTATTCAGTGAGGGCCATCTTTGATATAGTTACTCAATTAAAGTAACTATTATTTGGGGCTCATTTAAAATACTTTTGAGATTTAGAATGATGTCTTCAATCTCAATCAAAAGCTTGCAAAATGTAGAGGTTCCTATTGTGATTTCATACAATTGCTGTTCATTGATGGCTGTATTGTATTAGTACTGTTGGGTCTCAAAATAATAATAAAATTATATGATCTCTCCTGTTTCATATGGAGCACCTTCTCTAGCAGATATTATGGCTCAACCATTACACATACATTTCCTTTCTAAAGTTTAAACTTATATATTGATTTAGCAAATAATTTGCATTGTTAGTCTTTGTCTTGTGCATATAAATATGGTTTCTAACATGCAGCATGTCTATATTGTAAGTATTTAGCTATTCCCTGGTTTTATATTTTATTTGAAAGCATCAGAAAGATCATAGTCTAATAATACCTCCCGGTCTGCAGATTTTGACCTTATGTTTTTCTAATGAAGAAATTACTGATGATTTAATACGTATATGTATAAATAGAGCGGGCATGTATATAAATAGAGCGAGTAGATAGCTATACCTTCAAGTAAAGGACTGCTTTGGTGTAAAATAGCATTTTACACGGAGAGATCCTGAGGTCACCGAAGGCGAATCTAACACCCATCGGTGGCTTTGTACACGACGTGTCTCCGCCCCCCGGCCCCCCTTCCCGGCTGTGCCATCGCCTCTGCTGCCCGGAGCCGGCGCGGGCTGGGCGCAAGGGAGAGGGCAGGAAGAGATTGTGCAGCGGGGAGCCACTCCCGTATCAGTGCGAGCGTCCGTGTGCGCTTTCTCTCTGATAAACCTCAATCGCTGGAAGCTTGCTTATTAATTAAGGAAAATCGGTACCCGGCTTCTTTAAAGGTGCCCAAATAGAAAAAGGGGTGGAGAAGAGCGAAGACTGGTGTCTTTTTAACCTTGCTGAAGGACGCAGCAGTATTTATTGACGTATGCAAATAACCAGGGGGAGGAGGTGGAGGAGGAGGGTGCTTGGAAAAACAGGAACCAGAATCAGTTTCTCATTGCAGGGTGAGAGCTCTGAGTTCCGGTGTAAGAGAAAAGAGACGTGGCGAAATTGCTGTATATCTCTGCCATATAAGCACATCTCTCATTTAGACTGAAGGGAAACAAGGCATCAAAAAGGGTGAAGCATCTTAAAAAATATTTTAAAGGCAATCTAGCACGGTCAAAGGTTACATATTCCTAAATGGGGGAGGGGGAAGATTACGGATTTGCCTTGCAATATGCTGTAGCGTAGTACTAGCAATAGGACAAGATTTTTGGCTGGCAGATGATTGAAACAGACTGGTTTGTGGGTATAAATGACAATGTTAATAATCTGTCTTTGTGGTTTTTTCCCCTACTGTTTCAGCTGCGCAAACCATGCAGGATGATTTACTGATGGACAAAAGCAAAGCCCAGCCCCAGCAGCAGCGGCAGCAGCAGCAGCAGCAAGATCCAAACTCAGCAGAAGCCCCCTCTACACCCATCTCGTCGGAGACACCTAAACCAGAAGACAACAGTTCAGTGACTAGTATCGGCACATCGGCTCCTTCCCAAAATAGCAAGGAGAAGATGCAGATGGAGTCTCCCATTTTGCCTGGCTTGAGCTTTCACCAGCCTCAACAAGAACCTGCAGCCGGCACCTCCTTGTCTCCCTCGTTTGGCAGCACCTGGTCTACAGGGACCACAAACACAGTGGATGATAGCTTTTTCCAAGGGATTACGCCTGTCAATGGGACAATGCTTTTCCAGAATTTTCCACACCATGTCAACCCTGTATTTGGTGGCACTTTCTCACCTCAGATTGGCCTAGCTCAGACTCAACACCACCAACATCAGCAGCAGCAGCAGCAGCAAGCTCAGCAGCAGCAGCAGCAGCAACGGACGTCACCTGTAAGTCCTAATCAGGCACCTTTTGCCCAGAGGAATGCTGCTTACAGCCATCAGCCCATCATGACCAGCAAACCGTCTTCCTCGTCTGCCTCTTCTTCTTCTTCCTCCAGCTGGAATAATCATCAAAACGCAGCTTGGAGTACACCTTCCAACCCTTGGGGTGGGCTGCAGGCTGGTAGGGACCCTCGAAGGGCAGTTGGAGTGGGGGTTGGTGTGGGAGTGGGAGTCGGCGTACCCTCCCCCCTCAATCCGATTTCACCCCTTAAAAAGCCCTTCTCCAGCAATGTCATTGCCCCTCCGAAGTTCCCACGGGCTGCACCCTTAACTCCCAAATCCTGGATGGAAGACAACGCGTTCAGGACGGACAATGGCAACAATCTGTTGCCTTTTCAGGTAAATGACTACGTGCACCTTCTGCATGGTGACAGCTATCACAGATTTGTATTTTTCATAGGGCTGTATTTCATATTATTGTTCTGTCTGAGTAGCATCTCCATAACTCATATTTGTATCAAATAGTCACCTTTTATGAAAGAAGTGGGGTTGAACCTAGGGAGTGCATACACAAAGATTTCCAATTCTAGATTAAGATTTAAAATCTTATTTTTCTTCTAATTTATTGTTAAATGTGGCATATGTGATTTTTTTGTTGTTGTTTTTAGCTCTTTTTTTAACATCTAAAAGGTAGTAGCCTTCATGAAAAACAGGTTCGGCAGACTATGTTCCCTTGGTGCTGTGTTAGAATTTTTTTTCATATTCTCCCATATGTGAGAAATCTGAGCTGTTGAAATTGCTGGCTTTAGTTTTCTGACTGGGCTGTTCATTTTAACCAAAGATGCTTCTTGACCTGAAATTCAGTTAATTATTTTATCACCATTGTAATAACTAATTGTCCTTATGTTGCGGTGGGATTTAACCGGGAGTCTGTTCGCATAAGCGAAAAGCTGTGTACATCTAATATGTACACCCTGCTGTTACATTCACAGTGGACGTTTTGAATACATCTCAAAGCAGCGTGGGTGTGTATGGAAAGAGTGGCGTATCTGTCCTTTCCAGTAAGGAAATGCCTAATACAATTGACATGATTTAGAAATGGCAGGGAGGTATTGTATAAAATAAACCATTTTATGCTGTTCAGAATATTTGCAGAGAAAAGAGACAATAGGACACGACCTTCAGAGCCATATTGCAATGGAGTCTATTTACTAGCTACATAGCTCTGAAATATTTAAAGCTGCAGTGCCCTTCACTGTTTTTTTAATCTATGGCGACAAAGCAGATCAATTGCAGCTGAAACTGGGCCAAATGGAAGATTTGCAATTTTAATGCAGAATGAAACCTGTCATGGTGTGAAATCCATTTTAAGTTGAAAAAAAGCAGAGCTTGCACTTGCAGTTATATCTATACTAGGTGAAGTAAATCTCAGACCTTTTCTGGGTTAGCTGTTTTGCTGTCAGACAGCTCAAAATTTTCTGCTCTGAAATACAGTTAAATCCTTCATATATGCTTGCTCTTTAGGTAGTTGTTTTCTCAAGAAAGTATGATCTCTCAAACATTTTTGACTTTACCAGTTTGGTAAGAATAGCATTTAGATTGACAATTAGTTTTAGAAACACATTTAAAAAAAGTCAAACAAATGCACACCTGCCCCTATTATTTTAAGAGACTGTTGAAGTAAACTATATGCATTTCCATGCTCTTTCTAGTCCCATTCAAAGAGGACATCTTATAGTCAGTCCTGAAATTTCATTTTGCTGCTTCATTCTGTTTAAAGGGAGACTTGCAATTTTTTTATTGGCTTCCCTAAATGAAGGTGGAGTGGCTTCTGGTGAACTGCTGGTTAATGTCTCTGAAGCATTGAAGTCTGGAGGAAGATTACGCTTTAGCCACAATATGCCTGGTGTAAATACTATGTTGCACAGAGCACAGCACCACAAAGCTAATAGCTCCCAGTCATTTTTTAGGAGTGGGAAATGTGTTTCAATTTATAAGTATTCTTAATTGTCTACATGTAAGACATTACAAATTTTGGTGTATTTGAATTAGTAGTGAAAACAACAGTAAATGGTCTTATTTCTGTGGTTTGGTTAGTGAGATACATCTTTAATGAATATAGAACTTTATTATTGTGACTGTAAATTGTCACAAATTAAACTGGCAGATATTTCCTCATCACTAGGAAAAAAAGTAGCTAACTGCTTTTAAAGAAAAGTCCTTTTGATTTTGAAATTAAGGTTTCGAAAAACTGAAATATTAGCCAATATGTAAATTTGGAAACTTGTTTTCTTCTCTGTGAATTTAACCATTAAAATGGTGTTTTCGTGTTCAACTGAAAGCAAGTGCTTAGGCTATTCTCAGTACCAGCTGGTATAACAGTCTGATTTCAGAGACTCAGAAAACTCGTATTTTTTTTTTCCTTTTAGGCTCTTTTTTTTTTTCTACAAGCTGCTGAATTTTGCTTATTAAAAGTTATAATCTGGGTTAATGTTGGTTGCTGCTATACTTAACGAATTGCCAAAGACATCTTGAAACCATACTATTGGTAGGAGGCAACTGTTTAGTTACACTGACAAAAATGAAATTCAAATTAGCCTAAGAGTTTAATATTTGCTGCCAAGGTTCTGGTTGTCTTTTTTCTTCCCCTCACCCCGAAATTGGGCAATATGTTGACACAGTAAGTTCTGCTTGTCAGCACTATCAAGTAGTTCTGGCAGGTTTATCCATGTACATCTGCCACCCTCCAAAACTGCGTGGTTTTGAGCTACTTTAGAAATACCTTCCAGTAAACTTTCTAGCAACACACTTATGCACATTAGCAAGTTCTTTTTGTTAACCTGTTATTTTATGTTAAGGTTATGAGTCTTTCTAAGAAAAAAGAAAACTCTTAATACATTCACAGTTTGAAATAACATTGGGGAGAGCTATTTTGTAATTCCTGTCTTTGCAGTGATCACAAATTTTAATCAGAAAACATCTGTAACTGAGATTTGTGTTCTAAGTCTATAATATTTGAGGACAGTTGATACTCAGCTATTGATATATCTTGTTCTAGGAAAAAATATTCCATTTGAAAATGTTTCTCTTAAGAACATGTGTATAAAGCAATATGCTAGATATTGTCATCCCTTAATTTGAGTAGTACTTCAGTGCATCTTGTATGTCAAAACCAATTGGTATCTGTCCCAAGGCGTTGTGCTGCAGAACATATCAGATGATTTAAAATACCACTTGGTAGGAATTCTGCTGGTATTTGCCTTGTAATTGGTATTGAGAGGTGACTAAAAATGCTTTGAAGGAGACTACATTCATATACTTGCTGGGAAAAATTGATTGCAATGTATATTAAAAAAAAAAAGGGAAATACAAAACTGATAGTTGAAAGGGAAAAGAGAAGAAGTGATCAGTCTGGAATGAAATGTAATGTAGCAAGTAAGAGTTGGAGATGAGATCATGGGAACAGATGTGGAATTAGGCCAGATAGGAAATACAAAAACATGGCCAGTTTGTTCTTCTGAATATTCTTTGACTTCTGAGTGGTTCAGGTGAAGGGTCTCTGATTATCATGTGGCAAGGAGTCAGTGTTGTGCTATTATATTAGGTGATCCTCAGCTCTGGCATTTGAGGCTGACGTTAACTGATTGTCCCTGGGACGCCATTCTCCCAGCAGTGCTTCAGTTCCATTTTCCAGCAGAGTAGTGGGGCTTGTAGAGAGCTATTTTCATCTCCTCCTTCTGAGCTGCTCCCACAATTCTCTTTCCCTTCCTTCTTTCAGGTAAATAGTGTATTGCTTTTGGCTTTTGGCCATGTGAAGATATTGGGACACAGCTTGTAGGGTTAGGAGGATTGATAGTGCCTGAAATAGACCCTTGGAAGCAAGGATAAGAAATTCTCTTTACAGTGAAGATAGAGAAGGAATTAAATGTTTGCAGACAAGTATTCTAATTAAGGGTGTCTACCGCGTGGATTTTTAATTATAACAACACTGTAAAAATTTTCCAGAACCTGTGCTGAGTTTTGCTGTTTTCCAAGTAATGTTCTTTAGAAACAAAATATACATTGCAACTTGTGCTCTGAAGATTCTGGCATGCATCAAATCATTCTTGGCAGCTTTACTGATAAATATTTCTCTAGCATAAATAAATAAGGTGGTGTTTATTGTGTATAAAGATAGTTTTAACTTGCTATCTTTTGCAGGGAGACTGAGAAAGGATTTTTGGGGAAGTATTTCAGTGTGGCCTTTTTTTCCTCATTGTTCTCAATTCGAATTAGTCTGGACCAGATAAAATTATAAACTAAATTTAGAAATTTTATGTAGCTTCAATAGTTCATACTTAAACAAAATGCCAATTCTAACATGCAGTGAATTTGTGTTTAGTGTGTATATATGTATAAATATAGAGTTCAAGTATTGGAACATTCACAAGTGTAACAAATAAAGTTTTCTATTTATGAGTAAAGAAGTTTACTGGCTAATACACTCTAGTGACTAATTTTAAAAACTCCTTAAATCTAGAGGGTTTTTTTCAGTCAGAAGTAATTGTATGCAGTGGGTCTATTTAAAGATTCATTTTTAAAACACTGTATTTCTTTAGTCTATATTTGTCATTCTGGGCTCTAACTTCTTAGCAGTTTAGTAGTGTTACTGTTATCTTAAAAACTTTTTAAACATGTAGTCCAATCTTAATTTTTCTTGCATGGTGGTGAACAAGTACTGTCAGCCCACAACTTTATAGAGAAAAAAATAAAAGAAAGTACCTAAG